>CM052885.1:2241631-2278456 GCA_028534135.1 Potos flavus
CATCCTCACCATCCTTATCACCACCATCCCCACCATCCTCACCATCCTCATCACCACCATCCCCACCATCCTCACCATCCTCATCACCACCATTCCCACCATCTTCATCATCCCCATCCTCACCATCCTCATCACCACCATCCCTGCCATTCCCACCATCCCCACCCCCACGACCTTCACCACCTCCACCGTCTCCACCAACCTCCTCATCAGAACTGCTACCATCTCCACTTGGTGCCTGTCTGCCTCTTTCCTGTCTGCGAAGGATCGTGTGGTTCTCTGCAATGAAGAGGGATATCTAAAAAAATATTTTTCTCTAAGTGAAGGGCATTTTAAATTTTTATTTGTCCAATCACTCTTCCAAGTCAAGTGGAGACTCAGAATATAGGACTCTGAGCCTCTCCTCTGAGCCTTTGTGCGCGAGCCTGGCAGCTGAACACCCCCAGGTCAAGGTACCTGCCGGAACACCTGGCCAAGCCTTCACATCATGGAGGGGAGGCAGGAGCAGACAGGGTGGTGCCATGGCCACTTACGCCCATGACAGAGGTTGGGAGGTCCAGGGTAGATAAATTTCTTGTGTCACAAAGCAGAGGGAGTTAATAAAGGGACCACAGCCCAGAATCTGCCTCTAACTCACTTAGGACTGTGGCACCTGGCGGGGTGGGAGGGGATTCAATGAACGCAGGTGCGCGCGCACACACGCACACAGCTCAGGGAGCTGAGACGGGAAACATGTCCCTGGGACATGCAAGTGGACTGTCAGCTTGACGAGGGCAGAGACTGCATCTCACCTTCGCGAATCCCAGCCCAGAACGTGGCCCACTGAGTGTTTGTAGAGCTGAACTGAGTCACAAGTGTGGGCACGACTCCTTCAATTCAGTAAGAGTGTGAAGTCAAAGGGAAAACCCGAGGGAGAGAAGGGGATTCTGAGAATTCCCAGGAGCGCCCAATTATAATGATGTTGGCTACAACCCAGAAAAATCACACAGCTCTCCTCTGACTCATTGGTCCTGGTGGAGACAGGGCTGGAACCCAGGTCAGTGTGCCTACAAATTTATGTTTGTAACCCTGTAGTAAATGGTTCCTTTGTGTTTTTTTTTTTTCTATGCCAGAATGACTCTACAATAAAACATTGCTATTTTTCAGACAGTTACTAAGGCCAAAACTTGAATTTCTGCCAGCAAAGTGGGGTGACCAGGAAAAACAGTTAAGAGTAAAATTAATAGACTGTCAAAACAAAAGCATTACACCAGGAGCTATATGAAGGCAGAGCACATTTACTCAGCAGATTAATGCACATGACCTTGTGAAGGACGGGCCAAGGAAGCAGCAGGAGTCCTCATGTGTTGGTCAATGTCTAGGCAAGCGTCTGGTTGGGCACTGGCAAGATACTCTCCTGAAATCTTATGGAAAGATATAGTCCTAAAAGCCACTCTATTAATTATTGAGATTTTGCTGGATTGGACTTATTTTCATATACAATCCAATATTTTAAGTCCTCATCTTTCAAATGGTGTTTATCCTTTTCTAAAACCTCACCAATATTAATTTTTAACATCTCAGAGACAAGTTCTTATTAAAAGTAAAACTAGGCAGGATCCCGGGAAAAGCACCTTGTCTATCACAGTGCTCTGCTGTGTGACATTCATGCTGCCCTTTCTTTGCTGCCTGGTAGGAGGGAACATGGGGGGGGGTAGCTCAGCTGGGCTGGCCATCCCGGCCACAGTCACTGGTCCCCATGACTCCGCAGTGCTGACATACTCACAGAAATGAAGTCGCATTCTCACAGCTACGGCCAGAGAAAAAATGCACTTGTGCCTTCTAAGAAGGGAAGGAGGAGGAGGAGGGAAGGGAGGAAGGAGGAGGAGGAGGGGAGGAGAGGAAGGAAGAGGGAAGGGAGGAAGGAGGAGGGGGAGGGAAGGGAGGAAGGAGGAGGGGGAGGGAAGGGAGGAAGGAGGAGGGGAGGGAAAGGAGGAAGGAGGAGGGGGAAGGAAGGGAGGAAGGAGGGGGGGGGGAGAAGCATACACTGGCAAGCCTGCACTCAGCTACCAAGCAATCTCTCAGGCTCCTCGGGAGAAGGGAGGCGATGGCGAGCCCACAGGCAGCCGCCCAGAGCCTGGGCTGCAGAGGCTGTGGCCAACGTCAGAAAGGCCCGGCCCCCTGACAGCAGCAGGGCGACGTGGGACCCGAACCACAGGAGGGACATCCGCGGGGGCTCTGTCTGCGGGCGTTGCCGGCTCCCACGGCCCCCACATGCCCTGCGGTTCCGGAGAAATGTGAAAGGCAGAGGAGGCAGGTTAGCGATCGGTGTCTGTGTTCCAGGTCGGTCCAGGGAAAGGGCCCGGGAGCGCTGAAGCTCCGAGGTGCCCTGCTGAGAGGACAGGCCCGGGCAGTCGGCCAGGACACGGAAGCCCCGGGCCGCACAGTTTGTCTGAGGGTACGTGGCAGAGTCACGACGGTCATAGCCGCTGCCCGCGGGGCTCTGGACCTCCGGGCTCACCCTCTGAGAACGCCTTGCTTTAAACAGTCCATCCCTTCCCCGTCAGTTCAAAGACTCACTTTTCAGTGGGCGCGCTGTTGGCCCGGAATTCGTCCACTAAGCCTGGGTCTTGGGTCACGTGGGGCTGCGTCACTCCGGGCAGGCCTGACCCCACTGCTGTCCTCTCAGTCCTGCTGCCCCCTTCACGTATGGCCAGTGGGAGGGAGAGCCTGTGCATGGGGTCACGGAGTCGGGGTGGTGGTTGGGGGGGGGGGTTCCTAGGAGAAGAGGAGGAAGCCAGCCTGAGCGACAGCCTTGCTCCCAAATCCGCCTCGACGCCTCCCCGGAGAAGGGCAAAAATGATGAGGGACGGGTGTGCGCACCTTCCAAGGGAAGAAAACAGCCAAGGTAAAGGGGCTGCTCTTTAAATAATCCCATTATTTTTGGATGGGGGTGCTGTTTTTCACTGAATACTCAAATACGGCACCGCTGTTCCATTGCAAGTGTTGGAAAGGGCAATCCTACCCACCTGGCTCGCATGACAGGAACAAAGTCCTTAAAGAACAAAGTGAAACAAAGGAAAGAAATCCGGAACATGAATTTGCATGTGTGCAAAATGCACACGCAATTCTCTTTGCTCCTTATCTTGGACCAACAGACCGGCCTACGATGGTGTTTTATACACTCTGGGGCCTAGCTCCGTGTGTGTGTGTGTGTGTGTGTGTGTGTGTGTGTGTACACATACACATATTTTTTTAAGCAGAGAGACCAAAAAAAAAAAAAAGAAATCTTTCTAAATGCAGGGCCAGCTTTTGGCATTTGCATATGCCTTCTGCGAGGGGATCATCGGTCTCCCCCGTGTACACACGTTGGACGGGGCGATGTGCTTAACCACGGCCGCTGAATCCCCGCCAGAGGTCACCGGCTGAAATGGATTGAGCTCAGTGATTTAAGATCTTTTAGGCGTTGTGACAACAGACTGCCACATTTTGGCTATAAGTTAATTAAAATGGGCTCTAAAACAGAAAGGCTTTACTGAGAGGTCTTACGTTTGGAACCTGGGAGATATATAATATTTGCAACCAAAAATAAAATAATTGAATTGGCCAAACTTAGAAAATAATGTGAGTGCGTACATGTGTTGGGAGCCTGATTCAAATGTAACTGATTTTTTCTGTCTTGCTCTAAAGGCTGTGTGTTTGATTTAAGTAAAGGAAAATGTATTACATTTAAAGGCTTTGTGATTTCAACAATAAATAGAGGGTATAGTGAAAGTAGTGCTGCTACTTTCTTCAAGAAAGAAAGGAAAAGTTAAAATGAACGAAAGCAACAAAAATCTAATTGGGTCTGATACATGATAGATTTCACTCCAAAACTTTGCATGTGAATGGCAAATAAACTGAATCTTCCCCATCTAGAAACGCTGGACATCACAGTAGCAAAAGACTATTATCATTTACCTTTGTTTACCTCTGCTAAAGACAGAACTCAGGAAACCCAACAAGCTGACAATGGGATGGAACGCACAGATGAAGAGGAAGGGATGACAAATCCACCGAGAGGACACGGCAAGTCTCCTTATGCACTAAATCACTCCGGGTTCTAGGTGCCCGTCCCAGTAGTTGGTAAATCTCTCTGGTTTGCGAACATGCCGCCACATCTTTGTTTCCTTAGAGACTGGTCTTTCAAAATAAAGGCTATTTCTGGAACACGTGGCAAAATGTTTAAACCTCTACTTTCCATATTATAAAGTTTGTCTTTTCAGTAAGTGAATAAAATTTCAAGAAAACTATGAAAATAAACAGGTTTTAGCTTATCTCTGAACTGTCTCAAATCTCAAAGCAGAGTACCTTAAGTTACACAGAAATAGGAGATTCCTGCAAGAAAGAAAAACAACAAAGATACACGGATAAGGCCCTCCCTCAGACAAGCACTTTTCTGTTGCACATAGAATCAAAATCCGAAAGGTGAACTCAAAGCACCTTATATATGAATTGTTTTCAAAACCACTTTGCTTTATCTCTGGCTATCTCACGCGATGATAATGGCTTAGTACCAAATCTTGACTCTCTATTATTCACCAGCGACAAAGTTTGATAAAGCTATAGTGGGGTTTATTTTGGGGATTCGCGTGCCAGCATCCCTCCGCGCAGGTGGAAACTCCCTGGCCAGGGGACGGACGCAGCGGGGACAGCCAGCCCCTGGACGGCCAGACGGCGCGTCCTCACGCACAGGGCTCACGCGCACCTCCCCTCTCCAGCGCTACTTTCCCGGCTGGTTACATCCCGAAAACGAGCAGCAAAGACAGGCCAGCTGCACTGCCTTCGCACACTCGGTGTTGGAGGGTCAGGGCGCACCCCGACATCTCCCACCACCCAGCGGCTGGGACTGCGGCCCCTGAGCTGCGGGAGGAAGCTCGCTCGCCCTTGGCCGACCGTCGCGGGAGGACGCGCGCGGGCTCCAGGGACAGACTCCCGGACTCAGCTGTGCGGCCGCAGACTTCCAGAGGCTTCCAGCCGGCCGTCATCCCCGAACGTGGGCTCGCTCTGCTGCCCTGGTGGACAGCCGCCCTTCCTCATCCTTGCTGAGCAGACGTGGGCGTTTCTAAGCGCATTTGCTCCTGAGAATCTGTACGCGCGCGTGGTGTTATCACTGGACGGTTCCTGCAGAGACCCCACACAGCCCGGGGTCCGTGACGCAGCCCCGTGAGCACAGAGCCCGTTGGACGTGCTCCAAAGATCGTCACCCGTGTCCCTCCTGCAGAATGAAGGATAAATAATAACAAAGGAAATCGTAAGACAGGAATAAGTAAGTGGAGGTGAGAAGGCGGGGAAGCCGCAGGTGAGGGTCTGCATGCGGAGGTGGAGGCCGTCCAGCATCACCAGCTGGAAACAGAAGGTTGGAGCAAAGCGCCCAGTCAACGCTGCTTTGCTGTCCCCATTGTTCTAGGAGGGCTCATCGGTGGGCATCTAACACTGGTCCATCCATGTGTGTTTAAATACATGTGTATGCATGTACGCATACAAACATCTGCATACCTGTGCATACCTATACCAAACTAACCAATTCTAAATATATGTGTGTGTGTGTTTATTTCAGGAGAGCATCTTATTTGGTGCTGATATTCCTTTTTTGTGAACTCTAGCAGACATAAATACACCTAGTAAAATCTCACTATTTATATGAATAACGGGAAGAACAAACCATCTGGCAAATTTTGCCGCCCAGTAAATTGAGGAGATGAAGATAAAACCACATGGAGATTTCATTACCAAGAGCAATTTCTTTATTGCCCTTGGACAAGCGAAATTTCATTTTAATTATTTACGGCACCTCATAGCACACTCGTGAACTTCCCATGTATCTCTCTGCAAGAATGATGAACTTTAGAAATGTAGGAACGTTCTTGGGTCATTCGTCATGAAAATAATCTCTTACTGTAAACCTGGGTTAAATGGCGGCTCCTCCAGCTCCAGGAATGGGTCAAATTCCATTGCCATACTTGGAGTGATCTTCCGGCAGGATATTCACAGTGAGTAAAAGATCTTAGCTTACAGAGAGAGATTGTTTTTAAAAATTTATTATTCGTGGCTTTGCAAGTAGAGGATTATTTTAATACTGATATTTAGGGGTTAATTTCTTTTGAACAAAGCCAAACTTTGGCAAGAAGAAATATTATAATTAGAGTTTATTACAAGGTATAATATTTTATAACAATGTTCATTGAGCTCTTGGCATTGATGATGGTCCAGATATATTTTTAAGATGGCATCTCTGGGGCGTACAGAAAGGAAATATCTTGTATTTAATTTCTCCTTCTCCTTCTTTGCTACCTCTTATTTATTTGTTTGTTTGTTTCTTAGAGAAACGTGCCATCTGTTTTTTTAATCAAAGTGCATTCGTGAAATCCAATTTCATCTACCCGGGAGATCCCAACCATATTGAAAACAAAACACTCAAAAAATATCCCCCATGATTCATAGATGGACTTATTTCATGAGTACCTGCCTCTCCAAATATTTGGGGTCAACAATCTCCTAAACCTTGAGAATCGGGTCCAAGGATTTTGCTCATCTACTTCCTCCTAAACACTCATGCTCGATCCTCAAAAAAAAATGCTTCTTGAATGGAACTGAGAGAAAAGACTCAGTGGGGAGAGAAACGTTTAAGGCTTTCTTGTTGCCAAGGTTGCAAAGTGTAGACAAATTGCCATGTGCACTGAATGCTCTGTGAAATGCCCTGATTAGCTCATAAGTAGAGTTCAGGTCTTGGCATCAGTCTAGAAGGGATCTGGTTATTCACAAAGCAAATTCTATCACTTCAACATTTATCACTGGCTCTTGAAGGGTCCTCGTGAGCTGAGAGGCAAGAGCCAATCCTGACCCTGTTACCCACCAGCAGAGTGCCTCTGACCATCTGACCATCTTTTTAATTGCTTTATTCCAGAAAATGATGGGGGAGACAAATAGAGCAAATTTTCTCTTATCAGTTATTTTCGGAAAGAAAACAAAGTGTTCTTATGGCCACTGAATTTAAAAGAAAATAGTTTAACCAAAAATCAAATAACTTTCAAACAATAGTGAAATTATAGGAAAGTGAATGGATGCTTACTTCACTTCTGAAATATGATACGACTGTAGTGAAGTTTATCAAAAGCTTCATTTTTTTTTTCCAAAGAAGTTAAGATCAATGTGTGTCTGAGATAAGCTACAGAAAATTGGAAAATGGGGCAAAATCATGGGGTAAATCTGGTACTCATTAATGTCTTTGTAACATAAATTCATGTGTTTTGTTTTGTTTTGTTTTTAAAGGAAAATTAAAGGGAGTAAAAGGGAAAGGAGTTTCTAACTCTTCCTTCTGGATATCCAACTACAATTCGAATAGCAGAGGTTGCATAGCATAAGCTAACAGGGTAATAACATGTGAGGCCCCAGGCTTCTTAAAGTTCTGGAAGGGGTTGCAGAAACCATAAAAGTCGTTATCAGGGAACCTTTTGTCATGACCCCTGGTGCATGGAAACATAATTTAAACCAATCAGCAAAAAACTGGAAATTAACCTAAAATTAAATTTTAAAAACTCTTGGCTGAAATGGAAATGTCATTATCCATGTGGTTTAGGATTCCAGATCTTCTGTTACTATTTCGAAGAAGAAGGAGGAGAAAGAGAGGTAGGAGGAGGGGGAGAAAAAGGGAGAGAAGGAGAGGGAGGAGGAAAGGGAAGAGAAGGAGGATGGGGAGGAGGTGGGGGAGGAGGACAACTGTGGAAGGTGGAATAGGAAACTACATGCCCGCTTGGGCTCATCCCATGATCAGGAAAACCAATGGAACTGCAAATTACACTCCAACAACCCAAATGTCTCCAACAGTCCACACTGTGAGGAGTCTTGGGAAGGTCATTTTGAGAGTTTACATCCGGGAACATGGGCTCTGCAGCCCCTCATCCTTCACCCACCAAACTGTAAGACTTCAGCTCTTCCTCTCCCGTTCTTGAGATGCTCCGGAGGCGCCCGACAATGACGACGTCCTACATCCACAGCACGTTTTGCCAGCGCCTCTGCTGCGGTGGTCATCCTTGCCTTTGCTGCGTCACGTCCAATGTCACTGGCGCATATCTGATACTCTGCCTGTGCTCTGCCACGCCCACTCACTCGGTGGCACGTACCCATCCTTGACTTCTTGCTCACGCACTCCCTATCCTGTAGGGGATGACTTTCCTGTCTCAACTCCTGGCATACGAAGAGGAGAAGGAGGAAGGGAAGATCCCAAAGCAGCCTTGCTTGGGCCCTCAACTGGCATTTCCCCCAGTTTCCTATGTGTCTGTCCCTTTCCTGGTGTCACAGGTCCCCCCAGTGTGGTTGAGCTAGAGTGAAATCAAGTATCAGGCATCACTCTATAGGAGAGCTCAATTTCCACTCTTCCCAGGACCCATCACTCAGTGTCAACACTGGCCACATTCTATCTATACGGGGGCGGGAGGGGGGCTGAGGGGTAAATGTATGTATTTTCCCCTCCTGGGGATCCTACTGCTCCTTTCATAGTCGAATTTCCATTGCCAACTCCCTGCCACAGTTCCCACCCCTCCGGCACATCTGACGCCAAGGACATAGCTCAACTTATTGTCCACGGATCCTGGATGCCACTTGGAAGGACAAGAGGGGTCTGGTCAACCATACGTAACTGCACAAGTCGTGCTGCTGAGCCCCATCACAGCTCAGCAGGAACGGCCTGTATTTCCATGAAACGAACTGTCTGCTTCTTTCAGTTTAGTTCTGTCTGGAAAGATTGTTCTCTATCCCCGAGACTTAGTCTGTTTGCTTGCAGAACAGGAACACGCTGTCCCTAAGCAAGCAGATCTGCAAAATTAGTTCCGGTCATCAGTGGCGAGCCTCTATCCTCCACCATCCAAACAAGCACAAATTCAATAAGTCCCATAATAGACATACACGCTAAAGGAAAGACGTGATGTCTTCGGACTACAAGGAACAAAATGGTCTTGACGGTAGAGATGTCACTCACCCCAAAGCTTGAAACAGAGGAATTTAGGATGGGCAGAAAATGATATTGTATTCTGTTCTGAGAACATAGCCTTAAAAAAAAAAAAAAAAGGCACAGAGGTCTGAAAACAACTGCTGTGCTTGGAAAATTGGCAAGTCGTGCCCTGTGGCTAACGTATCATGTGCATGACTGGAGACGCTGGGAATGCCGGCAAGAGAAGATTCTAGAAGGGTTTTGATGCTGAAATAGGGAGTTTGAACTCTAACCTGTCCCTGATTAGAGTGATGTGTTTTGTGGGACGCTAACTGACTTGGCGATAGCTCTTCACGCACGGAGGGAGCCTTCCGTGACCAGTCCGGCGGAGGCTGCCCGCAGACGTGGTAGGAGCTTTGGGCTAGTGAGCATGAGTGGTTTGGTCTGCAGGGTCCTCGGTCGCTGAGATCTCTGCTGGGTCACTGGGACACCAGATGTGCTCTCATGCCACAGCATGCTTCCCTTTTGGCTTCTACTTTGGATTCAAGAACCAACTCGCCATGGCGGATTTCTATTGTAGCAATAGTAGTGCTGCAGCTCTTTGTTGCAAAGAAGCTGTAGAGGGGTCTTGAGGGCTCTTAATATGCACATTTAAGAAGAGCTCAGGCTCCCTTCAAGGAAATAATCAGGCAGCAGGAGCAGGTGAGAATCGTTTACACCGTGGAAGACGTCATCCGTGACGCCGCAGGCTCCACGCTCATACGTGCATCGTCCGTGCTCAAACTTTTCGTCCCAGCCAGGCAGTCATGCTCTTTGCTATGGATGGAATGTTTGTGTGGCTTCATAATGTGTATATCGAAGCCTAAATCCTCAGTGTGTTCGTATTAAGAGGTGGAGCCTTGGGGGAGGCGATGAGGCCACAGGGTGGGAGCTTTCATGAATGGGATCTGTGCCCTTATTAGAAAAGAGCCTGGAGGGTTGGCTTCCTCTCTCTCTCTCTCTGAGTGAGGAAATAGGAGAAGATGACTGTCTCTAAACCAGGATGCGGGTCCTCCTCAGACGATCTGCAAGCACCTTGATCTTGCACATCCAGCCTCCAGAACTATGAGAAATAAATGTTTGCTATATAAGCCACATGATCTACGGTAGTCTGTTCCAGCAGCTTGAACTGCCTGAAATATTCCCCAAACCATCAGCAGCAACTTGGGGTACCTGGTTCGTACATTCGATGTCACTTACCATGGTGGTTGTTACAACTGTTCACCAAATAGTCTCAGAATGGCTCCTTCCTGGCATTCAGAGGGTGAACTTCTCTACCTCCTTAACACTGAGTGGTGATAAGACTTGCTTTGGCCGTCAAATGAGAGCAAAACCAAAATGTGTCACTTCCAAAGAGAAGAATTAGGAGTCAGAGCGCATCAGCAGTATTTCCATCCCATGGATGGGCTGATCCCAAAAGCATGTGTCCAGATGGAGCATCCATCAGCCTGGGACCCGGAGTGGCCAAGAGGAGCGGAGTTCAGAGGCTGACCCACATGGGATGTACAGCAGGAGCAAGCAAAGCAAAGCTCCCGGGTCGTACTAAGCAATTGAAAATTTCAGATTGCTCATTACCGCAGCGTAGCTTGCTGTGTCCTGACCAATACGCGTGGCCATTTTCTCTTCAGTTGTGTATTACATGGCAAGACTCTCCAATTCAGGAAGTTTGAGAGTAGAACAGAGTTGTCGAGCCATCAGATTACTTTCAAAGACCTTAAAAATCTGTCACTGAAGACATTGAGGTACAAAATAAAGAAGGACTATGTAGAAACTCAGCCAAATAGAAATTGAACATTTCTGGGGCGCCTGGGTGGCTCAGTCAGTGAAGCATCTGCCTTCCGCTCGGGTCATGATCTCAGGGTCCCGGGATCCAGCCCGATGTCGGGCTCCCTGCTCATCAGGGAGTCTGCTTCTCGCTCCTTCTCTGCCGCTCCCCCTGCTTGTTCTCTCTCTCTCTCTCTCTCTCTGTCAAATAAGTAAATAAAATCTTCAAAAAAAGAAATTAAACATTTCTTACTGGGAAACGGTAAAAGATGACACACTGTAATCGACATATTGAACGTACAGAAATGCTGAAGGGAGGTAAGACACATTTCTTTTATTTTAAAGCAAAGGCTAAGAGACATATGGAAAAGGTTACCAGAGGAGCCCGTTGAAGGCAGCAGTATAAATGCATTCAATAACCACTCCCGTCTTTTTCTGGAAGAGGAAGGGATTAAAGGCAGAGTGGAAATGCAGGCAGGCAGGGTTAGAGTAAGACGGAGAGTCGGGAATGACGGGCCAGATGGCCTTTTCCTCCTCCCAGAACTTCTTACAGAGTATTTCTGACATGCCCCCGTTATAAACCACAATGCAGATAGAGTGTTTTCAGAAAAGGCCCATATTCCATTCCCAAACTCAAACATCTCACAAGTAAATCATTTTCAGATGTTTCCAAATTAGGAACATCTACAGTTGGAGGGAAGGTTTGCTTTGCTCTCCGAAATGTGTTTGATCTTTTCTATTTTATCAATTAACTGTCCATGTTTTTCTGTTTTCTCATTGCTCAGTTAGATAATCTACACAAAGAAAATGAACTCATGTCTGTGTAGAGACCACACTGCGCTCCTCGCGATCCCTCTGACAGCCCCCCTCCCCACCCAGATCTGCGGGCGCTCGTTCCCGAAGAGGAGGTAAGGAGTGATAACCAGAAACACACAGGTCGTGAGCCTGCCATCGGCTCTCTTATGGGAGACCAAGTAATTGTGAATATGGAATTTTGCACATGCGCTAAGGAATATAAATATAAGTTGCAAAATGAAAGAAACCATTTAATAGGGTAAAACATGGCTCACTAAGTCTCCTTCTCCTTCTTCTCCTCCTTTTCCTTCTTCTTATTAGCATTTTTCCTGCAGGATATCCCTGGGCATAGACAAGGGAATGGAACGGATACTTGCTTTGTGTGCCTAAACATGATTAACACTACACTTTGCTTTTTTTTTTTTAATCTTTAACACTTACAACGATCCTGTAAGATATTACCTTTCACTGGCTGAAAATGAGGAAATTATTCTTAAGCTATTGGGCCTCCTTGAGTGAATAAGCAAGTGACAGACAGATTGTCAAGCCATCAGATTCTTATTTCTGAATAGTATTCTATTGTATAAATGTCCCAATAATTACTTATACATTTTTATAAGTTATTCTGTTGATGGATATTTTGATTGTTTCCAATTTGGAGCATTATGAATAAAGACGTAATAAATATTTTTGTTCAAGTCCTTTTGTGTGCATTTATTTTTATTTCTTTTGGATAAATGCTTAGGAGTGGGACTGTTGAATCATATGTATGGTATGATACACCACACAATTTTCTAAAATGTTTTTAATGGGGCACCTGGGTGGGTCATTCAGTGAAGTGTCTGTCCTCAGCTCAGGCCATGATCCCAGGGTCCTGGGATTGAGCCCCACCTCAGGATCCTTGCTCCGTAGGCAGCCTGCTTCTCCCTCTCCCTCTGCCTGCCGCTCCGCCTTCTTGTGCTCTCTCTCTCTCTCTGTCAAATAAATAAATAAAATCTTTTAAAAAATAAATAAAATGTTTTTAACATTTTACTCTCCTTCAAGCAATGATTAAGTAGTTCTTCAACATTCTATTTCCAATTTTATTCATTTTAGCTGTTCTCAAGAGTGTGCAGTGGTATCTCGTTAAAAACTATATTATTTTTTTGGTTTATTGTTTGTATTTTGACTTAGCCTATGGTATTTGGGGCCGTGTAGAGAGTGGGAGCCTTTATGTCATCTCATTGTGGTTGTAATTGGTGTTTCCCTGGAGACTAATAGTAGATAATAGTTCATTTACCTATTATCCACCTACATTTTTCCATGTGCAATGTTTGTTCGAGTAGTTTGCTCATTTTTAATTAAGATTTCTTTCTTTTTATTGCTTTATTATTGACCTGTAGGAGATATATCTATATATAGGTATATAGATATGAAACTTATGTATAAGTCCTTTGCTAATTGTATGTATTGTTAGTTACATTTTTTCCGGTCTGCAAACTTTTTTTTAAATCTTCTTAAGAAAGTCTTTTCAAAGATGTTAATTTTTATCAAATCCAGTTTATCGTTTCTTTTTGGTTTTGTTTTATAGCTAATGCTTTTATTTCCTAACTAAAAATTCTTTGCCTACTCTAAGGTCACAAGAATTTTGCTTTTAAATCTATAATTTCTTCTAGAAGTGTTATATTTTATGTCATGATCCAGTTATGTGGTGATGTGAGGTGGAGGTCAAGGTAATTTTTTATAATATTTATTTATTTTTTTCTACTACCATATGCTAAAAAAATACTTTAGTATCTCCCCCTGAATTGCTTTGTCACTTTTGTTGAAAACCAATGGGATACATATGTGGAGGTCAATTTCTTGAGTCCTTTTTGTTTGATATATTTGTCTATCCTGAACATATTGTCTTGATTATTGAGGGTATCTAGTAAATCTTGACATCAGATAGTGTACGTCCTCTAACTTTGTTCTTCATTTTATGATTGCTTTTGGCTTTTTAGAAAGATATATACACACACATACATAAACTGAAACAGCTTGTCAATTTCTACAAAAATAACATACTGAGATTTTGATTGGGAACAGTGTTGAGTATATAGACCAAATTTGGGAAAATTGCCATTGTAACAACAGAGTTTTCCAATCCATGGATATGAAATAGCTCTCTCTTAATATAGATCATTTTAAAGTATCTCTCAGCAACATTTTACAGTTTTCAGTATAGAGTTGTTGCATAACTTTTACTTACTGCTCTGAACTTCATGCTTCATGAACACATTATTAATGGAATATTTTAGACTTTTCCAATTGCTTTGCTTTGGATATATAAAAATGTAATTAAGTATAGGAAGAGAGTTTTCCACACAACTGAAATTAAGTTGTTATCAGCTTAAATATAATACTAAAACTTTAAAATGGTTTGTGGAATTTCAATAGTAACCACAAAAAAATATCTATAGGATATACACAAATGTGAGAAGGGAATCAAAGCATATCAACATAAAAAGTCAAAGAAACACAAAAGAAAGACAATAAGAGAGGAAAAAAGAGACAAAGAAGCTATAAGACATACAGAAAACAATTAATAAAACTGCAATAAATTCTTCCTTGTCAGTAATTACTTTAAATGTAAATGGATTAAACTCCCCAGTCAAAAGACAGATTGGCAGGATGAATTTGAAAAAAAAAAAAATGGCCAAATATATGTTGTCTGTAAGAGACTTACTTGAGATCTCTGCGCATTTGTGAGCTGCAAATGGAAGAAAGGAAAAAAGAGAAGCCAAGTCAATGGTAACCAAAGAAGAACAGGAGTGGTCATACTTGCATCAAGCAAAATTGACTTTAGATCAAAAACTTAAAGAGACAAAGACAGACATCATATAATGATCCAAAGTCAATTCGCTGGGAGGGCACAAGGGTTATAAATATTTGTTTGCCACACCTCAGAACTCCTAAATATATAAAGGAAATTTTGACAGACTTGACCAAAAAAATAGACCCTGAAAGTACACTTCATCAATAATGGACAGAACAACCAAATAGAAGATCCATAAGGAAATAGAATTTGTACTTGAACAGCACTGCAGACCAACTGGACCTGACAGACATATGTGGAACATTCCACCTAACAGCAGCAGAATGTAAATTCTCAAGGGCACATGGAACATTCGTCATGGGAGACCACATGCTGGGATAGAAAAAGTCGTAATAAATTCAGGACGATTGAAATCACACAAAGTATTTGCTCCAATCACAAAGGAACGTAACTAAAAATTAATAGCACACGGAAAACTGGAAAATCCACGATACGTGGAAATAAAATAAATAGGTAAAACAAAAATAATGTGTTGTTTAACATGCTTTAAACAACAATTGAGTCAGAGATGGCACAAGAGGAATTTCAAAATAATTTAAGACAAATGAAAATGAAAACAGCATACTGAAACTTACAAGAAGCAGCGAAAGTAGGGCTTAGAGGGTAGTCTTTAGTCAGTGTGTGCATTAACAAGAAAAGATCTCAAATTAACCATCTAGCTTGACACCTCAAGAAACTAGGAAAAAAATTAACCCAAGACTACACACAGAAGGAAATAATAAAAATTAGAGCAAAGATAAACAAAATAGATAATGGAAAGACAATAGAAAAAAAAGGAAATGGAAAGACAATAGAAAAAAGGAACAAAATTAAGAGGCGAAAAGATAAACTGACAAACACTTAGCTAGATTAATCAAGAAAAAAAAAATGACAGAAGACCCAAATAACTAAAACCAGAAAGGAAATAAGGAATGTTACAGCAGATGCCACAGAAATGAAAAGAAGTATGAGAGAATACTCCTGAATAATTTGGGTAACTTAGCAGAAATGGATACATTTCTAGAAACAAAATACCGAAACTGAATCATGAAGAAAGAGAAAATTTGGAGACCAATAACAAGTTCTTAGAAAGACTTTTTGGTAAGATTCTTATTATTTACTCTATGTGCTTGATAAAAATCTACCAGCAAAGACATCTGGGTCTTCATTACTCTTTGTGGGAAGGTTTTTAATTATAAATTCAACTTTTCCCATACGCATAATTTATTACAAGCTTCCATTTCTTGTGTGTCAGGAATTATGTTCTTCAAGGAATTCATCCATTTCAAATTTACTGACATCCGGTTGTTCGCAATATCCGTTTATTACACTTTTATATCATCAGGATCTGCAGAATCCCCCAGCTCATCCCTAATACTGGTTACTGTGATTCCTCTCTTTCACTCTTAACCAGTTTACCTGGTCTATTCAAATTATCAATTTTCTCAAAGAACCAAATCTTAGCTTTGGTAATTTTCTATATTGTTTGCTTACTATTTCATTGGCCTTTCCCTTATTATTTTTCCCCTATTTATTTTAGATTTCCTTTGCACTTGTTTTTCTCACCCTTTACTGTATAATCCTAAGTCTTTGTTCTTATTTTTTTTTATTTCTATATAACCTTTTAGAGATGAAATTTCCCTCCAAACTCTGCTTTAAAAGCATCCTCCACTTTTTATGTTTTGTTTTCATTTTCAGTTAGTTTGGAATGTTTTCAAGTTTCCCTTCTTTGTCATTTTTTTTTCCCTTTGACCCAGGGGTTATTATGAAGTGTGGTGTTTATTTTCAAACTACTTGTGGTTTCTTCATGTATACCAACTCTTGGTTTGTAATTCAAATGTTGTGATAAGAGAACACAATTTGTAAGATTTCCAACTTCCCAAAATTTAATAACGCTTATCTTATGGTCCAGTGTATGGTCCATCTCGTGAATGATCCATGAGCACTTGAAAGGAAGCTATTCTATTTTTAGAGGTAGTGTTCTAGAATGTCAGTTAGATCAGTTCCGTTGATAGTGTCATTCCAATGCTCTCTGTCTTTATGCAGGGGAGCCTATTGTGTGAAATACTCAGAGAGATGTAGAGCCTCTGCCTGCGAGGGTGCATGTCCTCTCTTTGTCCCTTAACCTCTGTAAGCTTTTCTTGTCATGTGGTATGAAGTCTGCAAAGAAGCACACACACATTTGGGATTGCCTTTCTGATAATCGACGCTTTTAATCATAGGAAAGATGACCTTTAGTTGGGAGTGTAAGAGATGCAGTCTGAGGACAAGCCAAGTCTGTGTTCATGAAGATCCTCAGGTCCCGTGACGAGCTCTGAACACCGGTGTTGCCTCTGCTGCAGTCCGCATATTGTTCCGTCATCCTTTCTGGGTAGGGCAGAAAGGATGCACAGAGGTGTTGCATTACAGCTTAAGAATCAGTCCTAGAGGGACACCTGAGTGGCTCAGTTGGTTAAGCAACCAATTGTTGATCTCAGCTCAGGTCACGATCTCAGGGTTGTGAGATCGAGCCCTGCATAGGGCTCTGTGCTCAGCGGAGAGTCTGCTTGAGATTCTATCTCTCCCTCTCCCTCTGCCTCATCCCCTCTTAAAAAAAAAAAAAAGTCAACCGTGGGATACAGCATTCTCAGATGCAGTGATGGGGGATTTTTATGTTCGCTTTTCCTGTTCTAACGGAACAGCCAGACCTTTGGAGAAAGGGACCTGGAGACCTAGAGCATAGTTCTCAACCATAACGTCTGTGTTAAAATGAGTTGTAAGGTGACTATGAAATAACTCGTTACTGATAACAAATTATTCACATTTCAAGGGAATGTGTAAATAGTGACAGCCACACCATACCATCGTCCTCAGACCTTGGAGCTCCAGGCTGCTTTCTTCAGCTGGAATTATTGGGGCGCAGTGGAGGTGAAGTTGCTGAGTGCAGCTCCGCACCCCTCCCCACCCAGCTCATCCTGACTCACCTCTGCCCAAGCACAGGGCGGTCTGGAGGCTGAGGAGGAGGGAAGGAAGGGGGAGGTAGTGACATCAGCAAACATGGAAACGCTTCTCAAGAATCTGAGAAAAGATGTGAATATACAACATTTAACACCAACTTAATCAACATCACGCTACTTCTCCTGGGCTTCAGTTTCTGCATCCAAAAGTAGATTGTTGTAGTGATCGTCTTTCAGATTAAACCTACCTCGGATATTCTGTCACTTTATGGTTCCTCTTTAGTCTTGAAATTAGGCCATATAAACATATTCAAAGGTTGATTATTTTTTGGCCTATTTTTTTTTATTTATTGAATTCCAACCCTGTTCACATAACTAGAGAGATTCTATTTTTTGTAAAGAGGTCCACATACAATTTTATGGTTCTGATCATATTATACATATAACTTTGCATTATGCATTTATTATTCAAAATTCCATCAGAAAGAATAAAGAAATTATAACCTTCACTTTAATGATTATATAATATTCTGTCATGTGATTAAATAATAACATATTCAAATATTCCATTACTATTGGACATTAGCACAATTTCTACTTTTTTTCATGATAAATAACATCAAAATGAACCCTTTATGCAAAAAGCTCTGTCTGCCTTCCAGTTCCCGCTGGCCAGTTCTTCCAGAGGAAATGCCCAGAAGCCCTGCCTCAGAATCTGGACAGCTTTTCATATTAAGGTGGTCCGCAATTAACCTATTTCCTTCTCAAATTGATGGACAAGTGTCCATTCTATGTTAGCTCCTGCCCCCTGGAAAGCTAGAGTCCTTACATCCTAGGTGTTCCTCCTTCTCAGATTCATGGTGCGGGCTTCTCCTAAAAGTTGGCACTCCTGCTGACTTTGCCATGCAGGGAGTTTCACACAGTTGTCTCATGAAAACTCTCGTCCATTAAACTAAAGTACACATAGAACCGCAATCTATCATTAGGGCTTCAGTCCCTTACACTGACCTCAAGAACTATTTGTCAATCTCCTAGGACTTGCAGCTATGGAGATTCCTGATGCCATCAAAGCCATTTCCCCCCCACAAGATGTTATGGTTCAACCAGCTACTAGCAGGAGCCCTGACACTCTTCTCTCCCTCAAATCTTCAATGACTTCTATTGCTCTGAAAACATGTCAAGGAGGCCATACATTGAGTTAATATTAATCTATAGGTCCAAAGAGTCTTCCATATTGCTGGTAGACATCATCTTTCTCCCAGCAAAGCCAGGAGAGCTTATACATTTGTAATCCTGACCCTGCAGAACTCTGTAATAATCACCCATCCTTTGACCTATGTTACTATCATCCATGAGTTCCAACCAGACTTGAGTGGTCCATTAGCCTTGTGTCTTTCCTAAAAGGATATGGACTCAGGTATTTAGGTACCTGCTCTTCAAGATAAATGGCCTTGTAGCACTTTTTTTTTTTCTTTTTCTCAACTTAATTGATTATGAATCAAAACAAAAATGTGTTATTATTTATTGAACCTGCCACTTGGAAAAAAAAAAAAAGTCCCAAGATATGTTCTGGTATAAATATGGAACTACAAATGACATGGAAAAATTGGGTAAGTAGGTTTCCTAGAATTTCCCAGTACAATGATTAAAAATATAAACTTTCCACTCAAACTTGTTGGTCATGTCTCAGCTCTTCTTTATAGAAAGAAGATCTTTGGCAATTTGCATATCTCCTTTAAAGCCTCATTGTCCTCATTTGGAAGGGGAGAGCATAATCACAGCACTAGCCCATGAGGACTAGTATGGGTTAAATAAAAATATATGTAAAATATTTAGCAAACTATCTGACACATAATAACCACTCAATAATTTCAAAAATTATTATCATTTATTTTCTAAAAAAAGCCTAAACTCCCAATATATCAAAATCGACTAATCCAACAGGGACACATCTAGACAGAATGCAAGTAGTGTTTCAACTCCTTATTTCATATATGTCAAAGCTGGAAAAAAAATTAAAGAAAAAATGAGGAAGGTCATTAGTTATTACTATTAGCCAAGTGCTGTGGCAGTTCTTTTCTCATTTTGTGGAAATTCTATCCTCACCGTATGACTATGAATATTGAAAAAGAGCCAATAATTAAGTACATTAAACATCAAGTTTCATGATCATTCCTGTACTTTTAAAATAATAATAAAAAAAAAGAAAACCAGGAAATCTGCCTGATATAGTTGTGATTAAAGCAGAGGTTAGTCTAGATCTGATTTCTTCAGACTTTCAAGTCCAGCATGCCTCAACGTCTGCAAGAACACTGCTGATACAGAGTGTCCTGAGTTTATGAAATATTGGAGGAATTGCCTTAATGTGCTTCCACAATCAGCCTGCCCACCTTCCCGCACAAGAGATACTAATTATGGAGATCGTTTCTGAAAGGGGAAAGAGAAGCCCATTTCTCGGTTTTGATTTCTAATATGTTACATTTTGATAGAGCATACACAAACTAAACATCTTTGAGATCTTCAGTAATTTTTAAGAGTCAATGGAGTTCTGAGATGAAAACATTTGAGGACTGCTGGTCTACCTCTGAATAATGGGTTGAAGTGGATACTGGATGCTTAGTCCTGTGGGGGAATGTCCTGTGTGGACATCAATGGGCTATGTGTGGGCTATCCAGATTCCTGAGGCTCTATGGCACTGCTCAGTCTCAGTCTTAATTTAATTTCACAAACACTGAAGCCCTATGGATAATGAAGCTAACAAATATCGGTGCCACGTGCCAGAGATACAGAGGAAAATCAAACAGGCACAGTCAGTCTCTATCTGTCTAGAGCGTAGACTCACAATCTTATCCTCTCCCCGGTTTTCTTGTTCTTCCTCCCAGGGAAAGTCTGGAGATTTTCATGGTCATGGTCAATTAATTTGTGCTCTTTCTCGTAAAAGCTTCTGTGACCTCTCCTTCCACAAGGGAAGACCGAGGTATGCCCTAGCCATGCAGGTGGGGTGTCATATTCTTACCTGCATTCTTGCACTCCTGGAGCTGTATGTTCCTGTGAGTTACTTCACTCAGCTCCTAATACCGTCAGGGACAGAGACCATCTGATACTCAGAGCTGTGTCCCCACTTCTTATCATCGTACCTTGTACTTCATGGATGCTCAATAAAGCTTCAGATCAAATCAACGAAACAGCGAGTTTTCCCCCGACAGAACATAATCATGGGGCTCTCAGACACTGTAAATGAGTGTGAAAATGCTCCTGATTCTGCTAAGTGGCCAGGAGCTGACTCATGAACCAGCAGCCCTCAATCCAGACTCACCCCCATGGAGATCAGACAGGTCTAGTGCCTGGGACGGCAACACACCGAGAGCTCAGTGAAAGGTTGTCTTCATGCAAAGTGTCAATAGTTAGCCAGCAAAATGGACCGGGCTCACCAAAATCTCCCGCAGCTCCTGCCATCTGGCCACCTCCTGCTGGCTCTACGGTTTTGTTCTCTCAAATGCAAAGACTGGGACAGACTCTGTGACAACAGCACCAGTGCTTTGGGCATGACTACAGGACTTTCATGTTTGACTCACAAGGACTATCAGAGGACAGTGCTTTTGTCCTGGAAGATGCCACCTGCATAATGAAGATAGAATGTCAGGCGTATCCAGAAGGAAGGATGCTGGAAGCACCTAGTTTTTGTGCTACTTTCTGGACAGACCTTCCACACACATATTTAAGGAGTAGTCAGAAAGCAGTAATAGTTATGTTCTTGATCCAACTTTTTTTCTGAAGATTTATTTATTTACTTTTTGCAAGAGAGAGCGCAGGAGGAGGGGTAGAGGAAGAGAATCTTCAAGCAGACTGTGTGCCGAGTGCGGAGCTGATGTGGGGCTTAACCCCCGACCCTGAGATCATGACCTAAGCCAAAAACAGACTGCACCACCCAGGCACCCCAAGAAACCACTTCTTGATAAATATTTCCACCAAGTTTCCTCAGGTTTCAAAAGCCCCCCCACCCCACCCCAGCCAAGAAAGGGGCCAGAGGAAATCACAGCAAAACAGCTCCTCAATAGTTTCAAATCACCCACTCTCCTCCGTTCTTTGCACAGGTGTTCTAACTGAAGAGGCAGATTTGGAATCCTCATGAAGAAATTAAATATAATTTAATTATAAATGCATCAAGGAGAAACCCATTCCCCTCGGCGTCGACTGAAGAGTATTTTCAGTGGCCACTGATCAAGTTTAGCACAGGGATAAGAATCACTGAAAGCTGTTTTTCTTTCCTAAACGTCTCCCACATCTCTCTCAATGACCTTCTCCCACAACTGAAATTCTGGGAACGACTCATTCTTTCAGATTAGGACCCTGAAAGCTGCAGTTATAAACTAATCTGAATCCACGAGCATGTGCTCAGCCCCTGCTGTGTTCTGGTCAGATTCGAACTAGACTCACTCTCAAAGTGTCTACAAAGCTGTGGGGGTAGGGTAGGGATGTAGGACATTAAATATACATAAAGCATTATAATAAAACACACACGCACACAGCGGGGGGAGAGAGGGAACGCACATGGAGCACCGAAGATGAAAACTAGCACCAAGTATTAATGACCGTGTGCTAGACATCGTGCCCGATATTCTGGATGACAGCACATGTTTACTCCTCAAAAAAACCTATAAGGTCCACATTGTGGACTGCATTTTAGAGACGGAGCAGCTGAATGACAATCCTCAGAGGGTCCCAGGGACGAGCTGGTGTCAGACGAGGTGCCAGAGCAAGGCTTTGAAGCTTCTTTCTCTACTTTCACACCGTCTCCCGGCGAGTGTGGATAAGGACCCCAGGGACGAAGTTTTTCAGCAGCTTAGTGACAGAGGCATTCCAGAAAAGGGAATAGGGCACTCGAAGGCACATTTATGGTGGGGAGGGAATGTTGTTTAAGAATTACCTGACTAAGGGCGCCTGGGTGGCTCAGTTGGTTAAGCAACTGCCTTCGGCTCAGGTCATGATCCTGAAGTCCTGGGATCAAGTCCCACATCAGGCTCCCTGCTTGTTGGGGAGTCTGCTTCTCCCACTGAACTCTCCCCTTTCACACTCTCTCTCTCTCTCAATCTCTCTCTCTCTCAAATAAATAAATAAAATCTTTAAAAAAAGGAAAGAATTACCTGACTATTCGAGCACCTAGAGGAAGGTTACATGTTGTGTAACCAAGAACCTTCGGCTCATCCTTGGAAATATTAGGGCAGAGCCTTTTAGTAGACTTGAGTTGGCATCAGGACCCCAGTCATGGGACAGCGGCTGGCGGATTCTGTGGGCTGGCAGGGGGAGCAGAGTTTCAGAGGTCACGCAGGGTGGGAAGAACAAAATGCAAGCCTACAGGGATATTCTCTACTCAGTGAAATAAAAACTAGCCCGTAACCTGAAGGTCATGCTAGAAATCCATAGCATGAAGCAAGAACAGTTACCCAATGCTCGGAAAAAGTCGTGCCACAGGCCCTTGGCTTTAGAGATTCACGAGGATGCTCCCGGAGCTGGTGCAGGGCTGAGGCAGCCAGGAGGCAGGAGCAGAAGATGCTGAGAATCCGTGGGCAGAGCGTTAGCGCGAGCGAGGGAGCAGGCGGGAGCCGTGCGGCGGGGTGGCGAGTTCTGCCCAGTCTTCTGTGCTTTATCTCTGGGCATGCCTGTCCCTTCAGATGAGGGAGGCCACTCCGGAAGGAGGCCAGGACAGTGGGCTCTTAAGCTTCTGCTACCCGACGTCCCCAAGAACGAATGGGACACAGGCTGCTGAGTGTTGGGGCAAAAGGTGGCTTTGGAAGCAGATGTGGACCACCAAACAGAAGGTGGAAGGAAAGCCCAAAATGATGCAGAAAAGGATGCTATGGGGCCAACATTCTTGTCCCTGGTTTTTATGGCGAGGGGGCTGAGGCCGAGGGAAGTCGAGTAGCTTGCTCCAGGTCAAGCTGCTGGGAACTCGAGGCCCAACTCTGATCCTGAAGCTCAGGCTTTCAGCCACTGCCTGACCCCGGGGTCGTTATGGAAGGTCCTTCCACACGCAATCAGCATTATTTGGGGCAAGAGAAAAAAGTCATTTTGTGCTCTGTGTATTGTAGATTTAAAAATCTATGGGGCATACAAATGGCAAAACAGCCTGTTGAATGCTGGTAGCTTGCCTAAAAAACACCTCGCCGTTTCTAAATCTGAAGTTTTAAAATCTCAACCTCAAAATTCTGGTTTTGCTCTCATTTGAATAGAGGCGAGGCTATGCTTAACAAGGTCATTTTGCTGATGTGGCTTTTTTTGATGTATGGTGTCTTCGTCGGCTCTCGCTGCTGTGACAGATTACCTCCGACCCGAAGGCTGAAACAGCAGGTAGTGATTTCTCACGGTTCTAGAGGCTGACGTCCGGGATCTGGGCGCAGCCAAGTTCATTCCCAGGGCGAGCTCCCTTCCTGGCTTTTCCCTGTGTCCTGAGCCAGCAGACAGCCCAGACAGAAGCAATCCCTCTCAAGTCTCTTCTCAGGAGGGCAGTAATCCCACCATGAGAGCTCCACCTTCATGAACTCACAGGCTCCCAAAAACTCCATCTCCTGATTCCTGATACCATCAGGAGGTAGGGTTTTAGAGGTAAGCGGTCGGTGGTCCATGACCTATGGAAGGAGGCATGGAAAAGCAGGCAGGCAAAATAGTTCGACATGACAATTGCTACAGTGGAGACCTGTGGAAGGCATGTGCAAAATCTGTCCAAAGAATCAAGGAAGGCTTCTTGGAAGAGGAAGCACTTTTCTTTGGGAGCAATTGGGCAACAGAAGAGATTCCAGGCGGAGGTAATACAAGGGTGTGAGAGAGCACGGCGCGTTCGGGGAACTCCAGGGGAGTTCTGATGTTTTCTCCTTGTGTTTTTTTATTTCACTCTGGTGATAAATTGATCTGCCACGCTGACTGCTGATTAAATGAAGGTTCTAGATGAAAGGAAACAATCTCGTTGTATCCGCGCCACGGGGACGAGGACTCCAGTGGCCCCGTGAATACGGGGGACATGGGAGCAGGAGACCTGCCCTCCACCCACCAGCCGAGCTGGATCAGGAGGAAATCTGGGGAGGGGGTGCGCCCCGCACTGCAGCTGCTCCCAGACTTCAGGTGACCCTGCCGGGGCCCCGCTCTTTATCTGTGGAAATTCTCAGACTGACTGGAAGAAACAGAGCTTGGCTCGAGGAACTTCCAAAGGCCACCCAGAAGTTTCCACAGAAAGCAAGGCAACATCTGGCTTGGTCCCGGGAACACATTTGCTGAAAACAGACATGAGGCAGACGAGGGCCGGGGGGCTGATCTTATTAGGTGTGGAGTGGAGTTCTGCATTTCTAGAATCACTCAGACTCTGGCAAATCTGCAATGGAATAAGCAAGAAAAGGAAGTTATTTCCGTTGCCATGAACAGTGGAAGAATATCCTGACAGTTGACCGTGGGAATGATCTACCCAAGCCTGAGACACAGACAAGAGGCTCCTAGGGTGTGGGTTTTGGTGCTGGTTGTCTCACCCACTCCCTCTGTGACCTTGGACTAGTCACTTAGGCAGGCAGTCACTGCCTGCCCCCCCCCACCCCTGCACCTACAGCCTCCCTTCAAGCCCCTCCTGCAGAGGAAAGACTCTGCGGTTGCGAGCTGCGGTTCCTTGTAGTTTTTTTTGTGGGAAAAAAAAAAGACAGCTTCACTGCTAAGAAATATGTGGAAACACTAGTCTGAGAGGTACTAGCATCCTTCCAACAGTTTGTGATTTCAAGATTTTATTTCTTTTTCATCTTGTTCTTCCCTCCATCAACTGCAGCTTTTCATATTTCAGTGAGACATTAAGGTGAAATGGGAACGAGGAGGTGATTTGGGGGGTTATAAAAGGGAGGGCCATCGTTGCTGATCACTGCCGTGGATGCGGTGGTGACGGCCGGAAGGTTCGAAGGCGCTCGCGAGCTGCGTTGTGAGTTTTACACACTGAAAATTAAGTAGGTGCGCGAGGCGGCCAGGCCAGATGGGTGCCCGCAACAGAGGTTGGGAGGAGGGGAGGCTCTGGGGGTGACCTGACCGAGGGGGGCCACAGGCAGCTGGGCGCACGGCTAAGGGAGAGGCGCGGGCATTTCCCAAACGTGGGAAGGCGGTGCTGTCCGCGCAGAGTGGACGATGAAGGGCGGGTTCAAAGCCAACCACAGGCTGACTCACCAACCGCGCCAGCGCCTGCGGCCTCGGGGGCAGAAAGGCTTTCACACTCGCGGGGGTGGTTTCGGGCCCCACCTGTCCCTTGCTAACGGTGTCACCCTGGGCCACAGTACACCTGCCTTCTCTGTGTTTCCATTTCCTCATGCAAAATAGGGACATGGGGTGATGACAGAGGAATCCTTACCATCATCAGTTCTGTTATGAGGGTCAAATAGAGAATGGATAAGAATGTGCTGTGAAGTGATTTAAAGGGGGGGGGGGGTGGCTCTGTTAAGTGTCTTACGCTTGATCTCAGCTCAGGTCTTGATGTCAGGGTCGTGAGATCCAGCCCGGAATAGGGCTCTGTCCTGAGCACGGAGTCTGCTTGAGATTCTCTCTCCCTGCTCCTCCCACCTTCCCTCTCTACAAAGGAAAGAAGGAAGGAAGGAAAGAAGAAAGGAAGGAAGGAGAAAGAAGGAAGGAAGGAAAGAAGGAAGGAAGGGAGAAAATAAAAGAGAAAGGAAAGGAAAGAAAAGGAAAGGAAAGGAAGGGAAAGGAAAAAGGAAAGGATAGGAAAGGAAAAAGGAAAGCGAAAGGGAAGGGGAAGGGAAGGGGAAGGGAAGGGAGGGGAAGGGAAGGACTGCTGGAATACCGGCCTGTGTTAGCTACTGTGCAAACACTGCAGTATTCAGCACTTCTGGACTTCGGGACAAACAAGATGTACCAGGGTACCTGCGGAAAAGCTAAACAGGCGGGATGGCTCAGCTCTATGATTTTTCTGGAGAAACCAAAATATGTGTCACATTCATAAAGAAGCTTTGCTTGGGAGCGCGAGGCCTGCTCTGTTTCGGGCAGCAGGCAACCAAGGAGGTTGCTGAAAATTTTACATGAAATAATTCTGTGTGCTTTCAAACCAAAATGTTTCTGTTTTCATTTTAACTAATGACTTTTAAATGAATGACACAAGCTTAGGGACTAATAAAGATCGACCACAGAAGGGGAGAGGAGAAGCAGTTCAAACCTGACATTCTGCTGGAATTCATTTAAGCATACAGCGAGGAATGTCCGTGGGCAAGCCACCCACTAAAACAAACAAAGGCTCTCCTGAAAATTAAAACACAACTAAAAGCAAAAGCATACCATTAAAAAAAATAATCCCTTTGGGTGAGACAAGTATTCTAAGCATCTGTTTCATTAAGAACAAAATGATTTAATATACTATCAGAAGATCCCTTTCCACAAACTCATAAAAGGAATCCATTGCTTTCTCAGGCATCTGTCTTGCTGTGTCTTACGGAGACCAGAGTTAGACACATATCCCCAAACAAGACATTTCCACGCTGGCCGGAGCGTTTCCGTGTTTGCACAACTGAGCTCCTGCTCAGAATCGTAGCAGCGATGAACTGAATGGGTCCTGGAAGAATGTTTGTTGAATGAATGAATGAACCAAGAGTGAGCAAAAAGGACCCCTTTCCTCACTAGGAACCCTTGGTGTTGGTATTTCTATGGGAAAGAAGACATTTCTCACAGCTGAATTGCTTCTGCTTTAAATATCTAAAATCAAACCATTGTTATTGGAATAGCAACATTACAAATTTTCTTAGTCCCAGTGTTTTCCTACTGCTGAAAGGAAAATAGAACTTTTCCACTCCAGACACCGCTCCAAGTTTCCCAGAACTTGTTTGCACAGCCAGGTGTGCTGGACACAGGACAATGAGTGACACGAGAGAGAGATCCTTGACAGTGACCCCTCCAACCATGACGATTTCCCGTGCACACATGCTCTGTGAAGATACTGCGTCCCTTTAGGATCTGCATGTTGTCTTCTCCTTGGGGAAACCCAACGAGCTCAATGCAGCTCACCCATGGTCATGGTCAGGCCCAGCTGGACGGCCCCCCACTCTGCAACGAGCCTGAATCTATTTGACACCATCACACACACACACATACGTGTGTTTGCACCCAAGATTATGCACATATTGTCTTAGCCCATTCAGGCTGCCATGACGGAAATACCACCAACGAGGTGGCTCCAGTAACAATTATCTATTTCTCGCAGAGACCGGGGAGTCCAAGATCAAGGTGTCGAGAGTGGCCGGGGTCTACTTCTTTTTCATAGATCTCCTCTTTCTGTGTCCTCCACATGGGGGTCCTTGGAGTAGTTCTCGTAAGGACTGTGACCCCATTCAGGAGTGCTCCACCCACAACCTGATCACTTCCCAAAGACCACCTCCTCACGCTGTCCTTGTGGGGTTAGGTTTCCACACACAAATGTTGAGTAGACACATTCAGTCTGTACACATAGTCTGAAGAAATAAATAAGTTATGTTGCCTTCCCTCTTTAAAAACCTGAGGAAACATCAGAAAATATAAGTTTATTAAGGCAGATACTCATCAAAACCAAATAGATAATGGGAAAATGCTTAGGGAAGATGTGTTTTTGCTGGGATGGCTCTTATGGCACGGAAGAAGCATTTCTCGCAAAATAAGGGCTAAGATACTCTTTGAACAATCTTAGCCTCAAACCACCATGTTTCGGGGCTTGGAAAATAAGTTTGCTCAGAGACGAAAAAGACTCTAAGAATATAGACGCTGCATCTTCGATTAGTCTATAAGATAGCGGATTGGTTTACACAATCACGAGTGGTTGCTTTATAACTCTTCACATTTCGCGTTGAGCACAGATTATTGGGTAAGCGCATCACCGCCCTGTCACGCGGCCACGTGAGTCGGTTTGCTGAGTCTACAGCAAGGGCTTTCAAGCTCGCTCGGTTAGTGGAGCACGCAAAAGTCATACACTCTTTGTAAGACATCAGACAGTGTTCGTGAGTGATAATCCTGCGATACGAATGTGCAGAGTGCTCCCACAGAAAATACGACCGTCTCGTATGCGTGCAGTATGATGTTTCAGTCCTGATGATATGAAGAGAAAAAGCCAGGTAAGCCAAGTATCATCATCTAGTCTCGAGAGTCTTAATTACCATTTATTAGCTCTCCATATTTGTGTCGTATGTTGGATTTATTGGCAACAAAGCCTAAAAAATTATGGAAGTAAACCTTAAAATAGAGAAAAAGCTCCTCATAAAGTAACCATTGAGTGTGCGAGAGTGTGAGTGTGCACGTGCATGAGTGTGCACGCGTGTGGGCGTGTGGGCTGGGAGGCATTGAGGCTGGGGGACCGGGACCACGTAATTACTACTGATGCATCTCTAGAGGAAGCTGAAGAACGGCCGGTGGGCCCCACGGTGTGAAAAACATGGCTTAAAAAGAAAGAAAAAGCTCCTATGATGGAAGTTTCTGAAATCCTCACAGGTGGGATAACTCCTGAGTCCGGGCCGAGGGGCACCTGTCGGCGAGCGCGCTCTGCCCGGCCCCGCTGGGAGGGCGCTGGGCTGCTTTGATGGCTCGGCCACACTCGCCCGAATGACCACACGCAGGCTCTGCAGCAGCTCGTGATGGGACCGGGGAGACCTGATACGCACAGGGGACACGGTCTCGGGGAGGGACGAATACTGGATAGAAGTGTTGGTGGTTCAGAGAACCCCCCGTGCACGTTCCGTACTCCCTAGGGATCCCAGTCTGCCAAAGGGATGTGAAGAAGTAGTGAGCTTAACCTGGAAGGGCTGCTGCTTTGGGACCGAGGGGGAGTCCGTGCAAGTGTAGACAGCGGCACCGAGCGAAGGCTGACCTCAAAGCCGGACGTGGTCTGCCTGCGGCTGATTCCGAGAGTGACGCTTTTTGAGCAAGGATCGCGGCCGGACCCACGAGGGAGTAGCTGCTTTCATGTGCGCAAGACGCCCGAGTAAGGGGTTCAGAATCACGCGATTTTTAATCCAATGATGTGCAGATGCGGCACTGAACAGCCTCACAGCCTGATGCCATAAACTGTCACTGAGTTATTGTTCTGGTTGTGAAAGAAAGCACAGGTCGCCGGCTCAAGCGAAACAGTCTACACCTTGCGGTCAGTGTGATCCAGGGGCTCGGTGGCATTACCAGGGCCGGGCGTCTTCAGCTCTGAGCCCGCTGTCCTCTGTGTCGAGTTCACTCTCAGTTTCTATGCAAAAACACGGGGCTCCAAGGCTTGGGAAGAGTGGAACTAAAACCGCTTTCTAGTGGCCTCCACGCAAGTGTTGGAACCCGTGAGGTTTGGATCCTGCTGCATCGCCTTCCGTGACAATCCTCGCTGCCCACGAGGGGCTCTCCCTGACCGCTGCCCGACTCTGCTCCGTGATGTGCGTCTGCTTCTGCCAGGCCCCTCGCTGTCGATCCAGGATCACCGTGTGGCTCCTAACAGTCTCATCAATCCTGAAAATAACACTGACCATCAGGCACCGGCCTTTGACCTTTCTCCCTGAGCGGACGGAGGCCCACTGTCCAGCGGGGGACCGTGATGCCCTAAAGTGTCCAGGTGGAGATGAGTGGGGACAGGTGGCCACTCAGTGACTCATGGTGGGTAACTTTACCACTCACAATGGGAAGGGCTGAAAAGAAAGAGCAGCGAAAGCCAAATTTACTCAGAAGGGAGAAGGAAAAAATGTGAAAAAAAAAAATATCAGGAAAAGAAAAATCAGAAGAGAAATCTGTTTGGGAAGAAGTAAATACACTTGATGTTTGGCATATTGAGTTGAAAGTGATAATGGGCCATCTAAGCAGACCTGCCGGAAAGGCAAAGAAATGTCCAAGCTATTGAGTATAGACTTCGTGCCAACAATTTTACAAGACTTATTTCTAAGCCTCCTGATAATCCTGTAAAGTAGATCATTTTGCTCTCATTTTATGTAAAAATGGAGACAGAGAGATCCATTATCATGTTCAGCTTGCAAGGGCAGAGCTAGAATCCAAACAAGAAGTCTGTCTTGCTTCAAAGTCTGTACTACATCCAAAAACCAAATTGCTTAGAAGTTGCAAAAGGCTAACTCTACCCAGATCCAACCAAATAAACTCTGAGTCTAGACCCCTTTCCGCTATGATTCCCCGTTCCCCTGGTTACCCACTCTGCCCGCGATGTTTGCGTAATTCGTGCACTAGCGAGATGGATCTGGACGGTGGCGTGGGCTGCTCAGAGCTACAGCTCACCTGGAACTGGGATTCTCTTCATGGGATGGAAGACTTTTTGACCCACTTCTACACCACAGTCCTCCCTCCTACCTCAAATCACTTTTACTCCCCATCTGGGGACTAAGGGCTCAATATTGACTGAATTCGAGCCCAGTGTCTGCCTAAATTAAATTCACCAAGACCTTTTATCTTCCTGTTTTGTTATATATGTTTCAGGTCAGTTCTGAGACAGCATAAAATATTCTTACAAATCAATTAACCCCAAACAAAAGCCAGATGCAAGAGCTTTCTCAAGGCCCAGTTGCTTAGGGAGCCACAATTTATGTCAGGAAGAAACTTCAAAACAGAAACAAACAAACAAAAAAACCCAAACAAGAACAAGATACTTTACCATTTCATCGCCGATCCAGAGTGGGCAAATACTTTCCAAATGGAAACTGCTAACAATTTCAAACATAAGATATCTGTGTAGGATGCAGGATTCTTGCTCGCAAACTTTAAGAATAGAATTCAGACATAGGGGAAAATTCTGTAAAAAAGCATGGTCCCAATGGGATAAAATATGCTTCAGATAAAATGTTTCTTTACATCCATGGAGCATCTCTATTTGATCCTGAGCAACTGCAGTAATTTCAGTCTTTGCTGTCATGAGTGAAAGACCACGATTTTAAGATTTTATTAGTAAAACGAAGGCTCAGGTGTGATAAAGATTTGCGCAAGGTCACATAACACCGCAGTTTGAATTCAAAACTAGGCTCGGTACGCCATCTATATTCCCGATCCCTGAGCGTTTCGGTGCAAGCTGGCCAGATTCTGATTGGCAGAGCCTGCGTTGTTTTTGTCTGCGGGCTTTCTCTGGCTACCAGAGCCCCTCTCTCTGCCCACAAGTGGAGCGGAAGCATCAGAGATGAGCACCTCCTGAACCAGGGCTCATGCAACATCTGGCTGTAGAGATGCCCCAGGACCTTTGATCCTCCGGTATATGAACACTGGGGCTTGGGGTCTCCACTGGCTCTCAGATTTCCCCAGAAGGATCAAACCGAGTTAACTGTAGATGTAACTTGTTTGATAACAAAACCCCTTACTGGCCCTCCTCCCGTCCCCATCTTATACCTAGGATCACGTCCCAAATAAACTCTACGCTCAAAACTCTGTGTCAAGGCCTGCTCCTAAGGGGACCTAAATGAATACAGCCAAGCCTGATTCCAAAGCCCAAACCAACTTTCTCCTACGTGCTGTTGGAGGAGGCAAAGTCCATGCACGATGGCCATTATGTGGGAAGAGTGAGACCGGGACGACAGGGAAGCAGGGGAAACGGGTATCATGACAAAGCCAGGTTAAGTTCACGGAGAGGCATCTTATCAGAAGGCATGTATAACAGATGGTAATTCTTTGTGAGAATTTGGGGGAAATAACCAACGCTTTCGACCGGAGCACGAGACCGGCCTGTCCCATCGGCAGATGACATGGGGACAGAGTGGCAGAGGTGGGTGGGCAGCCTGAGCACACCCAGAACCCTCGGAAAATGGGGTCTCAACTTACAGGGTCAGAAACCGAGTCCCGGCGGGAACTGCCATGCTAGGACTTGGGTGGGGCCCTATGAAATTGCTGCTTTTGTCAAACAAGGTGGATTGTCAAAAATTCACACGGTCAAACTTTTAGACAGGGACTCAGAGCATCTTTGTTTCAGGCTTCCTGGGACTCTCCAAACTGAATCTCTTAGGAAGCGTTTGGCATCACAGAAAATGAGAAGAGGGGTTACAGCCTTGACTGGCTGTGGGATAGCCAACATGTCACCCGTCCCTGAGTCCGGTGCCCTCATCCGTAAAAACGGGGACGGCATGGCCATCCAGACGGTCATTGGAAGAACGAAATGGATCTTCAGAGGGAAGGCTCGGTCACAGTCTCCAACACAGAGCTTGTGCTCAAGAAGCAGGACCCGTCCCCGGGGCCACTTCCCACTGGTTGCAGTCTGGGCCCCAGAAGAGAGCGACCCGGCATCGGGGATCGCAGCGCCATGGTGCAGAACTGAGAGTAAGAAGGGGGTGTGGATGATTTGTGATTTTCATAAGGGAAGCTATCCACATTAAGACAAACGTAAATTATTTGACCTGATCTGGAAGCTCCCTAGGAGAATTTTCCATTCAACATGGTGGGGGAGGATCTCCGAATGGCTTAGGTCAAAGCTTCAAACAGCAATTGTAAGATTTCTGGCATTCAAAAATAGTCAAGGGAGTTGTTTGGGGGAGAGACAGGAGTTTCATTTCAGCGCTCTGGAAATCAAAATGCCAAAGCAGACTAAATATTTGGAATGGAAAGTTCTCCAAATGTTGAGATTCCTTTGAACTGAGCTTTGCACACAAAATTTAGATTGGAGGTTCTAGAAGGTACGATATAATTTGTGGAAAGCAAGACTGAAATTTATAGGACACGGGTCCACGTCCTACCTTTGCTACCTCTTTATTTATGATTTTGGACAATGCACTTTTTAAATTATCTGTTTTTGACATATAACATGAGAAGGCGAATCTACCTTCTATGCCTAATATGCTCAAATATATTACACAATTAAGAGATGATTAAATAAGAGAATGTCTGAAAATATTCATTTAGAAACTGAACGCTATTCCTTATTTGATAAACTGATAATCTGTACCCCTAAAAGATACCACTGCTTCCAACATAGTGCATTATCCAAAGTCACAGAAGATGCAGTTTAGAACAAGAGAAATGGAAATCACCATTGCCAACAGGGATAAGCCCACCTCAGCTGCATGAGCAGGGGGGAAGTGTGATAAAATCAAAAAGGTATCTTTCGGCAAATTGTTTAGCTTCCTATCTATAAAGCAAATTACACTACTTTACCCTCATGCAAACATGGAGTATTTTGAACTTTAATGTAGTAGGTGTCATTCATTTCTTTTTTTTTTTTAAGATTTTATTTATTTATTTGACAGAGAGAGACACAGCGAGACAGGGAACACAAGCAGGGGGAGTGGGCTTCCCAGCTGAGCAGGGAGCCCAACGTGGGGCTCGATCCCAGGACCCTGAGATCCTGACCTGAGCCGAAGGCAGACGCTTAACGACTGAGCCACCCAGGCGCCCCGGTGTCATTCATTTCTTACATATCTGAGTAGCAGGTCTGAAAACTTTCCTTTTGCAGACCAGACATCTCAAAGCATGGGAATGGACTCCTTTACTCACACTTTATTCAATGCACACCTCTCACGTGTTTAACTTGGTTTGGACTTAACCTACCCCAAACTGAACCCATGACCTTCCACCCAAACCTGAACTTTGCCAGAGGCCGCTCCGTCTGTAGAAGACAGCTCTGGTTACATCGTGGCCCAAACTGGAGAATGACACTGGGCACTTTCTTCTGCCTTGCTGCGCACGTAAAGTCAACTTTCATGTTTCCTTAACTCTGTCTTTCAAATGCACATCAAATGCGTCCGCTGTTCTTCATCTCCCCCAGTGAGAACTCGTCCGAGTCACTGTTATTCCCATCACCTGGGCCATGAAAGGGCATTCTTTTCATCTCCGCATATCTCAGACTGGGTTTCCCGACAGCAGTGTCCTGGGTAAAAACTTCGTTGATGGTAACTTACGTGGGAGTGGAGGTGAGGGAGGTGTCGGAGAGAAATGGGGAAGGAAAGAAAGACGGCGAGGCAGGCATCCTTGAACTGATTCAGCCACAGCCAGCTGCAGTCCTGTGCCCTGGGAATGCTCCGTGGAACCAGAGAGAGCGAGTGTCACACTGGAATGGACAGGATGGAAGGCTGTGGCATTTATCCGCTGACTTCTGGCCCCATCAGGAGAGGGTTGCCCCTGGGGTCATGCTTGCACCTCCGCGCTGATGGGCTGCACGTAGGCTGGACATCCCCCCGCCCCCAACGCTTTTTATTTAATCCCCACGGCAGCCCCGTGAGAGAGGCTAAAAATGGGAAGCCATCAGTGTCCTAGACACCCGGCTCAGGATTCACTTGGCCACACCATGAGACGACATGAGACTACACCTCCCAAGAAACTACTGCCACTTGCCAGAAGCTTCCAGGAACTACCAGCCATTTTTCAGGCTAGAGAGCTTCAAAATGACTGACACTTCATGGAAAGGGGCTATTTTTTTTTGCTGATGATGCTTTAGAAAACTGTCTCCCTGCCCAGATTAACACTAGGAAGATTAAAAATAAAACTCTAGAAGCTGGACTCCATCAAAAATGTTTGAACGTGTTGTTCCCTCTTTATTACAGTAAACTTTAGCCAATATGGCTGTTTAAATTTAAATTCATTATAATTAAATACAATTAAAATTCAGATTCACAGTTAAATTCGACATTTTCCAAACACTCAGTAGCCACATGTGGCTGGAGCGCCAGTGTTGGATGGCCCTTCCATCATTGCAGAATGTTTTGTTGGACGATGCTGGTCTTCATCGTCCGTGCTTGATTGCAAAAGTGGTCTTGAGTTCTTGCCTTCCCTCTCCTGAGGGCTCTTTAATGTAATTCTGCAGGAACTCTACAGAGAGAGCATGCCTAGTTCTTCACCCCTTGAATCCAAGCTTACTATGTGCCTTGCTTCAGCCAGTGGGAATTCAGCAAGACGGGCTTGTGGAGGGCTGACACACACTTGTGCATGGAACTTGCTCTCCTGCTTTGGTCCCCATCACTTCCTGGCACATGTGTCCCCCATGTCTTCTAAGTATCTGAGCTTTCCCCTCATCTCCTTAAGATTTCCTGGGCCTGAGCTCACACCATTCCCTCTGCCAGAAAAGCATGTTGCCCTTGTCCTACCGCAGGATAACTGTATGTGGAGCCCACACTCAAATCTCTCTCTGTAGTTTTTCTGGATTCCCTACTAGAAGGACCCCTCAGGGGGAAAACTTTGTCTTATCCGTGCCTTTATGCCTTGCATCTGCCTCCATGCTTGGCACTGGGTAAGTACCTCCTAAATCCCCAGTCTACACTTGGATAGATTTCACAAATTTATTCTGCACTTTATGTAACTTTATGTAACTCCTTGTAAATTTCTCAAGTGGCTGCAATTCACACACTAAACACATCTGCTGCCCATCCTCCGCTCCAATTTCTAAATGTCGCTCTGCTCACCAGGAGCTAACTGAAGTTCTGTGCATCGCTTTATTGACTAACTTTGAGCCAGTTTTCCTTGCTGTGATGTTCCAATAATTTCAGACCACGAAGGTAAAAACTGGCCTAGAAGACTGAACCTCAAACTCGGGAGCTCCCAAACTCGGCTCCCGTATTATTGCTTGCCCTGAGATGTCCCCAATTACTCTTACCGTTTTCCTCAAAGCCATGATAGGAGAGCCTCGTGGAACGTTCCACTACAGAGAGGACTCCTAGCGTGGCTGCATGAGGTTTCAAATAGTCTGTTCTGATCCCAGTGCTCAGAGAACAACTGTAAGAACAACTTTAAAAACTTGTGTTAACCCCAGATTTTCTACTTACCAATCTGGATCTTGAGCAAGACACTTACCCTCTAATGTCTTGGTTTGTACATCTTTGACTGGATATAATGACCTCCCTGCAGAGCTCCTTCGGAGACACAGACTATGCATGTCACGTGTCTAGCACTGTGGCTAACTCAGTGCCTGGCACTTTGGCACAGCGCAACAAGTAGCAGCTTGTAGAGAAAATGTAGATTCCAGAATCCATTATTTGCTAGGAACTTCTGAAGTGTGGGATTCCTTCCAAAGGAAGTATCCCAAGGACAAGGAAAGTATGTCTTCCTCTCTTAGATGCTCAGACCGTTCCACTGGATTTGGGGAAACCTAGTGATCACAACTGACATGCATGGATGAATCTTTACTTCTTGCCTGACAGGTGCTTCTTGGAAATTTCTCTGGATATTCCAGCTGAGGTCATGCCAGGCATCTCCCACGGGGTGATAACCAAGCTCTGCTATAACAGCCGTCCCTGTGAGGCCAGAGGGAAAAGTGTAAGAAACTATAAAGAAATGCAAATCCACCAATTCCAGCCAATATTCTGGATAAGGGACCTTCCGATCAAATTTCTAGTTCCTCAAAATAGAACATGTGTGACATTTTGGCCAATATCATTCAAAAATCTAGTAACAAATAGATGTAGGGAAAATTAAGACCCCATTTCTATGGGCCCATTGAAAGAACAACAATAATGAAAACCTAACAATTGCAGTGCAGTCGGACAGATGGAATGAGATGATGGAATTAGACCGGTTTGCCCAGAAAGAAAAGGAGATATTTAGAAGTCTTTGACCTTTGCTGCAGGGCTGATCTTTGTACTCCTCAC
>CM052885.1:2278956-2308769 GCA_028534135.1 Potos flavus
AGAAGTCAAGGCCGTGGCTTCTTAATTCCAGATGCAAGGGAAGCAAACAACTCCACATTTCGACTCTGGTCCTATGGAAAACTTCTCCTTTAAACCCAGAAATAACAGGGGTTCAGGTTATAGACAGAGACCAGGAAAAGAGGAGGGAGGAGAAAAAGCAGAGGAAGGGAGGAGGAGAGAGAGGGACGGAGAGCAGAAGGAAGAAAGTAATAGTCCGCAGAAGAAGGAAAGCATTGGGAACTTAAAGTTGCCATGACGTTCTTAAGCATAATTAGAAAATATGTTGTCATTTCCCAAAAGAATAACAAATATTTTCTCAAGGCAAGAGCTCCTGATAGCTCACATAGATCTTATGTGTTCATGACACACGCAAATCGAGTGCTGCCTCATTTGGGGAATTTGAGGTTCCTTGATCCTGAAGATGAATTGTTTCAATTTGCCATTTCCAAGGTAAAAACATCAGCGACTCTCGGACTTCAGCAGAAAGCAGCGCTAGCGCCACAGGCTGTCAGCGGACCTTTCAGAGCAGGCTAGCCCGTCTGCTGCCTGCACTTGATCGGAACCTGGAACCTTCCTCGGAAGCTCTCAGTCCCACAGCCCTGACCTCAGGGGCCTCTCAGCCACAACTGAGCAGAGCCCACTGCCTTCTTAACCCCACGCGACCGGCTTCCTTTGGCGGGGGCGCTGATCTGTTACTTCTCATTGGCTTTGCTACTTTCTATCTTTCTCTCAAAGCTAAATAAATAAATAAATAAATAAATAAATAAATAAATAAATAATAAAATTTTTTTAAAAATGCTTTGGTCTATGAAGGGCTACTGGCCAAGAAAAGCCCCTTTTCCTTCTGCGACGTGACAAAGAGACAGATGCAGCCGGGGCCTGGACCCTGCAGGCAGGGGAGGGGGTGGAGGAGCCCGGTGAAGGAGTAGGGGGAGAGGGAGGCAGGGGGAAGCAGAGCCTGATCTGGGACAGAGGGCGACTCTGCACAGATGTGAGTCAGTTTCTTCACGCAGAGCCTTCGACTGCGCCCCAGACTTCCCGAGAGCTCATCCTATTTATCAAAAGCATGCGAGAGAACTACTGCCCAGAGGCCACGAACATTTGGGGGGCTTTTCTCTGGAAGGTTCTGGATCGGGCAAGTGCCTCACATACCGAACTGCTTACCCATTTTCCTTCTAGACCTTTCATTACTGCTGAGATTCAGTGCTGGGGCTGTGTCACCTTGAACGTCAGCGGCAGCGGTGTGATGTGGCAGGTGAGTAGGTGCGCTTGAGCAACAACCTGTGTGCAAATCGGGACGAATTACCCAGTGACCCCGGCACCTGCATAGAACAGGGATGGTGTTAGCCGGCCTGGCAGCAGTGCATCCTTCCGGCTGACCTCCCGTGCACAGGGCACAGACCCCAGCAATGGAGTTGCTCTCCCTAAATCGTATTCGTCTCTACAGATCTGAGTTTGGGGCGTGGAACATGGGACGTCCCTTCAGTTCATGGTGCTGTAAACTGAGCATGAGCACACCTCCCTTGCAGGAGTCACGGATGATTCCGAGACCTGGAACAACAACACACACGCCACCAGCAAACATCCGGGGTCTTCCCCACTCGAGTCTCTCTCACTAGTACTCTTGCAAAAATATGAATATTCCCAATGTAACACACTATTCTGGTGAACAGGTAGACCGGAAATGGGAGCTTGTAAAAACCCACCAGGCTCATCATGTTGATTTCAGCAGAGAACAGCAAATTGGGTGATACATTATTTTTAGATCTTTCCATTTTGAAGGAAAGGGGAAGACTGTTCATTAATTGTACTAATTCGCCGACCAAAAAAAAGAAGGCTAAAAAAAAAGATTTTATTTACTTGTTTCTCAGAGAGAGAGAGCACAACCAGGGGGAGCAGCAGGCAGAGGGAGAAGCAGGCTCCCTGCTGAGCAGGGAGCCCGACGCTGGACTCCATCCCAGGATCCCAGGATCATGACCTGAGCCAAAGGCAGACATTTAACTGACTGAGCCACCCAGGCGCCCCAAGAAGTTATTTTTCTTAAAACAAACAGAAAAACTCCAATATGCTCAGGCTCACTTAGCTGTTTACCTGGGGCCTGGGCCCTGCCTGCGAGCAGTGCATTCAGCTGCCTCCCCCTTGCCCACACACACCCTCCCCCCCACTCCACCCCCACCCCAGGCTCCAGGTTGCTGGGTCTGTTCTTTGTTAAGGACAGGAAAAGTCCGCATGGCACCATCACTACTGGCTGTGGATGTCAATTCCCTGGAAGACTGCAGGCAGTGTGTTGACATTTTCACAATGTGGGTCTGTTTTCTCACTTTCTGTCTCTTTTAGTTCCTGCTTCAAACCCCCTTCCTGCAGACCGTGTTCCACATGAAGGGGCCTGTCTCACACCCTACCTTTCCATCCAGGACCTAAGGACTCTTCCGACTGCCCTTTCTTCATTCAAAATAATTATGATTCAGACGTGCTTCTAAAACTCACAGAGTAAGAAGAGGATCTGGTGGCCATCAAAGTAATTTTTTTTAATGACATATAAGCTCCCACATGTTAAAAACTTCAAACAGCTTTCAATTCTAAGAAGCTGAAATTAGCCAAGAACTTTTTTTCCCCCCCAAAGCCATGGTCAAAACAAAGTATAAAATGTTTCTAAGTCCTAGACAGGGAAGGAGAGATAAGACAAAGATGTGTTGACTTCAAAGTGTGTATTTCCTTTTATTCTTCATTCTAAGCTGATGAAGATCTTCCCAAATGTGTTTTTGGTACAGTTGTTTGGACATTTAGGGCTTCTAATTTTGAAACATTAAGGAATTGCCAAAATTGCAACAACGACAAGAGTCCCTGTGGAAAGTTGGAACAGGGGAGTGGTTTTGCAAGCATCCTCTACTTTCTGGGGAGCTCCACAGCCCCTGCCCTTTTACAGGTGATGAAACTGAGAGGGTTTGGGGGCTGGTGGGGCTGGAGAGAGGAAGGAGAGTACGGGCACTGAGTCAGGACCCAGTTTCTGGTTTTTACCTCCAAATTTAAAAGCAGGGCAGTGTCATTGTCTAAGTGTACTACGCGGAAATAAGAGCAGATCTAGGGAATCCTGAGTTTATTTCGTGCACGCTGACTCTGGGGATGTGGAAGGAACAGTCAGATATTCAGGTCAGATCTCAGAAGACTGTCGCTCAGAAGGTCACTGAAGGTCATCAGAATATAGAAGGTCACTGAAGTAACTTCGCGTAGATGGAAATACTTAGGGAACCAATTTATGATAAAAATTAAAGATGTTCATGAGGTTTCCGCATTTCAATGGAAGCCAAGAGAGGTCAGAGTCTCAAGGACAGGACTGGATCGTCCAGTAAATAAAATGCACTGAGGGATCCTGTAGGACGATGGATGGGGTCAAAGTGTTCCTCACGCTCAGCAACCTAGAAATCGCTGGCATAGAGAAAATGGTGTCGGTGGTGTAGTCATGGTGGAAGGCACACTGAGGACATTGTGGAGTTTGTGGAAAGAGAGGGATGGGAATGGCAGACAGATCGAACTACCCGGTGGCTGGGCCGAGAGGAGAGGAGAGATGGGCTAGTAGCTGAAGGGGAAACTGGGCTTGGAATCATAGAACACTTTTTAAGATAAGGAAGATCTGAGCATGTTTAAATGCTAACCCAGAGGCGAGGGGAGGGTCTGTCAACGAAGAGCTATAGACATGAAGGAAGAGACTAGGGCTTCTGAGGGGTGGAAAAGGAGAACCTCACTTGGACAGGAAGCAGTTCCAAGATGGCAGGAGACATTTCAAGTAATGGAATGGGAAGAAATCAGGGCAATGTGGCACAGATGTACTTAGCTTAAGTCCCAGCTCTGGCACTTCCTAACTGAAAGGGTGAAATCGTGTCCCTCAAAAAGATGAGTTCTAACTTCCAGTACCTCAGAATGTGACCTTATTTGGAAATAGAGTCTTGGCAGTTGGTCAAGTTGAGGTCAATAGGGTCAACCCTAATCCAATGTCCTTATAAAGAGGAGAAATTTGGACACATAAACAGATAGGCACAGAGGGAAAACCGTGTGGAGACACAGGGAGAAGACGACCATCTACAAGTCAAGGAGGCCTGCTGGCGCTGAAAGTTAGGAGAAAGTCCTGGGATGGATCTTTCCTCCTCCGCCCACAGGAGAAACCCACCCTGCCTATACCTTGCCTTCAACCTTCCAACAGCTCAAACCTTTAGCCTCCAGGACTGTGGGACACGAATTTCTATTGTTTAAGTCATCCAGTTTGTGGTTCTTCATTACAGTAAACCAAGGACACTACAGCAATTCTTGGTTCTTAAATTTTAACTTAAATTGCTCTTAATTTTGTTATCTATCTTTGAAAGATTATTGTAAGGGTTCAATAAGATGCTATTCATACTTAGTAAGCACTCAATAAAAGTTTCCTATCTATCTAGATGAGGTTTGGGTGATAATTATAAATGCCTCTCATTAAACATCCATAATTAAAGCCTTTATTGTTAATTACATTAATTATCCTAACAGGAACAGCTGGAGAAATGATCACAACACTCATCCTGAAAAACAGTTCTGGGTCACACTTCAGTTGGCAAGCTCAGGAGTATTTCGACGTTGCCTGATGACTGTAATTCTCACCACCATGAAGGACGGTGGGTGAATCCCGGCCTGAATGAGAGCAAAGGGAATGTTGGGGGGCAGACCGTAGCAGTGGTCTACAGGGGGAAAATCACTTCCTGTAAGGATTTCCATGAGATGGGATGAATATTGGGGCAGTATTTTCAGGAGACTCAAGTATTCCAGAAGATGAATCTCGAAGTATGATGGAGTCATGTCTGTGTCAGAAGGAGTGATGACGTCCTCTCAGAGAGGACCTTGCCAACTCAAGGACCATATTACCTGCCTGGCTTGTAAATGGTCTCATTCCATTTTAGTAATGGATGCAGACCAGCCTACTCAGGAAACAGTAGGGAAAAATGAACTATATTAGCTAATGCTTGTATATGCTGGCAATGTGCCAGCATTTGTTGTAACACAACACACACGCACGCACACACACTCATTTATATACTTTGTGAATCCTCCACTAGAATGAAAGTACTGCTTCTATCCTCATTTCATAGATGAGAAAAAAATGGGGGACAGAGTTACTTAAGGAACTTGCCCATAGTTGACCAACACACAAATAATAACCTTCATTGTTGGTCTTTGTTGGTCATTGTTGGTCTTCTTTCCTCTCTACGCTTTTCCTGGAAAATCATAACTGAGAGAAGAAACCCAGGGGAAACATAGTTTTCCATGTGTTGGGATGCTAATGACAATAACTAGTAGGAAGTTGATGTCGTTCTTAAGTCTGTTCTTGAGGAGAGAAACCAAGAACCGTGCCTGGGGCCACAGATCTGTTAAGCCATCAGGGTAGTGGAGAAACCCAGGAAAAGACAGAAAGAAGCTGAATGAAAACTTACTGGAGCCTTTGAGAGCATCCTCAAGATCTCAGAGCAGAAGGGCGCAGGGCAAATGAGAATAAATTAATTAAAGCTCAGGCAGGAAGCTGAGATGCTGGGATAGTCATGTTGCCATTTATAAAATAATAACATCGAAGTGCTTGAATTTTAAGGTTCAAAAGGCAAAACTTTAAAATGTTTTTGTTTGTTTGTTTATTTGTTTTTAAATCAAGGAGAATATGTTTCCTGAGATATGGGAGTCTTTTTTTCTTTCTTCTCTGTTTCTCCTTTCTCTTTCTTTTTTTGAGGTATAATTGAGGCACAACATTATATTAGTTTCAACATAATGATTTGATATTTCTATATATTTGGAAGTCTTTCCCAAATGTGACTTTAAAAATGCAATTGATAAGTAAAAAAAGAGGTAAGCTTGGCTCTATATAGAAAGATATATATATATCTTTTATAGAAATAAACATCATAGAAAGAATTCTAAGACGAATCAAAGACAGAGCAAAGACATCTCCAACTCAAAGCATGAAAGAAATTAGCAGCCACAAAGTATCAAGAGCTACTACGAACCAGTCAGATAAACAACCAAAATAGAAAAATACAAACAGAAGGCAAACATTGAATATCTAAAAGTTATGGAGAAATTCTTAACCTTAGAAGAGAAGTCAGAGAAATATGGAGTAAAACAATGAGATATCACTTCAAAATGATCAAATTGATAAAAGTTTCAAAAAGTCTGATAGTTTCAAAAAAATTTAAAAAAAGATGTAATGCACTTAAGGGATAGTGGTGTGATTATTAACTAATAAAGTATTATAATTTACTATGTATGGTTCTTAATCAGAGATAATAAATGTATATTTAAATATTCAAAAAACCGAAAGTCTGATAGTTTCAATAATTGAAAATATGCAGCAATGAGAATGCTCGTATTACTACGAGGAAGGTAAATTGGTACAACTAATTTGGAGAATAATTCTAATAAAACAAGACAAGTGCAGACCCATGACCTAAAAATTTCATCACTGTCTATACAACCTAGAAAAGGCCAATCACATCAGGATAGGCAAACAAGGAGACAATGTTTGCCCACGATTGTCTGAAATAGTGACAAAGATTCTTTTGTTGACCAACTTTTAGTCAGGCTCCTGAGACTTCTCTTAGGTGCATCTGTGCCCTACATGGTAAAATGTAGTTTCGGCAAAAGTTCTACTGTTAGAATTTAGCAGGAGCCCCCCACTCTTCATATCTGATGGTGGGGGTGCTTGCTATCTGATCAGTTTCCTCATCCCTTCCCCAGCCCCAGGTGATATCTGCCTTGGCCTGCCTCCAGGAAGAATCCTGGTAGGTCGGGTTAGCCAGAACCCCACTTATACCTATGTTTCCTTTTACTAATTTTCCCTCCACTGGCCTCCACCATGCTCCTTGGTTATAAATGCCCACTTGTCCACACCCTATTTGGAGTTGAACCTAACGTTTCTCCCCATTATAAAATCCTGTTGCAGTGGTGCCTCTACCTATCATGATGGTCCTGAATAAGGTCTATCTTACCACCTTTAACAAGTTCCATTAATAATATTTTCTTTAACAATAGAAAAAGCATTGGAAACAACCTAAATGTCCATCAAAATGACAATGGAAAAATAAAACATGATCTTCAGAGTCCAGAGTGCTCCCCATTACACCATGGAACCAACATGTGATCTTCATACATGGTCCCACCTGTATTGGGTCATAGTGCTACCCTACTTCAGACCACCACATTCAGGACCGGAAACTATTGACCAATCATGCCATGGCCAAGAACTTCCTTCCTTCACAGAGATGCCAACAGAATCATGTCCTCATTTCCATTTTGGGGGAGTGAAAGGAAGAAAAGTATTGTCCTACTTTGGAAATAACATTGAGGAAAACTGGGGAAATGGAAGGTGGTCTCTCAGAATCTATGGGAGTAGACGGTGTCGAAAACAAGGCCAAAGTCAACCAAGATACAGTGAAAAAGGCATTCATTTTTAAAAAATGGAATGGGCCATGGATTGGAGATGAAAAGAAAGAAAGAAAACTCAGTTCTTCCAAGATGGAAGATCAGCCTCTCTTCTACCCAATCCAGAGACTCTGAGCATGATTGAAAAAGTAACCGCCCCCCCTAGAAATGTTATTGTCTCTTGCCAGAAAACTGCCAGATATCTGTCCAAGTGTATAATGTCTCTGAAGGGATCTGCACAATATGGGAATGCGGGGTATATATATATGGGATGAGAAGGAGAGAATGAAGAGAAAGAAGCTCAATACCCAACTTAGAAAGAGTCCAACTGGATGCTTTACGGAGGAAGATCCCAAAGGGGAAGGAGGAAATGAATGGGGTCAAACGACACACGGGCATGGCATTAGTGTTCACTAGGAACGAACACTACATTCTCCGAGATAAGCGAGAAGGAAACACAGAGGCAGGGAGTGATTACTAAATATCAGGATGGAGGAAAAGAGTGGAAGTGTAGACAGGAGTTTACCTCTGTGACTTCTAACATCCATGGAATGAGGAAAAGATCATATTGAGGGTGTGAAGGTCAGGGATTAGGTCAATGTCACAAGAAGTCTTGAAAAATTGGTACGGCCACATTAGGGAATGGGAAACCAACAAGAGATCAGTTTACGGATTCCTGGAATCACTGCGGCCAAACTGAGTTTGGAAGTTTAAAAATCCGTCCGTCATGGATCTCATGAGCACATCTGTGTGGCTTTAGTCATCAGGGTTTGGCAGCTGGGGAGCAGGGCTGGTTTGATCTAAGGATAGAGTTCGGCAATGCTGTGAGGATGGGTATGGAGAAGAGGGAATAATTATGAGTATAGTCCCTTTGATTTGATTATCTTGCTTTGTTTTGAACGTCCAGATGTATTGGCTGATAATGAAATTGTTCAGCCCTTTCTCAGAATCTAGCGTGGGTTCAATGATCTTGCATGGCGGCTAGTAGAAAAGACTGGCTAGGTGGTCTCCTAAAAGAAATCTGCTCTTTATCCTTTGAAATACTGGCCCTTTTTTTTTTCCTCCTTCTTCTTTTTTTTAATCTGTTACAGTTTTGTCGTATTGGATTCTTCACTGGAGGATTGGGTCCGCTGTGGGAACGCTCTTCACAGCTCCGCATGTCTTGGCCAATATCCTTCCTTGTACCACTTCTCCGTTAGTCCCAGAAGAATATTTTGTGTGGGATTGCTCGGATTTAGGAGCACAAGAGAGGGAAGCTACGAAAGGAAGCCTAACTCATTTTCAGAGCCTTGGAAACCTGAATGGCTGCATCATTAACAGTTACAAGCTTCAATTTCCAGGCAAAATTCCCAGGGTAAAAAGGAACAAGACAGAGCTCTTTTAGAGAGAGAAAAAAAAGACAAGCTAGTGAAGACAAACTAAAGGACACAAAGTGCCCTAAAGGATCATAAAACCCATGTCTCTTCATCCTTTCAAAGTCTATAGATCCCTGCAACATCCTTTTGATTTGAAACATGGATATCCGAAGGATCATTATCGTGGCAATCATTTTACCCAAGCCAGAGTCAGGCAGTTCACTGTGAAACCAAAAGAGGTCCTAAGTCTCAGGGAATGTGTGTTTTATTAAGGGATAGAGACAGATCTTCATACTCAAGTTCAGATTCTTCTACTACTGTGTCCTAAAGTCAACCACACCCATCCCCCTTGACTTCATGGCCACAGACATTTGCTGAGCTCCTTCTCTGTGTGAGGCATGATTGGTCTTATTGGTATTGTTCCTTCAGCCTCGTTGATTGCCTCTTGCTTTGCTGGAAGAGCTCATTGCTGGAATAAACCAGCGATTATACACCCTTTCAAAATGTTCTCAGGCCAGCCCATTGCATTGGAAAACAAAACTTGCTAAAAACACTGTCAAAATCTCATATGACTTTACTGAAATTTTGAAAAGAGTAACTGGTTAGTCCCAAATAAGTTTTCCTGCCTCTATCAGTGATGGGCATCTGATTCAATTGCTTTGCTGGAAAACAATATAGCTCTCTTTCATGGACTATTTTCGAAAGCTCATAACATTAAAAAACTCATTTGCTATTTTATCAAGACCCCTATGGAGTCAATTTATACAAAGCACTTGAATAGTTTCACATTTCATGAAAAATGTTAGGCTAAATTTTTAATAAATATCTTTTATTATCACAATAGATATTTATACTACATTTGTGTTGGTGTATTTATGCTTGTAAAATGTGAATCTGATCGGTGAAGTTGAAACAAAAGCATTATTTTCAGTGGATTATAATTATTTTCTCATAAGCCCACTTTTATAAAAGCATGGATTTGAACATTACTGGACAGATAAATTGGCAGTTCTTTCCAAATTTGGGCTCAACTTATTCGGAATTGTATGAGTCCCATTAATTTCTGTACTAGCCTTTATAAAATTAAATGTTTTAATATTTTCTTGACCTTCCTTTTGTCTAATTTTAAGCCTTAAATATATATTTATTGTCTCGGTATTTTCAGTGATTATTCACCTAAGATGTCTACCTCATTTCTCACTCCATAAAATAGAAGATGTCATAATCTTTTAAGAGGCATATAACATGTTAGATCTACAAAGAAAACGATCATTAATCCTCATGGTAGGAACAGATACGGGTATCTGGGAAAGTTTCTCGAAGCCAAAGTACCAAGTAGTAATTTAGCTAATAGTTAGCGTTAACTCTGAAACACTAATCTCCCAGTCTAGTGGTCTTTCCGTTACAATCCTAAAGAACTATTTGCATTTTTAAAACATTCTCCCTTTGTATACAGGTCATCTCACATCTTCTGTATTTGGTGGTGATTGTAGATTGAATGTTTAGGTGCCCTCACAATTCATATGTTGAAACCCTAACTCCCAAAGTGATAGTTTTAGGAGGTGGAGGCTTTGGGGATCAGTCGGGGCGTGAGAACGGAGCCCTCATGGATGGGAAGAGTTCCCTTATAAAGAGACTCCAGAGAATCTCTTGCCCCTTCTGCCATGTGAGAAAACTGGGAAAAGATGGCCATCTGTGAACCAAGAAGGAGGCCCTCAGCAGACACCCAATCTGTTGATGCCTTGATCTTAGACATCCAACCTCCAGAACTGTGAGAAATAAATGTCTGCTGCTAGAGGCTACCCAGCCTCTAGCATTCTGTTATCAGCGAAGAGACCAGGACAGGCATGGACTCAGCTTTCTCTATTTGAATCAAAGTTAGGCATTCACAGGTCTATCTCTCCCTCCCCTTTCCTCATTTTCACCCTTTACTCTTTCTTTCTCCTTTCTCCTCATGTTCTACCAGAGTTCTTCTCTGCCTGTCTCCACATCGTCCCACGGAGCTCAGCTTGGCCACAGGATCACAAGGTGGCATCACAAGGATGATGGGGGTGGAACGAGTGGAGTGGTGACTAGTATTGTCATGAGAGTAACTATTTACTTTTGCTTTGCATCCATTAGATTGCACCTTTTAGAGAGATCTAGCCTATGGTTACTCCCCATTATATATGCAGTGACCAACGGAATGTAACTATGAATCTTTGCAGAATGATTTAAGTGCTTGTTAGGTATCGTGCACATTGTACAGTAATCTCGTGAAATGGAAAAGCAGTACACTTTATCCCCTCGAATCTGGGTGCTAAGAGGTTAAGTAATTTGCTCAAGGCTATGTGGAAAAGCTGGTGTATCATACAAAGTCTGGGTTCTCTTCAATATCCCAGAGAACCTCCTAAGATAACATGTGATTTAATGAGGCTTTTCCAAAGCCCGTTTAAGGTCTTACTTCATTACTATTCCTTGGCAAGGTCTGTCTTTGTATTTACTGGGCAGAAAAACAATTCCTCTTTTGTCTAAGGGCATTGCCTTTATAGAAATGCCAACAAAAAGAACAAGAAAGAGCGAGTATAAAAGCTATCAGTTTGGAAATCAGTTTGTAAAAAAGACTAATCAGGCAGCTCCAGTTCAGGATCGAGGAATAAACATACACATTTGTTCTTCACCTTCCAAAGACCTCCACCGAAATAAAAGATTAAAAGTTCAAAAGAAAAAAAAAAAGAGTAGATTAAGGGTCGGTAATAATCAACAACAGTTAAGAGATTTCCACAAATTTCTGAAAGGAGGTGGGAGAGGAGGGAAAGATGAAATAAACAGAGAGATAAATGACTCAGATGCTTTAAAAAGGAGAGCAATCTAGCTATTGGAATTCGGAGAGGGTGCGGTTTCAGAATTAGTAAATAGCACAGAGGCTGGTATTTAAAAGTTGGACTAAAAGCAGGAGCATCAGTTGATGATGTACGAGTGACAACCACACCGCTGGACACTCATCCTACTTCAATGTCCCAGCCCAATCAGGTTGTTGGCAGGATTTAGTTCCTTGTACTGTAGGACTGGCATCCCCGTTTTTTCATGGGCTATCATGGAGGAGCAGGCCTTTCTTTCTAGAGGCAGCCCGTAGAAGACAGTATGGTCGGAGAAGGGGGGTGGGCAGAATTCAGCTGCTCCCAGAGATTGAACATATGACTACTGATACATATTTATTCTGCAATAAAATAATTAAAAATACAATTTTAAGAACCTCCCAGACCTTAGAATGAGATGAAAAATATAAAAGAAAACACAGACAAGATCCGTGTGAGAGGGCCAACATCAAACTGACAAAAATTCTAGAAAAAAGTAGAGAAAATGAAATAGAAGAAAAAGAAGTAACAAAAGCAACTCTCTTTCAGGTCTGAAGAAGGCTGTGAGTCTTCAAACAAGATTCCCCATCAACAGCTCGGCACAATGAGGACAAGGGCAAAAGAGACAAATAACACTGTAGAGAATCGGTATGACTTCTTCCTTAAATGTATTATAGAATTCACCAGTGAACCCATCGGAGTCTGGTGGGTCCCATTTCAGGTTATCAATTATTGATTCAACTTACATAATATATGTGTACCTATGCAGATTGTCTATTTCTTCTTGTGTTTTAGCATATTATGTCTTAAAAGAGCTTGTCCATTCCATCTGTGTTATCGAATTTGTGGCATACAGGTGTTCATAATATTCCTTTATTATCCTTTTAATGTCTATAGGTTCTGTAGTGATGCCTGCTTTTTCATTTCTGATATTTTTAATTAGCATCTTCTCTCATTTTTCTTAGTTAGCCTGGCTAGAGACTTATCAGTTTTATTGATCTTTTCAAAGAAACAGATTTTTGCTTTGTTGATTTTCATTATTAATCTCCTTTTTCAATTTCGCTGATTGCTGGTCTAATTTTTTTTGGATTACCTTTCTTCTGCTTACTTTGGATTTAATTTGTTGTTCTTCATATTTTTGTTTTAAACATCTTCCCTATTTTATTAAGTTTTTATTAAACAACGAATATCATGCACTAGATGTAGAATCATGGGTCATGTTCTTGGGATCCTGTAGTTCTTTTTGAAAAGGTAAAACCCACAGGCAGATCCAGTAGAAAATAAAAGTTAGAAGACTTAAGAAAGTGGTAACTGCCATACTGTGTGCAGGGAAACATCTAGGATTTGGCCTCAGATACACTTGGTCTAGGTCTTGACCCTGACACAAATAAATGTTTGGCCTTAGATAGTTACATAAACCCTCTGTGCCTCAGTTTCCTCATCTGTGAAATGGGAACAGTAATATCGATATTATTGAAGGAGGCATCAGATTTAGATGTAAGGAAAATATTTAGCACTCTACCCAAGGAAGCTACATGGTTAAGACCCACAAATGAGTGAAAGAAATGTAGAATTAGGCAGGATAACGAGAAGGGGGAGAATAAATCGGATATAGAATGCTGCACTGGCCATAAATTACCTATAACCTACAGCAGAGAGAAACTTCTTGAGTTTAAAATATAAAATAGAAATCACTAAAATGTATAGTTTTATGTGACAAGAGTGTCATGCTTTCACCCCAAAGTAAATCTGTTCTTGTCCTGAATAGAAAAAGACAAGAAGGAAGTAAAAAGAGGAGTATGGGAGTAACACGTATGTGCAAACATGTTCATATATTTGTACGTTTACATTATAGAAAAAAATTTACAAAACTGGCTTTGGCACGACGGAATAGTAATTATTTTGCAAAGATTCCAGTGTCATATATCTCATCCGCACGATCAGAACCTGCTCACTTTGCATGCTCTCACTGATGACTGTATGTCTCATTTTCTCTTGTACTCTAAGGATAGAAGTTGGGGCACCTGGGGGGCTCAGCTGGTTAAGCATCTGCCTTCTGCTCATGATCCCAGGGTCCCTGCTTAGCGGGGAGTCTGCTTCTCCCTCTCCCTCTGTCCCCATCCCCCACTCACGCTTTCTCTCTCTCTCTCTCTCTCTCTCAAATAAATAAATAAATCTTGAAAAAAAAAATAGAAGTTTAAAAATGCAGTTCCTGGTGCGAAAATGTGGTATGGACGTGCAAGAGTATATTATTCAGCCTTAATAATGAAGGTCATTCTGACACAGACTACAAAGGGGGTGTACCTTGAAGACAATATACTAAGTGAAAGAAGTCAGTTACAAAAGGACAAATACTCTCATGCCGCTTACATAAGGTAACTAGAGTTGTCAAAATCAAAGAGACACAAAATGAAATGGTGGTTACCAAGAGCTCACTGGGAGAGGGATGGGAAATGGTCGTTTAATGGATACAGAGTTTCAGTTTTGCAAGACAAGATTTCTGTGGACAGAGGGAGGTGATGATTGCCCAACAGTATGAACATACTTAACGTCATTGAACTATGCGTTTAAAAATGGCTAACATGGCAAATTTTATGTTACATGTATTTTATCTGAATTTTTAAAATAGAAACAAAAACCCTTCTCATTGGTATTTAAAGAAATGGAACATTTTTAAAAAAGAGAAATTTTTAAAAATGTAAACTGGCATACCCATGTCCATTGGCCGGGCGTGTGCTATGAAAATCAGTCTGTGTTAAAATTAAGCACTACTCAGGACTGAGTCTTACACATAGATTAGTTTAATGGTCTAAAATTGGACGTAAACGTGATAAGCTTCACAAAACCCCTCCCTCTCCATCCACTCCCTAAAGTGATCAGGAGCAGCTCCTACGGAGTAGAGGCAGAGGAGGAGGAGGAGGCGGCCCTGCCTTGGGGAGGGGATGCGGGAGGGTGGCGGGGGGATGCGGGGGGGTGGCGGGGGGCTGGGGGGGGTTGGGTGGCGGGGGGGGGGGTGGCGGGGCCAGGGCACTGCTCCCAGATATTCAGCATCTTCCCCGACGGCTCCAGAGCCCCGGGTGAGACGTCATTCTGTCCCCTGCTTTGGATGAGGAGCCTGAGGCTCCCCCGGGGAACCTGAACCCGGCTATGCTCAGGTCCACGTCCGTGGCTGCCGCGCTCCGCAGCCAAGATTCAAGCAGACCCAGACCCCGCGAAGCTGCGGCTCCCGGGAGCGACAGTGACCGGTCGGCGACGGCAGAGGGTGGCTGCTCTCAGAACGCAACCTCCTCTTCTTTTCCCACACTTTCCCCAGGGCTTGCGCCGTCCTGGCCGCCTGGCTGGGGTTGCGGGGGGCTGCGGGGCGCCCCGGGGGGCTGCGTGCGGGGCTTCGCCGGGGGCTGTGGGGGCTGCGGGGGGGTGCGGGGCGCCCCGGGGGGCTGCGTGAGGGGCTTCGCCGGGGGCTGCGGGGGTGCGGGGGCGCGGGGGGCTGCGAAGGGCTGCGGGGGCGCCGGGGGCGCGGGGGGCTGCGGGGGTGCGGGGGGCTGCGGTGCGCCCCGGGGGGCTGCGTGCGGGGCTTCTCCGGGGGCTGTGGGGGCGCGGGGGCGCGGGGGTGCTGCGAAGGGCTGCGGGGGCGCGGGGGGCTGCGGGGGCGCGAGGGGCTGCAGGGGCGCGGGGGGCTGCGTGCGGGGCTTAGCCGGGGGCTGCGGGGGCGCGGGGGGGACGCGGGGGCTGCGGGGGCGCGGGGTCTGCGGGCGCCCCGGGGGGCTGCGTGCGGGGCTTCGCCGGGGGCTGCAGGGGCGCGGGGGGCTGCGGGCACCGCTGCCCACGCCCAGCAGTTGCCGCGCCGGCGGGGAGGCACGCCCGGTATGCGGCCGGCGACAGCTGCAGGGTTGCAGCGGCCCGGCCGGAGGGGAATTCTTTGCCAATGACCACACGGGCCCCGGCTCCGCCAGCTGTCCCACTCAGCGAGCCGGGGGTTCCAGGGTCGCCGAGCGGGTGTGGCTGTTGTCACCCAGCCGTCACCGCGCAGGGGTTAAGCGTATGTCAGGCCGATTATGGCAGCAGAGGAAATGACACTTTCAGGAGTGTCCCTGCGCGCGCACGGCTGACTCAGGCTTGCACACCATTCCAGGGGCCAGCTCACTCCGTGGACACTTGTAAAAATAGCACCCAGCTCGTCGCGCATCCCCAGTCCTGTTCTGTGTGGCATCCCGGGAGGGGAGGCGTGGAACACGGAGAGCCCGAGACTGGAGAAGAGGAGACGCGGGGCTTCGGGCGCGGGGCCCGGGGGGTCCTGCAGCCTGGACCTGCTGCCCGGACCCGGGGTGCAGCCTAGTCCCCGCCCCCTTCCGGTGGCCACTTGCCCTTGAGCTGGGGAGCCACGCGGTTCCAGCCAGATGCTTTTCAATCACGGGAGGAAATGAGCCTCTCCGCCTTTTCTGGACACACCTGGCAAAAGGCTGTGACGTCTTTGCATCGAGGCCAGACATCGTTCAGTAGCCGACCCCGTGTTAGCGTGCCCTTAGCCTTCGCTGGTGTCCGCGCGCCGCTGGGCCAGATGGGCGTTATTTTTCCATTTCGTAAAGAGCCTCGACTTCCTGGGCTCTGCCTGCAGTTACAGGTCCTGGAGGAGGGGGCCTGAGGGCTGATGGACGCCCGGCGCCAGACCCGTTCTTCCACTCCACCGTCATCCGACCTCTCCCGCAATCAGAATTAGGCACGCAGCCCCAGATGAAAGAGCCTCTCGTAGACCACACTGTGCATTATTATTTCCTGCTCCAGTTTGAACTCAAATACCACATTTGTATTTTAACAGCTGCTACTCCCTAAGCAAACATACTCATGTAGAAGTTTCAGAATTATGACCGTTTTTTTTCCACGACGTATACAACACATTCCCTGGAAACATAATTTTCATAAGTAGCTGGAATTGTCTAACTTTGGTTATTTGTATTAATTTATGAATCAGCCAGTTAAGAACAAGAAAGTGAAATGCAAGAAAGAAGGTGGGCAGAGCCCTAAAGGGGCGAGGCCGAAAGGGGGAGCGGGCTCTGTGAACTGTTTCTGCAAATCCGCCTACTGGCCTGTATGGATGCAGCAAGATTCGGTCAACAGTCGGGGCCTCAGGACAGACCACAGACCAGACCACGCATCCACACAGTAGGAAATGCTGCCAGCGTGTTCTCCTCACTCCAGGCACGTTTTCCTCTTATTTTCATGACGTGAGACCAGGTTTAGACCGTCCCTATACAGGCCAGTCAGGGAAGGCTTCTTGGAGGAGGTGATACCTGAGGCCAGTTGTCAAGATGAGCAGCACTTTTCCAGGCAAAGGAGCTGGAACTATGGGCGCAGTGTCGGAATGTCAGAGGAGCCGAGGCTCAGATGTGCAGGGGGAATGGGGCTGGGCAGCCAGCCAGGTAGCAGGTACTGGAGAACAAAGTCCTTGAGTTCCATTCTGCAGGCTGAGGGCGAAGGAAGTGAGGGGAGGGGATCCTTTCCACTTCCTGAGTGCCTTGTTCTGGGGAAGGCAGAGTGGAAAGGGGACTGACCCCAGGCAAAAAGGCACTAAGGAACTACAAAAGCTGTGGGACGGGGGCAGAGAAGGGATGTGGAGGCTTCACAGGCTGTTCACGCAGGAGTGTGCACACAGAGTGGAGAGCTAAAAGGCTCGCTCCCCAATTCCTGACGCAGGGAACTGACTCCCCGTTGCGAGAAAGTGACATGGTGTGTTTGGCTCATCTTGTGAGGGGAATGAGGCCAGTAGCGAGGGCTGCTTCTGTGTCTGCGGGACATGTGGCCGCCTGCGAGAGGTTTTGAGGGATTACCTACATTATTTCCTGATCTTCTAGAGGCATCTCTGTGAAGTTTATCACCATTTGACAGAAGTGAAATTTGAAAACTAGAAAGATCAAGGAAATCAAGTAGTGTCCCTGCTAAGAAGTGGAGGCTCTCTGCCCCTAAGGTGTGTGTCCTAAGCTTTTTGAAACTATAAGGTCAGATGTGAATGTATTGAATTCAAAGTGTCCATGAGATCCCCAGGTAGGGGGACCCGGGAGCTGGATGAGTCTGCAAGTCTGTTCCGAGCAGAGATTTAGATGTGGAGGTTGAATGAGCGGGTAGGAGTTGAAGCCATGCGTATCAAGGAGCAGTGTCATCTCATCTGGGACACCTTGTCCTTGTCCAGCTGGGGAGATGGCACGGGGTGGGGGGGGGGATGTCTTTGATGCTGCATGGGAGTACAGGAGAGAATGGATCTGGTTCTGACCGGATTACTGAAAACTCAACTTCTCTACATGGTTTTTGTGACCTCAGTTACTAGCCATGCTATTGCTGGCCTATTGTATTTGGCAATTCTCCTAAAACTAATGATCCTTTTTGTTTGTTTGTTTCATTTTTCTGACAGGGCTCATTTAAAAGGGTTTAGCATCTTATTTACTAAGACTCTTTGGGGAATAAAGTGTTACACAATATGATTTTTCCCCTAATAAATGAACTTATTTCTATAAATTCCAGAACTTAGTTTCAACCATGCCTATGTTTTTGGGTTTTTTTTCCCTGCATGTTGCTATATAGTTTGCTTCTTTCCTAAATACAGCATAATTGTGGTATTTTCTTAGAAAACTGTAGATCCTCTTTATGGATGTATGTCGCTAAATGGAGCATTTTTACAGTGATGTTCTAAGAGTGAGGCCTGAATGATTACTTACTACCATTCTGAATGATTCCAGAATACTCCTCATTTACTTAGTTCACTGATGACTTCATTCATTTAATCACTAAACCAATATTTATTAAATTATTTCTCTTCTCAGTGAACAGAACAAATGAAATTCCCTGCTTCGATTGAGCTTGCATTGTGGAGCTCATTCCCTCTTCACCACGTGGGTCCCCTCCCACCCGTTTGGTATAACATTTGGGGACTGTGGCTTTGCCGTCATGACTACTAACACGATGGTTTCCGACAGACAAGAAAATCATAGCTGAGACCCAGTAGTGGCCTCGAGTAAAGGGCTGAGCAGAGAAAAATGGGCGTTTGAACCAACAGGGTTCTACATACTTACGGAAAGGATTTATTCCATAAAATGGAGGAATTATGCAAAATATCATGATGTCTAATATGCCCCTGCGTTTATGCACTAATGGAAAATAATGACGACACAAAATTATGCCTAACCACCATGTGGTATGTCAGTTTATATTCTTTTCCTTGAACATGTATCTTTATGTTTAAAGTGGGTTTCTTATGGACCACCTGGAGATGGATTTTGCTTGTGTCCAATCTGCCAATTCTACTTTTAACCTGGAATTTCAGATGATTTAAATTTCATGTAATTATCGATGTGACTGAGATCAAGTCTACCATCTTTCTATTCATTCTCTATTTGTGTCCTCTTTTTTTCCCATTTTTCTGCCTTTCTTTGAATTGGGTATTTTTTATGATTCTGTCTTTTAAAATCTCTGCCATTTGCTTATTATCAATGCCTCTTTGGTTAATTTTTAGCAGTTGTCCTAGTGTTTGCAATATACATTTTTAACTTACAGGTTTACATAGAGCGTAAGGAACACACATCCACAGAATTTCGTTTTTTCCCTCCTGTTGTTTACACTGTTGCTGTCATACATTTTACCCCAAATACAAACATTTTATCTATGTTGCCATCCCACAGTACGCTGCCATTGTTATTTGCTTTAAAATTATCTTTTCAAGAGATGAAAAGATTTTTTAAGTTCTATTGTTCACGCATTTTCAGTGCTTTTAATTTCCCTTTGTGTAAAACAAAGTTTCCTTCTGGTATTACCATACTTTTACTAATGTGATTTCCTTTAACATTTCTGTAGTCCCAGTATATTCATGAAGAATTCAGTCAACATTCAAATCTCCCCAAAGGCTTTAATTTCCCTTCATTTTTGCTCAGTAGAGGACTCGAGGTTAGAAAGCATGTTTGTCAGTATTTTACATGTGTTTCTCCATTGTTGGTTTAACTTCCATAGATTCTGAAGGAAGTCTGCTGCTTTCTGTGCTTCTCCGTATGGAACAGGCTTTTTTTTCTCTTGGGACATTTTTCTGCCCCTCTCTCTGTGTCTCGTCCTGGCTTTCCAATTGTGCATACGTAACGGCTTGACTTTTCCCCAGGTGCAGTGCTAGGAAGTGAAGGAGTGATCCCAGCTGGGTCAGAATTCGAGGAATGGCAAACAGCACTGGATACCAGCAGATGGTTAATCGTCATTGCAGATGCTTGTTGGACAATTATGAAATGGCAGCTTCCACTCTACTCTTTTTTTTTTTTAAAGATTTTATTTATTTATTTGACAGAGAGAGAGAAATCACAAGCAGGCAGAGAGGCAGGCAGAGAGAGGGGGGGAAGCAGGCTCCCCGCTGAGCAGAGAGCCCGATGGGGGGCTCGATCCCAGGACCCTGAGATCATGACCTGAGCCGAAGGCAGCGGCTTTAACCCACTGAGCCACCCAGGCACCCCTCCACTCTACTCTTTACCCACATGATTCTGATGTAGCCTTTGAGTTTGCCTCACTGTGTCCCAGCAAACCTTCCCATGTTTTCCTTTCTTACCGTAATTCTCTGCCTCCCCTCTCTTACTAGGACAGGTGGCCCCTCTTTTTAATGGCACTGTGTGCCGGGTTTCCCTGTGTCTCTAAATGCATTACTCTTCATTCTGTTCTACCTTTTTATTTCTCTACCTTCTACAGCTACACTGTAAAGTCCTTGAGAGCAGAAACTATGACTTTTATTTTTACTTTAAATAACTTGCCCTTTACCCCAGGCATAACACATTCTCAGTAAATGTTTCATGGGTGGATGAATGGTACCTTCCACTGGACTATGAGCTCCAAGGACAGAGGTTGCATTTCCTACCATTTTTGTTGCAACTTAAATTCCAGATATATGATTGGCGCAAAATCAGGGCCTAGTGGCTGTGCGTGGAATGCGGGGTTGAAGGTCTGGATGAATAGAAAAGTCAGTCACCACGCTTGCTAATTGACTCTGCCATTGACAGAATGATGGCAGAACCCAGAAAAACAGCCAAGCGGGTCTCCTAGACTACTGTTGTTTCTCCTCCAGTGACATTCCTGGCTGGAAATCTGATATCTTTGCCTCTAGTTTCAAACCTTCTCCCTGGCTTATGGCCTTTGAGTGGAGTAGCCATAAAAATGACCATGAAGGGATTACTTGTTTCCTGCCCTGCTTTATATTGCTAGTCCTGTCGATGACCGAACTCTGTCCCCCTACAAATAACATTTTTTTTTAATGCATAACATTTATTGAGTGCTAATTGTGCCAGGAACCTGGCAAGGTATTTTATAAGGATTATCATTATAATGTCACAGATTAGGAAACAAAATTCAGAGAAGCGATTTGATTTGCCCAAGGAAACACATCAGCAGGAAGCGCAGCAGAATTTGAGCTCTGATTAACTTGCCAGCAAAGTCCATATTTTTACCACTAAATAAATGTTATTCTGTTGATGTTTCTTAAAAAGTAAAATGTAAAATATAGCTCTATGGTTACTGACCAATGATATATTAAATGTACAGACTCTGAAGTCAGATCAGGGATAAATTATTTTTTTTTTTAAAGATTTTATTTATTTATTTGACAGAGAGATCACAAGTAGGCAGAGAGGCAGGCAGAGAGAGGAGGAAGCAGGCTCCCCGCTGAGCAGAGAGCCCGATGTGGGGCTCGATCCCAGGACTCTGAGATCATGACCCGAGCCGAAGGCAGAGGCTTTAACCCACTGAGCCACCCAGGCGCCCCATAAATTCTTTATTGCTCTAACCTTCAGTGTGTTCATCTGGAAAACTCAGATCCAGATAACATATACCTTTTGTAGGACAGAATGAGATTACGTGGATGAAAGGTGTTTTGCAAATTGCAAAGCATTATATGTGTGTTAGTCATTATTCCAAACAGCATTCAGTTTCAGAAGCAGTAAGAAAGAAACTCCTCCTACCTTAAAATATATCTCATGACAAAGCTATGACTTGGGGCTAGAAATATCTCCTTGACTATGAGAATACCTTATTCTAAACCCATTTAGTAGGTGACCAGCCATCGTTCCTTACCTAGCATGAATTATTTTCATCAGATTGACATCCTGACTGTGAGATAAGATTAGCTTCACCTAATGGTTGGAAAATTTTAAAGTGAAGAAAAAAATAGCCACGGAGCCGTGCATATTGCATCAAAGAAATCTCGTAAGGAGAAAAGGCAGCTAAGGCAGGGCACCTAATGCTCTCAGGCCAGAAACGACAACCCGAGGCACTAAACCTGTAAGAGGGATGAAGGGGACAGAAATCAGAGGTGCAAAGAAAAGGGACCCCTTGACAATTCCATATAGGGTTTTTGTTACTTAAAATCAGAAAACCACAGGATAGAAATATTTGTGACATAGTGAATGGGGTCCAGAAATCCTACTTCGAAACTGATGATCTGGGGATTCCACCACACACAGCATTGTCAGAGCATTTGCCCCGAGTCTGGGTGAAAAGCAGCAGTTGGTGTCATCTGCCTGAGATGTCCGGTGTGGCTCTGAGCATGGGCTTTGTGTCACCATGGCGCTGAGCGACCTTCGTCCCCTTTGCCCGTGTGGGTTTGAGGTGGGCTTACTGAAATCCTTCGGTGAATTCTGCTTATGTGAGATGTTAGTCAACGTGGGTTCACAAGTTACGCATGTTGGAAATAATTAGAAAAAGAGACAACTGGGTTAGAAAGAGGAAAGAAAAGGAAGGGAAAGAGAAGAAAACAAACAACAAAGCAGAGAGCACTGGGCAGAGGTCTTGCGATGGGGCTTCGAGAGAGAGAAGGTCTGAGACCCCTGCCTGCCCCTCAGGATGGAGCATTACAGACATCGCAGGGGCCGAGCACAGGTCCCCATGAGGCTGCCTCTGTCCCTCTGGCCTCACTGGACATCAGAGCTGTCAGACCCCCAAACCACCAGCTCAACCAGGAACCTCGTGGAAAAGCCAGGCCCAGGAGAAAGAAAACAAAGGAAATATGTCTTTCCAAGTATCTGCAAAGAAGCAAAGTGAATGTATAAACATCTGGTTGCAACTGTCAGAAAAGGAGATCCGCAGAAGGTTCTTCCAGCAAAGCACGTTCGTTGGTCATAAACGTCAAAGAACTCAGCACACTGATGTGTGCAGAATGCCTTGCAGGGTCTCTCATTTTCCTCCTTTCCTTGTGTCTCCCATTCCTCCACTGCGAACGTCCCAGCCAGAGACTTTCAGAAACCCCATTTCTGCATCTGGAAAGCCTTTCTGTGCCTTGTGGGTACTTGCATACACGAGTCACTAGAAAGGTAACATAAAGAGAGGCGATCTATCCAACTTGTGTATAGGAATACCGTCAGTTTTACTTTGCATGCATTTATCTGTTTACAGAAAATTGTGCAGAGTACGAACCCTATAAAAAGGCCAGCCATTGTCAAGAACCTTCGAGTGCCCAAAGGAAGACAAAGGGAGACCCATAATAATGCTCATTACTGCTTACACTTTTAACTCCAGCTAATCATATCCTCATGTTCGTTGCATGTACACATTAAAGAAAATGTCAGTAATTAGTGGAAAATTTAACATAATGAGTCCATGTAAAAACAAGGTTTTAATTACAGCATTTACACAGGTTACAAATTCCAACTTGCTTTTGTATAAGAGACAACCAGATCCATACTTTATTTTTTTAAAGCTCTTTTAGGGAAGGAAAAAAAAACAACAACGAGACTTTGATATTTGAGTCATGATCATACACTTGAGTTCCAGGATGGTGTTGTGGCATTTTTCAAGCAGATTTCATTCCTTGTTGGGGAGAAAGGGTCATTCTTACAGTTCATTGTGTGTAACCGTCATCATGGAAAAATAAAATGTCAAAATCTTCATGAAAATAGGAAAATATGGAAGTGTTGGTGATACTGAACATGCAGAGCGACTCCAGAGCCCTCAGTCAGTCGTTACATCGGAGATTTGCACACCAAATGATCACCCTGGGCTTCCGCAGAGAAGAGGGCACTGCACAGCCCAAGGAGTGGACCCCACTCGGACCCCCCTCTGCCATTCCTTCACAGCCGATCGTTAGGGAGCGCACTTCATCGGGCTCACTTAGGCGAATTTCAGGATTAACTCATCAACTTTTAACTACACCAACCTTAGCAGTAGGTTAAGCCGCTTAAAAAGTTTCTTGCAAAGAAATAGCAAATTAAACATAACATGATAATGTAAGCTGAAGTGAGTGGGACAATCTCAGAGCCTTACTTCTTCCGTTAGTCCTACATGCTCTTAACGGCCCCATAATGGCTTAAAATAATGACAAGAAGCCCGACAGAAAAATCTAAACTATCAGGAAAGCACCTTGAAATATAGGTTGTATCCAGAGTCTTCAACATTGACCCTTGTTGTAAGGGCATATTCTAACTTGAGGCTTAAAGGTAATGATTGTATTTGAAAAACGTGTACAATCTAATTGCTCAGGCTGAAGTACACTTAGGCATCTACTGCCAAAATTTAACTAAACTTAACGACAACATTTAAAAGTCTCTTTTGAGAGATATTAACAATAAAAGACAAAAATCTGCCTCCTATTGGTTGAAAACTTTTTTACTCATAATGAAAAAGCTTATTTTTCCTGTTATTTTGATACAAACAGCAGAAATAATATATGGGAGGGGCACCTGGGTGGCTCAGTCTGTTAAGCGTCTGCCTTTGGCTCAGGTCATGATCCTGGGGTCCTGGGATCAAGCCCTGCATGAGGCTCCCTGCTTAGCTTCTCCCTCTGCCCCTCCCCCTGCTCCTACTCTCTCTGTCACTCTCTTAAGAAATAAATAAAATCTTTAAAAAAAATAAAATAAATATTATATGGGAAAATATAATGATCCCAATAAATAAAACAAGAGACAATATACTAACAAACTGAAATAGATTTCTTTGTATTCTCCTACAAAGAATATATGACCTATATGACCTATAGAAAAATATTACTAAACACCTAAAGAAATTAGTATTAAAACCGATGACACAATGGAGGAGGTGTGCTACAAGTTGGTTGAAAAATGTGATGTATCCTTCAGGTCTCAGCTTGTGGAAATTTCTAGATTTCCATTTCAGCAACAGATCAATACAGAAATAATTGTTTTAGACACTACTAAACAGAAACATGTAATGAACAATAATGGAATATTTTTTAACAAAAAATAATGTGTATTGGGAGATAGAGAGTGACCGTGAAAATCTTTTTTTTTTTTCAGGCAACTGTTTGTTGGTTTTCTCTTGACAAATTTAATGATGTTGTAAACTTAAAAATGGATGTTGTGTTTTTCTCTTACAAAAGGATGAGCGTACAAAATTTGCTGAGTTGTTTTGTAATGGCACATGGCTCACAGCAGTCCATCACATAACACACATTTACACGTACACAGCACGCTCACTGCTGGTCTAAACCTTCGAGTACAGAGGTTTTCCGACAGTTATAAGGAAGTAACTATAACTCAAAAGAACATATGCTATGAAGGGAGCATTGTGTGAAATGTTTTGGAAATGTTCCTCTCATCTGATCTTCTTAATCTAAAAATGATGTCAGTTTATCAGCTTATATCTGCTTTGGGAAAGATTTATATCTGCTTTGGGAAACCGACTTGACTGAAATGTTTACAACTGTCGGAAGAAAGCTCTTGATGAGGCAAAAATCCCATATTTCCAATGATTGTTTGACATTTCTACTCGGATGTCCAATAAGCATCTTAAACGTAACATCCCTAGGACCAAATTCCTAATCGTCTCACGCATGCAACCCTGTGCCACCTTTACCTTCCCATCCTAGTTAGTGGAGGTTGTGTTGTGTAGACTACTCAAGCCGAGACACTTGCACAGAACCTTAAATGTTTTCACCCTCCCTCCTCCCCCTATACCAAATGCATCTCACACCAAATGTATCAAGAAATCCTCTTAGCCCCACCCTCAAAACATACTCAGAGTTGGACCCCCATCACCATATTACGATGGCAAGGCTCCCACCTCTCCTACTCTGCTCCTTTAGCTCCTGATTGGCCCTGTTTCCCCTTGTCTTCATGTTTATTCTCTTCACAACAGGCAAGGCCTTCCTGTAAAAACGCGAATCACGTCCTCTCCACTCCTCTGCTCAAGGCCCTCCAATCACTCCCCATCCATACCCTACGGTCTCTGCTCAGCCCCCACCCTCAGGATAGCCCACCCCTGGCCTCTGCTCCCCCACCCCTACTCAGATACTCTGTACCCTTGCTGCTGCAAAGGCTGCTTCCCTCCCTGGATGCTCTTCCCCCAGCTCCCTCAACTGACTCATTTTGCTGACAACCAATGGGACTCTCCTTGACATCGTCCTTTAGAAGGACATCCCTGTCTCCATTTCCTGCTTTATTTTTTCCATGTGTGTGACCTTCAAGTATCCCACACCTTCTAATTATTCATCTGTGTCAGACTTCCTGCACCAACACGTACTTCCCAAGGCCAGGCCTGGTTTTTCCCCGCCGCGCCCTGGCCCTGGGAACAGGTATGGATGGAGGCTGAGGGGACAGTTCCACCTGCAAGAGCGAGAGGACAGGCTTGAGAGACATGATGGCCATGTAACCCACGGTACGTGGTATTCGATGGATGTCGGGAGAGTAGAGAACATGGGTTAGGGTTCCCTGGTTTGCAGGCTGGTTGACCAGGGAGCCGGTGACGCCAGCATCAGAGAGAGAATGTGTGGGAGGAGCAGGCGTGGCGCCGGGGAGAAGAATAGCCTTCAGGTTTGTATCAATATAAACCAACTGACTGAAAGGCAACCCCATCGTGTTGAGTAACCAATTCACCAAACTACAGAGAACAGTGTGAAAGTTTTAGTTTTGCACGTATCCGTAACTCTTTCCTTCCCCTCTGCCCCACAGAGCCTGTTTCCTCTCCCTTGACCAAACTATTTTAGAAAGAAAGAAAAAAAAAAAAAAGGAATAGTATTTGAAGCTCACAAATTAGATGGATAGGATCCAATAAATTGGGGCATACAGTAAGAGCAGAAAAATGTACTCTTTCTATCTAAATTCCTTATAATATTCTAGTTTCTCGTATCATGTTCTAAGACGCTCCTAGTGGGGGTCTGGCTTACACCGACCTTGTACCTCAGTGCGGTCTTCTGGTCATTAACTCCGTACCCGTGTCTCCGGCAAATTATTCATCATGAGTTCACAGGATTTTATTTAGCGATTGAAAGGAATCTCAAAGGAATCTAATGAGATTAAAAAGTGTTTTTTGTTTTTCTTCTTATTTTTTTCTTTTTCTTTTTTCTTGTTTTTTTCTTTTTTCTTTTTTTTTCTTTTGTTTAAAAAAAGAACATAGCTAGACATTTGATATGTATTTTAACAGGAAGAGCTGTATGTTTATAATCATCTCAAGCAAACAAATTCGGTGGTTCTCGTAACATGTCGCACCTTCTTCAGAAAGCATGTTCCTTACAGGCCACAGACATCTAACCAATCAGTCACGAAATGCATCCTGAAGTACATGCATTCTCATTGGGGCTGATGGGTTTAGTGTTCTTCTGTTTGTTTTAACATTCGTTTTGTTCTTAAAGTGGAAAGACCCTGAATTATATACAAACTCCACCAAGAACTGGGCCCAAGCAACCAGATTCTCTTTTTCCCCCTTTATTGTTGTTCTAATGACATAGAAACATAATTTCATCAGTTGCTCTTCAGAGGGGCCAATTCTGACCTTGACCGACATTCCCTGGTTGATGGGAAGGACTCGGAATACACCTGCCCCGTTGGGGGACATTGAGTCAAGCACACACACTCCCTCTGCAGGCTGACGGTACACAACAGGGTGAGTCCGTGGGCCCGGGGGTCTGTTCCCTCCTGAACTTGACATCACTTACCTTTCCGATGGTACATCTGCGAGCTTCCGTCCCCTCCCCTCGCGAGAGGGCAACGTGTAAACACAGTGTTTGAAGCTCATCACAAGGAAAGACAGATAAGAAAACATAGTCTTTGGAAACTTTCTACCCCGTGGGAAGGGCTAACGCTCACTGGTTATAACTCGGCACACATATTCCAGATGTTGAGATGTTCAAACCTTCCAGCCCAGCTTCCCTGTCAAGACCTCTCCAGGAACCCTCTGGCAACTCAGCAGCCTCAGGGGAGACCCCGGGAGCCTGCAGACCCTGTTCTAACACTGCCACGTGTCCCGACCAGCCAGGGTGTCTCTCACACTAGCTAGACAATATTTTGATTATCACACCTGCTACTTCTTAAAGGTTCCATCACAGGAGACAGACTTACTGGCCTTATTCCTACACTACAATATCCCACTTATATTTAATGAATTCTGTTCCATACATATATATTTATATATCTATATATATATCTATATATATCTTGCTTAAATCACATAGGTAGTAGATAGTTTAGAACAAGATGAAACAGATGAGATAGATATAATAAACACACCTGAAGTTTTAAACTTCATTTTACAATTAAAATATATATAAAATATATTTTATATTTTATATAAAATGTTCTATTTGTTTCTCCCTCAAACCCTATTAAGATGACATTTTTCCTTCCTGTTTTTCAGTGGGGGAAATCAGCACCAAAAGGTGCCGTCACTTGCCCAATCTCCCGTAGTTACAAACGGAAAAGGCTGGGAAGTAGACATCTGTCTCTTTACTCTACTTAGTCAAGGTGATTGTAGGAAGCAAAACAAGTGTGCTGCCTCAAGGGGACAGCTGAGACCCTCCCGGGGTTTTCTCCCAGAGGCACAGAGCCTGCAAGCCACGTCCTGAATGCAGAAGCAATGGTATCGGGGACTCATGTTTCAAGGAATAAAACAAAATCTCTCCAACAGACTACTGCTTATATAACTCAAAGGAATTTCTGGGGAAGGGACACCTGGGTGGCTCAGTCCGTTACGCGTCTGCCTTCAGCTCCGGTCATGATCCTGGGGTCCTGGGACCGAGTCCAGCATCTGGGTCCTTGCTCAGCAGGGAGTCTGCCTCTCCCTCTGCCCCTCCCCCTGCTTCTGTGCACTCTTTCTCTCTCTCTCAAATAAATAAATAATATCTTTTAAAAAATTTTAAAAAAATTCTGGGGAAAACATGAGGTGTGTATTAAGTCAGAGGCTGAGCAAGGTGAAATGAAAGATGGCTTTGGGTGCCTGAGTCTTCTCTTTGCAAATAACTGTTTTTGTAGGACACCGATAACCCCAGCCAATGGCATTCTAGTGAGTGACTCCAGAGACACTCCTATAAACTTTAGTTTTCCTGGAATCCATGAAATAGAAACATAAAAATGGGATTTTACTTCCCTTGTTCATTCTGTATCTTATCGGTTCTTAGAACATAGCTACTCATGAATGGAAACCGTTTACAAAGCGCACGTGGCTCTCTCTTCTCTGACATTCCCCGAATTGCCTCGAGAGGCCTGATCGAGCACGATTTGCACTAAGCTACAATGCGAAGGCTCACACGGGGAGGGCTCCGGTTCTTCTCCAATCGGCAGGCTGCGGAATGATGGAGCCTCCACTGCGAGCCGCAGCTCCCCCTGAACTCCAGGACCGGAAACAGGCCACAGCACTTTAAAAATTCAGTTAGGGGGCATCGAAGGTTCAAACCAGTCCTTAAAAATGCCCTGATCCGGTGAGCTCATTAGTGATCACTGGCATATTGGAGGACCCAGGAAGATAACATTGCACGGTCCTCATCCCACTGGAGGATATTAGGTTTCCAGTCATTTATATGTTGAATCTCTTTTAACAGAGGCTAGCTTTATAAAAATAAATATTTTTGGAATAGATTTGAGTCTGACTAGGCTAAAGAGATAAATCAGTCGTTTCTAGATCCTTCGGATAATTAGGAGGGGGCAGAAAGCGAATAATTGTACTTCCTGATAAAAAGTAAGCTCAGTTAGTGTTACCAACACTGCTGAAAACATCGGGAAATTCTGGATAACACGGGGGCGGTTATTTTATATTTATATTTATAGTTATATAAATATATAGATTTAATATATTTATATTTATAGTATAGTATAAATATAAATATTTATTAAATATTATTTAAATATATTTAAATATAAATAAAATTATATTATATAGTATAATATAAATATTATATTATTAAATTATATAATATTAAATATATATTATATAATATAATATATTATATTATAATTTTATAAAT
>CM052885.1:2309269-2330655 GCA_028534135.1 Potos flavus
TATAAATATGAATATAAAATATATGTCTATATTTGTACAGCATCGGAAGCATACAAGATAGGAAGGGATTACCAGATCAAAATCTAAGTGAAATCATGATCTTAACGAACAAGCATAGGGCAACCCTCTGGCCCTTAGAGAATCTGTCAAAGCTGAGAATGTGAGCTGCACATTTTAAGGTTTGTGGAGTCACAGAAAAAGCAGCTAAAGCTCAGGACCCAACCAGCATGTGTCCACCTTCCCCCTAAAATGCAGCCTTGGAAGAGCTATAACCCCCGGGTAAGGACAGACTAAACGTTGATCCCCGCACCCCACACCTCCGGAGATTTCAGGGGGGCCAAGCAGAGCCGGGGGGAAACGCTGCTCTTGCATAAACTCTCAGCCTGAAAACCTCAAGCCACACATTCTGTTTAAGATGATCGAGTCCACCGTGCCTGATAAAAGCCCAACTCCAGCTCCTCCTACTTCTGAAAGAATTCTCACAACGCTATTCCCAGGAATATAACCATTCGCGGTAAAAAATAATCAAACAAATTGAGAAAGAAAGCATCATTAAAGAAAACTAGCAGAAACAACAGAGAAAGTAATGGCTCTACGAAGGCTCCAGATGTAAGAATCATCAGGAAAAGGTTCGTAAAACCACCCGTTTCATAGCGCACAGTTATAACAGCCTCGGAAATACCTCGGGAAAGAGTGTCGTTAAAAATGTCCGGGCATGTGTGAAAAAGGAAACGGTGAAACTTCTAATGCTGAAAGACACAATAGCCTAGATGCCAAGTTCACAGGCTCTTTAACATCGCCGGAAACAGCCAGAGTAGGGGGTAGCGCCCAGAAGGTTGGCCAGAAGAAATGACACAGCGTGCATCACAGAAAGCAAAGAGGTGGAAATCAGGAAGGAGCTTCCCAACTCAGAGAACACGGCAGAAGCGTCGGCAACTCCTACCTGGGTCCCCAGCAGGAGAGGAGAAAGAACACGGAGCAGGGGCGATCCTGTCGGGAAGACAATAAGGTCGTGACTGAGGATTTCCCCTGGTAAAGATGGCAGGAAGCTCTCCAAATGGGTAGCAGGACCCACAAAAATAAACCCATGCTCAAACACGGCATAGTGTACCGTAAGAATCAGAAACAGCATTTAAACACATGTGCATGCACGCATGCACACACACACACACACACACACACACAAACTGTGAGTAAGTCAGCTTACCTCCAAGGGAACACAGTGATGCCAACAAGTGACTTGTCAGCAGCAGCCACAGAGGAGAGACACCAGGGGAATGATATCTCCAATGTGCTAAAAAAAATAAATAAATAAATACCGACCTAGAATTTCCAAGGAAATGTTTTCCAAGAACCGAATAAAGACATTCCTTGACCAAAAAAACTTAGAGAGTTCGTCAAGAGCAGCTCCTCATTCCAGGATGTAATTAAGCCAGAAGAAGGTGAAGATTAAGAAAGTGGTAAATATGTAGAAATGATAAAAATAGTCCTTAGGGTGGAGAGAAAAAGCCAAATGCCCAGTACAAGTCAAGAATAGCATATGAATTAGAAGAAGGTCGAAATGGAGTTAAATTCCTCAAGGTACTAATTTTCCAGGAGATAGATAAAATTTTGGGTAAAATTTATGCTTTGAAAAGCTAAATATGCATTTTTTGACTTTCAGAGGAACTACCAAAAAAAATAGCCACAAAGTGTTTAGCTAGTAGAGGGAAAAAAAAAAACAAACTGCAATGAGAAGATAATCTCTCCCAAAAAAGCCATATCAAGTAATATCTATATTTATTATTTCTAAACCCATTGACTTTTTAGAAAATTTATCTTTACCCTTTGCAACAAGACTCATGACATTTGGATTCTGATGTATGGCATAACTTGTTTAATACATTAAATCCATTATTTGTGATTTTTTAAAAATTGTGCAACCATCCCCATCTCAATATGCAGACATCACCTTCTGGAACGACCATGCTCTGCCATCTACGCTGGAGGGATGGGGTCCTGACGCAGCGGCCGGGGTGGAATTGTAGAAGTTCGCCTCCACGGGGGATCCAAGGTTTGGCCGCTAGCTTGTCACCGAAGAGCCATCCCGGGCTGCCAGTCCGTGTCACTGCCCACTGAACAGACATGCCTGCCCTGTGCCACCTCACCCCCCAGTGCGTGTCCGCCAACCTCCTGCTGCCCTCGCATCTCTGCTCGGCCCCCGCTGCTCCGATGTCTGGTTACCCAAAGGTGAAGTGAGTGCAAGCACGGGAAGCCCCTACGAGACCCACCCTCCGCTGGCCCGTGTCAGGTGGTCACCGACGCCATGCTCCGTCTTAGACCAGCCGGGACGGTCCCGGGAGGGTTCCCCGCGCCCGCCCTTGGACGGCTCTGTCAACGCCCTCCTGTGCCAACATCAGTCCCAGCCCCGTCCCTCAAGGACCGAAGCCCCGGGCCCCCTCCACGCTGGTACTGAGGCTGCTTCCACGAGCGCGTCAGGGTCTGTTTCCCCGTCTTCTCCTCCGAACTGGAGAGTTTGCACAAACAGATGGACAGACTCCTACCCACAGCGTCAATCTGCATTGTCGGGGGACTCATTCGAGCGCCCACTTCCGCTTCCGGGCACGCTCGGAAGCCCTCATTCCTCAATCTGCATCGTCGAGAGCGCCCACTTCCGCTTCCGGGCACGCTCGGAAGCCCTCATTCCTCAATCTGCATCGTCGAGAGCGCCCACTTCCGCTTCCGGGCACGCTCGGAAGCCCGGCCACCCTGTCCTCTCTTCCTGACCAGCTGGCCGATGGCTGCAGATGAGCGTTAGCCTTCGGGGTGGAGACCGAGGCCCCCGTCACCTTTCATTCCTGTGATTTAAAGCCTGTTCGAGGGAGAAATGCACATTTCCTCTCAGGCTGAAGGCAAAAAGCAGACGTGACACCGTTCAGTGGCAGAAGCTGTGCTCGTGGTCCCTTCGCTGGATCAGCAAACCTTTAATGACCGCGGCGAAGTGCGGCATAAAATAGGAAAGAGCGCGGGAGGACCACCACCCTTCTAGAGCACGCTTTCAAGCGCGGAAATCCGTCCCCAGGGTTTGTCTGCGAGAAGGGAAACGACAGCCCGGCCCGAGTGAGCAGGGCCCCCGCGCGTGGACTCCAGGACGGGAGGCGATGCTCTGAAATCCGTGGAGGGCTGGGTTACGGTCAAGACGTGCTCCAAATAGTTTAACGTTTTTGTTTCTAGCAAGCGGCTGAAAAGTCTCCCTCAAGCCATGAGGCACCTCTTCTAGCTCCCCGGAAATGTCCCCGTCGGAAGAGGAAGCATCTGAGCCCGGGTAAGAGGGTAAGAGCCGCCCGCCTCCGAGTGGGTAAGGACGGCGCTGACGGCAGGAGCCCTGCCCCGGAGGGGACGCGGGCGCCCCTCTCCTCCGCCTCAGGAAAGAGAAGGTACAGCGCCGCCGCTGGCACCACGAAGGCTCCGGAAATCGCTTCCTCGTCTCGCCCGGGCAGCAGCCGCCTGGTGCTGGGCCTTGTCCCACCTCTGCACACCCACAGGCTGGCATCCCCCTTCTTCTTCTTCTTCTTTTTTTTTTTTTTAATATTTTATTTATTTATTTGACAGAGAGAGAGAGAGATCACAAGTAGGCAGAGAGGCAGGCAGAGAGACAGGGGGAAGCAGGCTCCCCGCTGAGCAGAGAGCCCGATGCGGGGCTCGATCCCAGGACCCTGAGATCATGACCCGAGCCGAAGGCAGAGGCTTTAACCCACCGAGCCCCCAGGCGCCCCTGGCTTCCCCCTTCTTCTCCCTTCTCAGGCAGCTCCCCGGGAAGGAAGGCAGGGCCCACAGGCCGCGAGCCGGTTTCTCCTGTGCTCCCACTCACCTGCGACTCTGCACCTCTCCCGCCCTTCACCCACCACGCGGCCTGAAGTGGGAGATCAAGGCCATGTCAGCACCACTCTGAGGAAGGTCACCTCCACAGCCGGGCTGCAGGTCGTGGGGTCTCTGGCCACTGCGGGAGCCTCGCTGCGTCAAAGATCTGGGGCCCAGCGCCGCCGGACAGCAGGGAGAGGAAGCTTCGTGCTTCCTGCCCCGGGCTCCCGTCCTCCTCCCGGTCCCACTCCATCCTGTTCTTGAGCTGGGGGTGCTCCAGGCCACCTCCCGCCGATGCTGCCGACGGGCTGCTGCCCGCACCTGTGTCCCCGGGACCTCTCAAGCCTGTCCCCCCACCTGGATCCTCCCTCCTCGCTCAGCCCCTCCCACCCCGGCCTCCCTTCTTGGCTGACACTGCCCATCTCTCAAGAATGTCCTTGGCTGGGAAAACTTCCCACGACTCCCCTCTCAACCCATTCCAGGCCCCCGCAGCATCCTCGGCATCCACGGGCCTCGCCCTCGCCTCCTGACAGGGAGTTCCTGAAGTCAGGACCGCGTGGTCTGTGCTTTTTCTAGATGTTCACGCTGGTCCTGGGCCACGGAGAGCTTCAGCCTCGAAAACGGAGTCTATCGACAAATAAACTGGAGTCGAGGGTTTTCTACATGTTACCTGGGGCTAAGTCGAATTTACTGAATCCATTCACTGGTCTGTAAGGCCGAGAGTGATCGAAGAGGGACACCCAGCAACCAGAGGACGATATCATTTCTCTAGAATGCTCTGAAAGAATCCCAGGGTTCTCAAGAGCACGGGGCCATGGGTGTTGTCCGCTGACGGTGAGCGTGTGTGTTGTAACAAGTGGGGGGACGCGATCTGCCAACACACACCTCCATGCTCACCTCACGCCGCCTCCAGGCAGCCTTCCTGGCAGAAACCGTCCTAGGGAAACAATCAGATGTACTTCCGACATGCCGAGCCCCAAGACGGCTGGTCACAGAAGTGTGTACAGCGCCCAGAAGTTAGAAACAGTCCACCTGGGACAAAACAGATGGAAAAGCCCATTGCTCCACACCTACCTGCTGGAGAACTCCACACACACACAAGCAGGACTTTGTAGTCCGGGGCCCTTCCCTATGCCGCTCTCATTTTCTTTGGTTTTTAAATAGTTGTATGCATACGAAAAAAGAAAAAAAAAAAGGTCGGTAGCCGATGATTCCAGAATGAACAGTAGTGATCACTGAGCAGCGGGAAACTGGGCAATTTTTATTACTGTACTTCCATTTTTATTTTTTAATTTCACTTTGTATGTTTTTCTGTCTCAATACCACTGCTTGTTTAATGAGAAAAAATAAAAAATATATATTTTTAAATGACCATTACAGAAGAAAAAAAAATAAAATACCAATTAAGCAATATTACCATGACCGCGGACCTTTCTACTCACAACTGTTGTTTCTAAATATCATGAAGGAATTTAGATCCTGGAGCTATTTCTGGCCTGGGCACTGCTGGGCTCTATCTGCTCTCCGTGGGAGGATGGGTGTGAGTTCCGTGGTATTTAGGAACCCAGAAATCGTTCACTTGTAACCTCCTCACCAGCACAAAGGGCACATTGCATTGCAATAGGAATTTCAAATATGAGTATTTTTTATTGCTCGCGTATTGGGTTTCAAAAATGCCCGAGCCCCACACCGCATGTAATCAAGCAGCCTCGTCCCGGATAACTTAGCCGCCCAGGGAGTCAGAAGCTGAAGGTCACATTAAGGAGACCGTCTTATCTGTGGAAACGGGTTTAAAAATACTATTCCCACAAATTCAGAGACAAGATTGGAAACTGAGCTCGGCTCAGAGTGAAGCCGGTCACCGTGTCACACAGGGAACCTGTCAGGTGCGCTCAGGAGAGGCTTAGAGAACTCGGCTCTGAGCGGCCCCCCAGTGCCGCTCTCCAGCGGGAGCGGCCCGTCCCGCCAGACCCCAGCTCAGTGAGCCCGACGTTTGTCTCCCTATTTCGATTGAGGAAATCGAAGCCCCCGAATGAGTCCAAGGTCACATGAAAGTAGAATCAGGATTATGTCTCTCCAAGTCCAAAACCATGTGCATGTTAAGAATGGAAAAAAAAAAAAAAATAGGCCGTTCATAAGAAAAATAAATTTTCTTAAGCATTCAATATTATTAGCAATAATTAGAGGTTTCCTTTGCTGCATAAAGCCATCTCTTGTCCATATACAAAATGTAAGCCACTTGAGAAAACCTTTTGAGACCACGTTAGACTACAGGAATATTTTGGGGGACATGCAAGAGAGTCGCTCTGTCCTCCCAAGGACGTTCCAGTGCAGGGAGCCCCGAGACTCTAACCTGGGCTCTCTGCAGAGCCCCCAGCTGTGCCCACGGCTTTTTACTACCGCCCATCCCTGCGCCCTGGTCCAGCACATGGGGCGTCCCCTCTTTGGTGGGCCTTCTGGGGCCCTGCGCCGGCAGAAGGAGTCATTCCTCTCTGCCCTTCGTCCCCTCTGAAGGCTCCAGGTGGCCACGCCTTCCCGCAATATTGCATATTTATAGCACCATTTCCCAGAGGTCACTCGCGTGGCATCGTTAAATATATCAAATAAATTGAAAAAATTGAATTAAAGCCACAAAGCCTCCAAGCACCCCTAAAAATATCATGAAATCAATACATTAAACCTCATATTTTGTTCCGTGGAAAAGGCCTCAAACCCTTCTTCAGAACCTCTATGCTCTTCCTTTAAATGCAAAGTTTTAGATCTTCACTGATCCTTCAGTGTTTCCGGGACTGATTCCTCTCGTCCGCGCCCTGAGGGAAATCAGCAGCTCCCCGTCTTCTGCATATAATGCCTCAGTCCCAGGCAGCAGGAGCCCTCCCAGAGCTGCATAGATCAGGAAGCATTTCTTCTTCAGATAAAAATAACACAAACAGGGGCGCCTGGGTGGCTCAGTCGGTTAAGCGTCTGCCTTCGGCTCGGGTCATGATCCCAGGGTCCTAGGGTCGAGCCCCGCATCAGGGAGCCTGCTTCCCCCTCTCTCTCTGCCTGCTTGTGATCTCTCTCTCTGTCAAATAAATAAATAAAATCTTAAAAAAAAATTTTTTTTAATCATAAAAAAAATAATAACACAAACATCTTCCAGGATTGTAAGTAAAAAAATAATAATAACACAAACATCTTCCAGGATTGTAAGTAGTTTTATTGGCTGTAATCTGGAGAGAACAGAGAAGACATCACCCTCCAGTACACTCGCACCCAGCACCCCCCAGGTTCCCCAACACCCCATCTTTCTCGAGCAGGGATGCATCTCGCATGCAAACTGGAGATAGGGTTTCAGTGCAATACCAGAGGGACTGATGCGTGAGACCCCAACGGCCAGCAACTCTCCTTGAGAAAAGGACTACGGGAGAGGACAAACCCGCAGAGCAAAGCCCATGCTGTACAGGAAAAGGAGAAGGATCCTACATTAACCTTTTAGGGGCCCCCAAGAGTTCCTTATACATAATGACCTTCCCTAACCCCTTCCTATTTCATTTAGCAAGTAAACGTGCAACCACTAGCCTCCTTGGATTAAAACTGGCCATTTTATCTTAACTTGCTTTTCTGCCGCAAAGGAAATGCTTCCAAGCCAATGCTTCTAGAACCACAAAATGTCTTTTTGACTTGTAATCAACCGGCAGACTCTCGTTGTGAACATTGCTTTTAAGCTAGGCCCATTCCCTTGTACGAATCAAGACTCCTAATTTTATTATAAACCACCAATATACTATACGGCTTGTTTGCCACAAACCAAAACATGTGTTTTTCACACGTGAAACAACATCTTTTGGGATGAATAGAGCTTTACAACTTAAAGCACTCTGTAAGCTTAAAGTTCTTGATATTATGGGCCCAGAAGTTTCTCACTTCCTGTTGGGATGTGAAATTCATGCCAATTATGTACGGCTAAGTCTTTCTAAAGATAAAAATAAATCATGCAAATACATAGTTCCCTCCCTTCTCCCCATTTCTGTAAATCACACAGCATTTTCTCAACGACTAGCACTCAGAACCTCTCTCCCTGTCCTTCCTCTCTTTCCAGCAACACCCCCTCCCCCCTGCGCACACACTCTGCTCCTTTGTCTCCTGTCCTCCCCAGAACATCTTCATCATCTCCCACGTGGAAAGTCACGGTGGCCTCCTACTTCCCGATACCTCTTTGCATCCTCCTCATGAGACCGGAGTTCACCTGCTCAAGGTATGGCTTCAGTGACATCGCATACCTCTTCGAAAGTCTCCGAGGTCTGCAGAATCGAATCCAGTCCCCGGCGGGGACCGTACGGTTGGGGATGGGGTTAGTGGGACACCTCACCGTGGAGAACCAGCAAGAGAATGGCAGGTGGGGCTTCAAACCTGCGGAGAGGCAGGGAAGTAGCTAAGTTTTAAAGAGATCTGTAGATAATGCCAATATATATCCATACGTGGATGTGTAGATATAGATAGAGCTTTTCCTTCCGGGTACCAAACTGCAGAGTCCTTGTGCAGAGGCCAGACCTCAGTAACCCCTTCTCAGTCACTACAACCTCTCAGGTGACAATGATGGAGTTTTTAGAGATGTCTGAATTTTTGTGAGATGATACTACCTAAATATCCGTGCTAGGATCTTCGTGGAGCATTTCTTCCTTTACAAATTGTACTTTAATTAATCGCTTAGTTCTCCTGCTATCGTCTTACTAGCAGCACATGCATATCAAAATATGTTGTTTTGCTGTTTCATTTGCCTTTTTTCTTTGTATTTAAATGATCATTTTTAGTCCTGTAACTATTTTCTTATATGGTGTCATTTCTTATATCATTATGTGTGTTTTATTATTTCAGCTTTCAGAATTGCCTAATAGATATGATTGCTTGATTGTGCCCTTTTATTGTTGTTATATTTTATTATCTTATACCAATTTATTGCTATTTTCTCTTTGTCTCTCTCTGGTAAATTCTTAGCTAATTTCATCTACTTATGTCATGACATTTGAGTAGGTAAGAAGTACTCGTGTTACAAAATTCAAGAGGTGCAAAATAATATATGATAAATGTAAACCTAGCTTTTATCTCAGGACCCTATCGACCAGGTCATCAGTTTCATGCATATCCTTCTGCAGATATTTTATATACATAGAAACACACATATTATTTAACCAAAAGTACAAATTACAGATTATAGAATTATATGGAAATACTATAGAATTATAGTATTTGTCTCATATATGCTGTTCCACTTACTGATTTCTCATCTAACAAAATATTTTTGAAAACTTCCAGATCAGTACATTTATGGGATTTTATGCTTTTCAAAAAAATAGAGTTTATTTTTAGAGCAGTTTTAAGTTTATTAAAAAAAAAAAATTCACAGAAAGTATAGAAAGTTTCTGTATCCTCCTTCTCCTGCTCTGTTCTCCTGTTATTAACATCAGGTGTTGGTGTGGTATATTTGTTACAATCAATGAACCAGTATTAATATATTATCATTAATTAAAGTTCACAGTTAACATTAGGGGTCACTTTGGGTATCTTCCATCCTGTGGTTTTGGACAAAATTGTCAAGGTGTGTGTCCGGCATTACAGCGCCCTTCAGGACAGTCTCACTGCCCTAAACACCCTCGTGCTCCACCTGTTCATCCTTCTCTCCCTCCTAAGCTCTGGCAAGCACTGACCTTGTACACTCTCTGCCTTTCCCAGAATGTCATTGAGTTGGAACCATCCAGTATGTAGCCTTTTCAGACGGGCCGTCACTTAGGTACATGCCTTTACGTCTCCGCCATGTTTTTTCGGGGCTCAATAGTTCATTGTTTTTTATCAGTGCACAACATTCCACTCTATGGGCAGGCCACACTTTCTTTGTCCATTCACCTACGGAACAGCGTCATAGTGGCTTCCAAGTCTTGACAATTATGAATAAAACTGCTATAAAGACTCACATGCAAGTTTGTGTGTGGTCATAAGCATTCAACTCATTGGGGCAAATACCCAACGATAAAGATGGGTCACTGAAGACTTTTAGGGCAGTGGAACTTCTGACATAACATGTTGTGAAAACCCATAGGATGGACAACACAAAGAGCGAATCCAAATGTAACCTATGGACTGTGGTTAATGCTAAGGTAAGGATATCGGTTCCTCAATGCAACAATGCACACACTAACGCAAGAGATCAAGAATGGGGAAACTGTGTCTCCAGGACGGAGTCTGGGAGCTCTCTGTACTCTTCTGCCTGATTTTTCCACAAGATTTAAACCACTCTAAAACGTAAAGTCCATTAATTTAAAAAGGGATATTTGGAATTAATATTCCAAGAGACTCAAATAGCTATTCTTTTTGGCAGCTAGATGCCAGGAATAGATTCTGTCTTCCTTATCATGAAGGACTCCCAAGCCATTGATCTGCCAGGACACTCAGGACCAAGTGAAGCTGTGGAAAAAACCGCTCTGAGGAATTTCCTTCCCTCTGACCACGCTCAAAATCTAAAACCCTTGGGGCCCTGCTTAGTGCACTATGAATTAGCCTCAGCCAGTAATAAAATTAACTAACAATTATAGAAAATCTTCCCCGGGCTGAAGACTCTGCTTTGTGATTTACACGTTTTGTCCCATCTTTACCGCAAACAGTTCACATTAGTACCATTCTTCCCACTGCATAGATGGGGAAACTGAGCAAAAGCCATGAGGAACCTGCCAGGTTTATAGAGAGGGCAGTTCCAGAAATCAAGCTGTACTCTGCCTGATGACAAACCCTAGAGTCTTTCCAGCATCTTTCACAAAACCCTGAAGACTCGATGTCTTTCAAAGTTGATATTCCAAATTATATTATTTTATTCCCAGCTAAGCCATTAAGGAATTCAATAGGAAAAAGCCCATGATTTAGAATTTCTTACTCATAAAGCCATGGAAAGTAGAGATAAAACCTCTGGCTTCATACTTATGGAAAAATTAGTTCAGTGGCTTGTCCAACGTTCTAGATGTGCCCAGGGACAGGGACAGGACTGTCCAGTTTTCTTGACACCGAATCCATGACTCTTCCTGCAGAGTAATGGGGTCTCTGGGGACGTGTCTTCTTTCTTCTTTACCATCAGCTACCCGGTCAAGTTTGAACTTTTCATTCGGTTCCACATTTAGAAATAATATTTCACACCCATCCACAGCAAGACCTCTCCTGAAATAGAAGAGAAACTAAAAAGGATTTGGAGACCACTCTTTAGACACTGTAAATTTCCGCCGAAGTAGTAACACAATCTATTAGGCCCCATTATACTCAATTGTGCAGAAGAAGGAAGCCTACTCTACAACATGATTCCACGGCATCTTGATGTGCGATTTGCTCGGCACGACGACGAACGCGAGGACTCAGGCGTAGGGGTGCGTGTAAAGCCAAGAGTGCTCCTGTGATGCGTTTACTTCCCAGGCTTGAATGAGCTCCGCGCTCATGAGTGATTTGCCTTGACACCGGAATCCAACTGGAGGCTGGAATTACTGTAACGGTTTTCGGCTTGGGTGATTTAATCAGCAAGTCTTCCATAGTGTAAGATGCATGTAGCAAACGGATTCCAGACGGAACAGTCTGATTTACACACTCCTCGCAGACAACCATTTGTGGCGGGGCGCTCGCTGGCACCTGTTTGCCGGCATCTTTGTGACGCAGATGCCCATGGTGATGTGTCAGAAAAACTGAAGTCTGTGCTTTCGATCAGGAAGCCCAAACAAAGAGACATACGCAGGGACAATTCAGAGGAGAGGGGCTTTCTGCCTTATGAATTTTTTTTTTTTTCCTGAGGACTCTCAAAATCATTCACTCCCTTGCGTCACAAATAATCATGTGTGTGTGCAGTGTATCAAACATCATTCTGGGCCCAGAGAAGCCAAGGCAGGAGGTAGGGACAATGAGAGAGAGGTAAATAAGATGTGTTTCCTAAAGCGTGGGGTAAAACTGTCCTATGAAATTAACAGCTGAATACAATCTATTAAAAAAAAAAAAGAGTTGCCTTAAAACATTACCATTGGAATGCAGGTTTCTCATGGTTGTGTAGTGAAATAGGCATTAAAACAGTCACTGAATTTCATTTTTCTGTGGTCACCCTATTTTATAGTTTCTCCTCCCGCTCCCACTTCTCACCCACGGCGGGTGGAATTTCCTGAGCTCCTGGCCTCCTAGAAGAGAGATATGAGGGTCAGGAGGAGGAACCAAGCTGTCAGCCCCTCCTGGCTTGGACATCTAGAACCCTACAAACTTAGGAGAACACAGGAGGTCCCAGACAAAACGTTTAAAGAAGTGGAGGATCAGGAAGATTCTTCAAGCTCCCGGAAAGAAAGGACAGAGGCTGGAGGTGGAGTTGTGGGTGGCAGAGCCTCGTGTTCCCTGATTCCTAGCGGGAACCCTCACGAGGCAGCAAACCCAAGACACGTGATAGCTCAGAAGTGGATCTGGGAAGACAGGGCTTTGCACGGTGCTTGCAAGATGCTCGCGCACTGGGGTGACACACAGAGGCAGGAAGACCCCGTTGGCGGGGCACCCAGTCCTGGAGAAAGGGACTGAGCCAGAGGGCGAGGTGAGACATGTAACGCCTCCATGTGGACGCGTTGCAGGGCTGCCCGAGAGCAGACGTCTCCACACACAGCCCTTGGGAGCACAGGTGACTCTAGAACTAGACACCCGCACCCGTGCCCAGCCACATGGGTCCTCTGACTCGTAGCTCAGCACAGAGAGAATGTGCATCCCCGACTATCAGAGACCTATGCCAGCCTCACTGATGGCAGACCGCAAACAAAAATTGTACTGAATTCTAGAAAAACAACAAGAAAACTGTTTATTTCTTACAACATCCAAGTTCTGGGCTGAGATCTATAGCTATTACACCTGATTGGTAAATTCTCAAGAATTCAAGACATAGGAAGTTTTAAGTCCTTTTTCCGTCCCCAAATTTTAAAAATGGCATCATAAAAATCTCATGAATGCTTCTATGAAAGATATCATGTGTCCTATCTGTCCCTTTAAGCAGCTCTCAAAAAGCAAAGAAACAGAGGAGGCATCTTTATATAGAATTATAGCCTTTGAAGGGGAAGTCATCCTGAAAAAAAACCACTTTGTAGGCACAGGTGATCTGTATGAAGAACATATTATGGGGCACCTGAGTGGCTCAGTCATTAAACATGTGCCTTCATCTCAGGTCGTGATCCCAGGGTTCTGGGATCGAGCCCCGCATCAGGCTCCCTGCTCAGCGGGAAGCCTGCTTCTACCTCTCCCACTCCCCCTGCTTGTATTCCCTCTCTCTCTTGCTCTCTCCCTCTGTCAAATAAATAAATAAAATCTTTAAAAAAAGGACATACATATACATGTGTGTATATATATATTTATATTAAATATATAATATATAATTTATATATTTTATATAAATATTTAAATATAGTATTAATATATTATATAATATATAATTATTTTATAATTTTATAAATATATAATAATATAAGTGATATATTTATATATATTATATATATATATATATAATATATATATATATAAATAAAGAGAGAGAGACACACACACACAGAGACAGATTTATTTTAAGGAATTGGCTAGGACCAATGAAGGCTGGCACGTCTGAAATCTGCTGGGCAGGGAGCAGCCTGCAGACCCAGGGAACAGCTGATGCTTCAGCTTCAGTCTGAACTGTCTGGAGGCAGAATTCCCTCTTCCTTAGGGGACTTCCCTCTATTTTCCTCTTAAGTCCTTCGACTGATTTGATGAGGCCCACCTACAATATGGAGGGTGATCTGCTTTACTCAGACTCTGATTATAAATGTTAGTCTTATCTAGAAAAGACCTTCACAGTAATGTCTAGACAGGTTTTTAACCCCGCATCTGGTCATAGTCACCGCAGACCAACCAAGCTGACACATAGACTCAACTCTCGAAGTGTAGGGGATGGGAACCAGGCCCCCACTGCTGCCTGGTCCAGCAGCCATGTCTCGTGCTTGCTCTGCCTCTGGCTGGACTCTAGGTGCCCCACTCCTCGATACATTTCTGCTGGACTCAGTGACTCACCCAGAAGCCCCAATCTTCCTTCCTGAGCCCCTTTCACACCAGTCCCTGAACCTGCGTGAGTCCCAAGAGGTGTTTGGGGACCCAGGGCCCCCACGAAGCAGCTGTGAGCAGGACCACCTGCTGGGGGATGTGCCCCAAACACCCATGCCTTCCCATGCCTCTCCTTCTTGGCCAGTGACATCCCCTGGGTTTTCCCGCAGACCATAATCACCTGTACCTACCTGCCACCAGCCCGCATGGGGTTGGGAAATTTAATTTTAATGGTAACAGTGAGGATGACTGTGAGATAGAATAAAGCTAGATTTAGCTCCATCCAGCTCTATTAGTTTCTAAGATTCTAGAACTCACTAGAATAAACACACTGAGGCCTGGACACATAGGGTCACCCTTTCGCCCAGAAGGTAAATAAATTGTGGGAGTTAAATCTAATTTACCTAGTAAACCTAGGTATGTAACTTTTAGCTCCAGTGCACCCACCAAAAGAGGAAAATCAATTAATTCACTGCAATAGAAACAACCAAAATGGCTCTGACCTCTTTCTGGAAAGTCTTATTTTAACTTGTAGAGAATCTGAATTGACGATTTAAACATTCTTTAAAAATAAAAGAAAAACAATTTCTTTACAAAAAACAAACAAGCAAAACAAAAACAAAACAAAAAAACCCTGATAAAGCTAACTGCACCACGAAAACACAGAGCCGTCCTAAGTGGGGCTGCCTATCAGCATGATTTACTCAACCGTGTGGTCATAAAACCCAAGACGAATTTTACTAGTGATTACAAAAGATTGTTCCAAATCTTCTACTCTCACACAATAAGGAGTATTAAAGGGTTTTTGGATTGCAGATTTTCTGTTGTAGACTTCATTTACAGATGTTTTGCTGAAACAAAAAGTGGACATAAATTGAAAATCTATAAATGCATTCATTTGTAATGAATTGGGGCTGCAGCTAATTAGTAAAGGGAAAAAAATTGCAAGGACTGTTTTTGGCCTTGGACAAAAGCATCTGAATTCCTTTTTCTTTTTTTTTCCTTTAAATAAGCTTGTATCATGCTTTAAGAGCTCCATGCAGAGACAGTAAGAGAGGTGCCTATGGGAGGTTCTGATCTCCTTGGCATGACACACGCTCACGTACTTGACAGCTACTGGAAAATCTTACAATTTTGCAAATCCTAGGAAAGAGGGATGAAGATATTTGTGCTATGAGAAGCACCCATTTTGTTAGAACTCTACTAAGAAAATCTTTTTTGTTTCCTCCTGTGTCCCCATTTACAAAGAGGCAAGTGATTCAATTTGCTTCACCAAATTAAACTCACCCCAGCTTCCTGCTGGGTACTAGGGAGCTTTTCTGGGTTGCCACCCGCAGAGAAGCTGCTCTTTCCCCCATGGCCTGAATATCATTACACGGCCTCAGCCTCCTGACACACCGTCGGAAATTTCGGTTTGCCACCGGGCCACTCTGGTTTGTGGGGAAGTGGGAAAAGCCTGAGGACCGTGATCGAGGCACAGCAGACACCCCAGTGATTCAGGAGAAAGGCTGTTGATGAATAGGACGCAAAACCAGCCACGAGGAAGGGGAGTCCAAGAGGCCAGAGAGAGGGAGGGAGGGAAAGAGAGAGACAGAGCCTGACAAGACAGAGAAAAGGAGGCAGAGGAAGGGAGGGAGGGGGTGGTGGAGAAAAAGAAACAATCCATTCTTTTCTTGCTCTGAAATTTACATCAGCTGGCGGCCCACTTTGATCCAGGAACTTAGCTGCTTCTCTGCTAAGGTCATGCTTATAGGAGGCGCCCAGGCACCCCTCAGGAGCTGGGCTTCTGCTGGTAAATATTCAGCTTGTGTTTACCTCTATCAGCAGCCAGCTCCTGGCACATCTGAACAGCGGGGCCTCGCTGTTTGCTCTGCGCGTGTACTGACACAGGATCAGACTACCTGTGGCGGTAGGTGCAGCATGAACCGCCTCGCAGGCATGAGCATCCTAGTCTGCAGAGCATCACAATTTTATTGAAGTCAAACTCTGACCCACTGACAGTTATGGATAGAGGTTTAGTGAGGAAAATGCACATCCTAGATCTCATCACACGTTACAGCGAGTGCTACCCTTTCTGTAGTTGGCCATCCCATCATCTCAATGAATGAACACCCTTGTTCCCGGCATATTCAGTTGATGAGCAGAAAACATGGCTGCATTTTCACTGACACAGAAGGGAAGAAAGACCACAGAATGAGTGCATGCTAGGACTTGGTAAGAAAAGGAAAAGAACACACGGATCTTAAAAAAGAAAACCACCAAGGTTCATTTGAACTTATTTTCAGTGCAACAGTATAAATGCCTCCACACTGAAATCCTGGAGGTTCCCCTGGGAGTCAGGATTCTGGACCCGTAGGACACTAAGCTGCACTGAACCAATAGGAACAAAATGTATGTATACGTAGATTCCCTGTGCTACAGTTAGTATCACAGAAAAGTACGCAGGCCACTCAGTATCTACAATGTATATAGTAAGAAAGACTGCTCAGGTCTGTCTCATTTTTACCTTTATTGGAATCCACATTTCATTCATTGTTGCAGTTGCAAAACTACATTCCATAAATGTAAGATGATCAGGGACCTACCAGCCATTGCTGATACAAGAATAAACAGGACAGAGTCTCCCCTCTCAGAATTCGTTCTAGACAAAGGACGTCAATGTAGATTTCCCCTGATATCTGGCAACAATACTCGTGTGGTTTGTAAACACTGAACTCGGATGCTCGCTACCTATTTTTGAATAAACAAGGCACAGGAACCCCAGAAAGTTTAAAATAATACTCTTCCCACCTTCTCCATCCATGAAATCCCCCTCATCCTTCAGGTCCGTGATCAAACACATGTTTTTTCAACTGTTTCTTGATCCCTCGTCTCAGTCTTCCCCTACACACGTTGTTCATGGCCCACAGACCTGGCACCTGCTAAAACATGCTTAGCTTTGCATCCCTGACTCTCCTTACAGATTATGAAATCCTTGAGGATAGAAACCAGCCTTTTAAAAATATTATGGTTCTCTGGTATTTGAAACAATACCATGAACATCACAAATACTCAATAAACTCTTGTTAGAATGGATTTCGACGTGGGCTCTGGAGTCGGGCAAATCTGAATGAGCATCAGGCTCTAAGAGTTGTTGATGGTATGACATATAAGGTCACTTAGCATCCTGAGTCTTGGCTTCCTTATGTTTAAAATAAACCTCCTAATCCTTACTTTATCAGTCGGCCATGAGTATTAAAGGAGGTAAATCAAAAGAGCCTCATAGGTAGGGGACGCAAGCTTCTCTTTTTCTTTCTTTTTTTTTTTCTAAACTTCACCTTTATTGGGATATAATTGACATGTAAAATTGTAAGATAGGAAAAGTAGATGTGATGATGATTTGATACAAGTATACTTTATAAAAGGAGTTCCCATATTGCTAATACATCTACGGCTTCATGTATTTATCCTTGTGAGTGTGTGTGTGTGTGTGTGTGTGTGTCCTTGTGAGAACATTTACGTTCTACGCTCTTAGCAAATTTAAATTATACAATACGGTGTTATTTACTAGGGTCACCATGTTATACAGGGGATTCTCAGACCTTATTTATCTTACAGTTCAAAGCGTGCACTCTCTTACCAAGCTCTCCCTGCCTTCCCCACCCCAAGCGACTGGCAATCTGCTCTCTGTTTCTATGAGTTTGGCTTTTTATTTAGACTGCACATGTCAATGATACAATGCAGTGTTTGTCTTTCTCTGCCTGGCTTATTTCACTTGCTACAATTCCCTCAAGGTCCACTCAATTGTTGCAATTGGCAGGGTTTCCTTCTTTTTCGTGGCTAAGTAATATTCCATTTTATATATATGCCACATCATTCGTCTGTTGAAGGACAGCTAAGTTAAATTTCCACATCTTGCCTATTTGACTTTCTTCTTTCTTCTCATTCCGTTATCGTACAGTTCAGGAAGGTCTAAATATCAACAGACACCTTAAAGAAATGAAAGTGTTAGTCTTTTGAAGAGACTGTGTTTGGTTTCTTGCTACTCTTTTTCTAAAAAGTCTGGAAAACGGTCCTAATATTAACAAGAAGAGAAGACTGGATGGGCAAACAAGGTTTCAAAAATGAGACACGTTCACACTGATTTAGGAGATCTGCCCTTAATCGCCAGCACTCAGTCTGTACTCCTGGCCTCTTCTGCGGATCTCCACGGAACTTCAGATTGCATCCGAGTCATTAGAGAAGCGACCCCAGCCCTGCTGCTCAGTTGCTCTGCGCTCCATCCCCCTGGGGGGGGGGGCAAATCCCCGGATCCCACTCTTCTGACCTCTCGGATTTTTTTGTTTAACTCTTGTGTGTGCATTAACCGCGTGCTGAAGGGCAGTGCACGAAGAAATTGGCTTTGCTAAGACTAGCATAGAAGCTGCTCTCCCCAAAACTGTCCCCTTGTGATGAGATCTCATGAGAACAGCACTCCTCCCGCGTCGCAGTCCTCAGAATAACGCGTTCTGGAAAAGCATCTGGTTTGTTTTGAGGCGCCAGATACCGAGAAGCCTGTGACAGGTTGCTGTTCCCTTTCTGGTTCTGGCTGCTTGCTACCTCGGAGCCGACTGTCTGCCCTTCCACCGATGTGGGGGACTCACCCAACGCATCGGAGGGACCAGCTTAAAGACTGTCCTACTGGTGTATTCTACCCTTATTTCTTCTCTGTCCAGAATTTCTCCCACTTGTATTTTAATCTCTTATTTTAGGCACCTTTCCACGTTGATCAGAATTTCAAAAAAAAAAGCCTTTCTTTCGCTCTGGTGCCATTACTGGGTGGCTTGTCCACCTGCAGGGAAGGGCGTCCCCAGGAGGCCGTGAAGACTTGGCCTGAAGAGGGGGGCAAGGCCTTGCTCCAGAGGCCCCGGGGTTGGACAGACAGGATTTGGTCTTCGATTCAGGGGGCAAGCGGGGCCTCTGAAAGGTCTCTGGGCAAGGTCACAACCACGCGGTCCTCCTCAGCTTGGGAGAGCTCTCCGGACGTGGGTGCCTGGGAGCCGTGACCCCAGGAGCTGCTCCCGGCTCCAGAGCTCTAGGTGAGGCCCGAGGCTGCATGTCAGGGAAGCTGCCAGAAACGATGCCCGCGCTGGTCAGGGACCAGGTTTGGCAGCAAGAGCGTAGCCCAAGGAGAGAGGGATCAGGCGAAAGCTGTGAAGGGAGTGGGAGGCAGGGTGGGGGGAAGCGAGAACGGGGATCTCAGAGCATCCCCTCTCCTCCAGGGAGGGGAGTCTGCGCCGGGCAGGTGCCCAGGGCTCTCCCACCCGCGGGAGCCCTGGCCACAGGCCAGCTCTGAGTTCAGCGTCTCTCCCTGCTGGCTCCTTCTGCAGCCGGAGGCGCCATCGCTCTCGAAGCCCCTGACTCCCCACCGCCTGCATCCACGGCCCCGGTAGCCGAACACCTGCCCGCACCACCCGGGCTGCTGCCAGGGCGGGGAGCAGGAGCGTGGCCCCAAGGTGGCTGCAGGAGAGGGTGTCCCCTGCGGGGGGTCTGGGAAGAGGCCGCTGGCATGTTCATAAAGGGGGGTCTCCGGAGAGCTGTGGCTCAGGCAGGTGGCTGGGAGATGCAGGGGAGAAGGGCTGTGTGCGGGGCAGCTGTGGCTGGTGGGGAGCAGGACGCCGCAAGAGAAGGGGGCGATTGCCTCCGGGCTGGCCCTGAATGCTGAGCCGTGGGCGCGGCCAGGGGAAGCGCAGAGGCTCGCACGCGGCGACGTCTGGAGTGTGCCTCCTCCGAGAAGGGCCCCGGCCTTCCTCTGAGACAAACACACCTAACAGTTAAGCTGGAAGCGAATCTGTTTTTCTTTACAGAAAATAGAGGACATGGTTGTATTTTAGGGGTTTTGTTAAGAGCTGTTAAAAAACGAAGTTTCCTCATTTCAGAGCGAGTCCCACTTGGATGCTTTTCTTCCCTGTGTTCAATTAAGCCACTGGAATTCCTGTGATTTTTCGAGCCCTTCACTGCAAAAGGAGTCATCCTGAACGACACACGGGATTGTGAGCATCGAGTTCTGTACCTGAGTAGGAAGGCGCAGCGGCTTGCAGACCCGCACGGCAGACCGCGTGCGCTTCATCACGGGCAAGTCAGCATTGACTGATGCCTCTGAAACATGTATGTGCGCATGTATGTACTCAGCAGCACGTCTGCAAGTGCCACACACACGTTCCCACGCAGATCTTCACTCTCCTGAAGCCCATTTAAAAACCTAGGAACAGGGGTATCTGGGTGGCCCAGCCAGTTAAGCGTGGGATTCTTAGTTTCAGCTCAGGTCATGATCTCCGGGTAGTGGAATCCATCCCCCATCAGGCTCTGCGCTCGGTGCTCAGTGCAAAGTCTGCTGGAGATTGTCTCCCTCTCCCTCTGCTCCTCCACCGCCCTCTCTCTCTCTCTCAAAGAAATAAATAAAATCTTTAAAAAATAAAGCATACAAATGTATGCTTGCTAATTATATACTCTAGCATAAAAAAGGGTCTTTTGAAAATTAAGGGACACATGCTTTCCATTTTCTTTGTCGTGGTATACCTTACAATACTGCTGTGTGTCTGTGAACCATTCTGGAGATGCACAAGGAAGTTTTCTTCACTTCCATGCACAGACAAGGAAACAGTCTCAACGTAAATATGTAACCTTCCCCGGGTTCCCTCCAGGAAAAGATCACAAGAGTCCTTTGCTTCTGGTACACGGGCGTCACTTCTTGGTGGTCCTTGGCACAGACCGTCAGGAGAGACGTTAAGGACAAGTCGCTCCTGGAATTGTACGTTGTATTCTGGACTCTGAGGCCTGTGTTCTTTCAAACGGACTGCACTGCCCACCCTCCTTAACAACCTCCATATTTCCAGAACGAAAGGGTTGCCAAGCACATTTCCTTTCAAAACGAATATATCTCTCTATCTTGCCACAGTGGAAAATATTCTAATATGATCCTTAGAAGAAAGTTATTCCAAAAGGACTTTAGGGCATGTATTTCTATGAGCCATCTCCTTCTTTGACACAGGTACTAAAATCCTGCATGTGTCTCTTTCTCCCCACAGAATAGGAGTTGTGCAAGGATGAGCATTTCCACTTACCCTCTCTATACCACATCTTCTTTATCCCTTCATCTGTTGATGGACATCTAGGTTCTTTCCATAGTTTGGCTATTGTGGACATTGCTGCTATAAACATTGGGGTGCACGTGCCCCTTCGGATCACTACATTTGTATCTTTAGGGTAAATACCCAGTAGTGCGATTGCTGGGTCCTAGGGTAGCTCTATTTTCAACTTTTTGAGGAAACTCCACACTGTTTTCCAGAGTGGCTGCACGAGCTCGCATTCCCACCAACAGTGTAGAAGGGTTCCCCTTTCTCCGCATCCTCGCCAACATCTGTCGTTTCCTGACTTGCTAATTTTAGCCATTCTGACTGGTGTGAGGTGGGATCTCACTGTGGTTTTGATTT
>CM052885.1:2331155-2402261 GCA_028534135.1 Potos flavus
ATCGACTCCTTAATTTCTCTTTCTTCTGTCTTGCTGTTGGTGTATAGAAATGCAACTGATTTCTGTGCATTGATTTTATATCCTGACACTTTACTGAATTCTTGGATGAGTTCTAGCAGTCTTGGGGTGGAGTCTTTTGGGTTTTCCACGTAAAGTATCATATCATCTGCAAAGAGTGAGAGTTTGACTTCTTCTTTGCTGATTCAGATGGCTTTTATTTCTTTTTGTTGTCTGATTGCTGAGGCTAGGACTTCTAGTACTATGTTGAATAGCAGTGGTGACAGTGGACAGCCTTTCTGTGTTCATTGAGAATGATATTGGCTGTGGGTTTTTCATAGATGGCTTTGATGATATTGACGTATGTACCCTGTATCCTTACATTTTGACGAGTTTTGATCAAGAAAGGATGCTGCACATTGTCAAATGTTTTTTCTACATCTATTGAGAGTATCATATGGTTCTTGTTCTTTCTTTTATTAATGTATTATATCACATTGATTGATTTTCAGATGTTGAACCAAACTTGCAGCCCAGGAATAAATCTGACTTGGTCGTGGTGAATAATCCTTTTAATGTACTGTTGGATTCTATTGGCTAGTATTTCGGTGAGAATTTTTGTATCCATGTTCATCAAGGATATTGGTCTGTAATTCTCCTTTTTGATGGGGTCTTTGTCTGGTTTTGGGATCAAGGTAATGCTGGCCTCATAAAATGAGTTTGGAAGTTTCCCTCCATTTCTATTTTTTGGAACAGTATCAGGAGAATAGGTATTAATTCTTCTTTAAATGTTTGGTAGAATTCCCCTGGGAAGCCATCTGGCTCTGGACTCTTGTTTGTTGGGAGACTTTTGATGAGTGCTTCAAGTTCCTTACTGGTTATGGGTCTGTTCAGGGTTCTATTTCTTCCTGGTTCAGTTTTGGTAGTTTATGTGTCTCTAGGAATGCATCCATTTCTTCTAGATTGTCAAATTTGCTGGTGTATAGTTGCTCATAATATGTTCTCATAACTGACTGTATTTCTTTGGTGTTGGTTGTGATCTCTCCTCTCTCATTCATGATTTTATTAATTTGGGTCCTTTCTCTTTTCTTTTGGTTAAGTCTGGCCAGGGGGTTATCAATTTTATTAATTCTTTCAAAGAACCAGCTCCTAGTTTCATTGATTTGTTCTACTGTTCTTTTGGTTTCTATTTCTTTGATTTCTGCTCTGATCTTTATTATTTCTCTTATCCTTCCTGGGTTTAGGCTTTTTTTGCTGTTCTTTCTCCAGCTCCTGTATGTGTAGGGTTAGGATGTGTACTTGAGACCTTTCTTTTTTTTTTTTTTTAAAGATTTTATTTATTTATTTGACAGAGAGAGAGATCACAAGTAGGCAGAGAGGCAGGCAGAGGGAGAGGGGGAAGCAGGCTCCCTGCTGAGCAGAGAGCCCGATGCGGGGCTCGATCCCAGGACCCTGAGATCATGACCTGAGCTGAAGGCAGAGGCTTAACCCACTGAGCCACCCAGGCGCCCACCTTTCTTATTTCTTGAGAAAGGCTTGTATTGCTATATACTTTCGTCTCAGGACCATCTTTGCTGTGTCCCATAGATTTTGAACAGTTGTTTTCCATTTTCATTTTTTTCCTTGAATATTTTAATTCTTCTTTAATTTCCTGGTTGATCCATTCATTCTTTAGTAGGATGCTCTTTAGCATCCTTGTATTTGAGTTATTTCCAACTAAAAAGATTTTTAAAAAGGTATTGATAAGATAAAATAGTTAAAAATGTTAAAATAGGACAGAGGAAAAATTTTTTAAAAAATAGAATAAGAAAAAAAACAAAATAAAAAAAAATTTTAGCTTTGAAAGACTAAAGAATCATGGATGGAAAAGCCATGAATTGTATGTGCTGTATTCCCATAGCTCTGAAGTTTTGGTTTTGGTCTTGGCTGGATGTTCTTGCCGATCTTCTGGGGGAGGGGCCTGTTGCAGTGATTCTCCAATGTCTTTGCCAGAGGCGGAATCGCACCGCCCTCGCCAGGGGCCGGGCTGTCATCTGCTCGGGTTCGCGCTCGGAGCTTTTGTTCCCTGAACGCTTTCCGTACCTCGTTGGAGGCCGGGAATGAAGATGGCGGCCTCCCAATATCCAGCCCCGTAGGACCCGAGAGCTCGAGGCCCAGGTCCTCAGTGTGCCCTCGGAGAAAAGCAGTCAGTCCCTCCTGTCTCCCTGGTCTCCGGCTGCGCTCCGAGCTCACCCGACCTGTGAGCGAGCATTTCTACCTCTGGCACATGGCCCCATTTGGAGTCTCCAAACCCAGCAGGTTCCTGCAGCTGCTCCCGCGCCGCTCCTTCTGGAGGAGGAAGGTGAGTCTCCCTGGATCTGCCACTTGTGGGGTCCCTGCTAGAAGAGCAGTGGCCCAACTGTGCCTTGGATCATGGTTAAGGTAATCTCGAGCTGAGAGCCCACTTCTCAGCTCTGGCTCTACAGCCGGCTTTCCCGCTCCAATACCTGCGATCTCTGCCACACTCAGGCACCCCTAGTCTTTCTGTGACCCCACAGGTCCTGAGACCACACTGTCCCCACAAGGGCTCCACTCCCTGCTTAGCCACTGGAGCGACGTCCCTCAGTGGAGCAGACTTCTAAAAGTTCTGATTTTGTGCTCCGCTGCTCTACGGCTTGCCAAGAGCCGGCCCCCACCCCTTGCCCATGGCCTCTCTTCCCGTATGTCACCTCGGATTCACTTCTCCTACCTTCCCTAAAGTGGTCGAATTTCCATTCCTAGAATTGCTGCTCTTCTTCTCTTTGATCTCCTGCTGAGTTTGTAGCTGTTTAGAATAGTCTGATGACGAGCTAGCTGAACTCCTGGGACCTGATGATATTTCAGTCTCCTGCTCCTCGGCCATCTTGTTCCTCCCTCCTTAACTGCGTCTTTTAAGCATGAAGTGTGATTCCATCATGGCGGTACAGCCACGAAGTCCCCGACTCTATTATGTAACAGTTAATGCAATACCAGACTGAGTATCTGATCTAAAGTCATGAGCTTTAATGTGGTGTTTTCATGCTCATTTTTATAGACAGAAACAAAATATTATATCATATATCCTGATGGAGCCCTCTATAAATGTCACTTGTGATGGAACTCTCTCAGCTTACGTGTGAGTAAAGAAGAGAGAATTGTGTTTTTCTGAGATTGACGTGCTGGGTAGTTTGGTATCTTACTTACTGTTTCTTTTCAGACGCCAGTTCAGTTGAAGGTAGGAGATATCACAGACCCTGAATAACAGAATTAACCATCAATGAGGTATTCTGTAACATACTGTATTACTTACTGATGATCCCCTATGTTCTGTCAACTCCTGGTTTAGCTGAAATCACAACATTTTATAAACAGCATGAGGAATGGGGAGAGCAAAGTTGGCATGGCTGAAATAAGGACTGCATTACCATGGAAGGAACAGCCTAGTTAGCCTTGCCAATACCATTCCCTCCTGCTCCCAGCTTAATAAGGACCCTGCAACTTTGCAATTATTTCTACTGGACTGTGTGCTCTTGAAATTTCGTGTCTAATTTCAGCTAGGTCCCTAACCTATCAAGGAAACTCAAAGTAATACTAGCAAGCTGGATTTAAATTTTGCTCTCTCTCCTTTCCATCTCTGATCCAGAAAATATTCAAAGACTTCTTACACTATGGAGGCCAAATAATCACCTCTCTGAAAGAGATGCCTAAAATGCCTTCTTTCCTGTATTCTACCTCAATTCCCACAGTGTCTCGGCCCATTTTTGTACAAGTGCTTTACAATCATATGGGGGCTTCATAAAGTACTTCTTAAGCTCCCAGTAACTTGAGGGATTGGTGGGACATACTGAGCCATTTTCCCAAGGACAGAACTGTGGCTCATACAGTCTAAGTGTATGAGCCAGGTCTAAGTTTATAAGTTTAGTAAATGGGGATCCCAAGCCATAAAGTCAGAATTGTGTGTGTAAGTAGTCTCAGCACACACTCAGTGAACACCAGAGTGTAATGTGCTTGAAAAAGTGCTCATGATGCTGTTTCTATTGCACCCAGAAAAACAGTGTCAATGCCCTCTATGTACACTGCAGAATATTTAGCACTCAAAATCTTAAATCAATAGTTCCGACTAGTTACTAAAGAATATCGTTGTGAAGAGAATATGTTCTCTGCTTTTTCTTAAAGAGGCAATTTGGATGCCACACACTGCCTTTGGATTGAAGGCAGATCACTTGGGGGGAGGGGCAGTTGCATGATTCTCATATTTGGCTTCTGGAAAATATGATCAAGTTTAAATATGATTTATGTCTACCATATACTTGAATATGTACCATAGAACAGCTAGCCATTTTTGTATAGGGCGGGATAGGATACTGTAGCATTGCTGTAATTAGCATTAACACAATATACAAACTACAGCTGGGATAGCAGATCTAGTAAATGCACGACCAGAAAGTACTATAAATATCTTTCCTTTTATGCCTCAGATCCTATTCTTCATTGTTAGAGCCAAAAATACACACACCAGTATTTCACTCATGCTGTCATTTATTCACCCAGAATACTATTCGATCTCTCGTTGCTCTCTGCTTATAAGAGGGTAAATAGAGGCACACCATCCACTATGAGGAATGACAGAGTTAGGTCCTGGGAAAAGTGCTAAATATATGTGGACAAACTTGTCACTGCTCCCAGGAAGAGAATGAGGGAGCTGAAGGACAAGACACATGTAATTTGCTGTCGGGGGATATGAAGTTATTTTAAACCTGTGGAATTACCACTATGGCCGCTCTGAGATAAGAATTCCACCTGGAGTCAGATCAAGGGTGGATGTTTCCCTGGATCCTGGGAGCACACTGTGGGGAGGAAGACGGGCACCTGCACTTCCCTGTTCACCCACTTCCTTATAGACTCACCTTGAAGACACCCACCTGCTGCATAGGGTGAGGGATGCTTCCTTTGGAAGGTGCTCAAGTTGCCCACTTTTGAGGTCTAAGAAGCCCTCAAATTGTATAATGACCTGTGACAGTAGATAAGGTTGTGTAGATCTTTACAGATTTCAAGCCTTCTGGAATCTTGTTCCATAGGAGGAGAAAGGGAAACAGAATCAAAATACTGGAGTTCTGTTGCAGGAAAATGCAAGAGTGAGTCTGACTACAATACACCCTGTCCTACGCTGGCTTTTCCTCTAGGACAATCCCTGTAGATTTATGCAAAAGAAAACAACCACCAAAAGCAAAAACAAAAACAAAAACACAAGAAGAAAAATCTGTAAGAGTGAATACACTAAAATACTGGTAAGACATTGAAAGCATCAAACTGTGTTGCATGAGAAAGTAACAGACAAGTTTAAGGTGAAGAGTACTGTGGAAATACTAAGTATAGTGGCCTGGGCTGTGAGCCAGGTCCCCAGATGAGGCAGAAAAGGAACAATGAGCTGGCCAACGGGAAGTGTGTCTCCTTTCTTGCTCTTGGATTTTCTCTTTCCTTCCCTGGCCACTCTCTCAAAGTAACGTTGATCTCTGGGTCTTCTTCCTCATTTATTCATTTGCTCATCCATCTGAATGCCTACTGGGTGCCAGGCAGCTTGTCAGCTGGAGGGTACATATGTGGGAACAAGACACCCTCTGCCTTTAAGAGAATGCGTGGTCAAGGAGGAGAGTCTTCTCCTTCAGGCATGATACGAATTTTATCATTCTACCTGTACCACGCACTGTGATGGCAAGGACATTCATAAGCTAAAATTCACATGAGTTTTCTTGTCCCTGTCTTCTGTTCCTGTCTCCAAAATACACTGGGGAAACTGACTAGAGGAAAGTCATTGTATCATAGAGGGTTAGCACTGAAACCAGTCTTTATAAATAACCCACAGGAACTTCCTTTCTGATGGACTCTGTCCCCCAAGTGTCTGCTACAGCGAAGCAAGCAGATTCAACCTGCTGTCACCGGGGAAGACTGGGGTGTGCATGTCACAAGTGGTGCCCTCGAGTCAACACCAATTGCCAGAGAGAGGGCAGCGGTGCAGGGACAGTGCTGCCGGCCAGGGGCAGTGAGGTCAAGAAGCACAGTTAAAATCTGTTGTGTCCATGCTCACCCCAAATGCTGCCCCTGCACCCACGCCCTCCCTGGAGCACCCAGGGGGCAGGGTGAGAGATCATCGCCTTGACAACATGGCTTATAGTTCCAAACTTACTTACGTTCATTAAAGGATGCCCTTCAGCCTGAATAAAAAAGTCAAATAGTTCTTTTCCCATTCTCGTCATTTTGCTGAGACCCCAAAGCTGCAAAGGGATAACATGGCGACCATATATGGCTGAGCTGGGACAAGCAGACAGGGCGGCGAAAGTCTGGTTACGTGGGGGCAATTCGACCTTTCCTTATCCACTACTACTGGCCAAGTGCCTGTAAAAGTCCAGAAAGCCGCTGATGGGGGAATTCTTCAGAGAGGTTATGTTAGAGAAGATTCTTCATGGTTCTTTTTCCCTCTCCGTCTAGTTTTCTGGGGCCGATGTGTCAAAGTCCCACACAACTGGCTGGCTTACACAGTGATTTCAGTCTGGACGCCAGAAGCCAGACTAAGGTGTTGCAAGATTGGGTCCTTCTACGGACTGGGAGAGACAGTCCATTCCAAGCCGCTCTACCTGACTTGCCAATTTTCATCTGCGCCCCGTGCCTCCTCACTCCGTCTTTTCTCTGTGTGTGTCCATCTCTGTTCCAAATTTCTCTTTCTTATAAAAGCATTACATCAGTCATCTTGGGTTAGAGCCCACCCAAACGGCCAACCATCTTCTCCCAGGCCCCATCTTCCCCATCTGGAAGTACTAGGGGTTAGAACTCTGATGTGTGAATCTTGGGCAAAAATAATTCAACCCTCAACACTCGGTTCTCTGGCTCCTAAAAATTCATGTCCTTTCATATGCAAAACACATGCATCCTGTCCCAACATCCCCAAAGACTTAGCCTGCCCCAGCATCATCGGTCTATCCCAAATCACATCTAAATGTCATCTAGATCAGGTATGGGGGACACTCGAGGCAAATTCCTGTCCAGCTGCAAACCTCTGAAACCAGACCAGTTATCTGCTTCCAAAGTACAATGGTGGGACAGGCAAGGACAGATCTTCTCCAGCTCCAAATGGGGAAGGGGGTCATGGTTGGAAACCTAGCAGGGACAATTCCATTCAATTTTTAAGGCTGGACAACAATCCTCTGCAGCTTGATGTTCTGCCCTGGTTCCATTAGGCAGCACCTTCGTCTTCCCTTCACCAGATTTCACCTTGTCTCAGAGCAAAGGGGCCCCAGCCCATCCCTGAGCTGCGGGTCCCCAGCTTGTGTGCACCTGGGAACGAGTGCATGACTCCTAGCTGGAGAAGTGAGGGCCAGGCCTGTCTGGGGCTGCCCAGCAGAGTGAGCAGAGTGGGCTCCCCCAGAATCTCCTCGGACAGGAGCTCCAAGAGCTTCTAGGAATCAGAGGGCCATGGAGGATCACGGGTGGAGAAACATGCTAGAAGCATGCTCTCTCCTGAGCAGAATGGTCGTTTATAGCTGGAAACAACAGCGGAGAAGGCACTGTAGGGTCTGGAGCAGGTCCCCCCCGACCCCGACAGAGAAGGGCGCCAAGCTGCTGCGGGCACAGTCTGTGCTCAGCCTTCACGGCTCTGCCACTAAAGGGGGTGGAAAGAACATCACTGAGACTGAAGAAGAGGCAGCGAAATGTTAGCGTGAGTATATGTAGGTGCCTTCGATTTCTTTATTAGCTGCCCTACATTCCACATTTCTAGAATGACTATACACCACCTCTAAATGGAGGAAGAAAAACCAATATATCTTGTAGAGTACTGGGGTCACAGTTAAATGACCATATTTAAAACAGAAGGAACAAAGTGTGATTTAAGAGAAGGAAACCAAAATAATATCCCCTCGTCTACGATTTCTGCAGGAATGACGCGTTTAGTCACATAAAGACTATAAAGCACTGAAAGATACACGTGACCTTGGATGCCACCTCGTCGGAAATGTTCGCAAACAGATGAGGAGCAGGACACCAAAATGGTTATCCATTGGTCTGAAGTTAGGTAGCTGATTTCACGGCAGCGGGAGGGTGACGGGCCCGGAATGCCGCCCCCGCACTCGGCGCTCCACGCAGGGCTGTGGCCAGGCTCAGCAAACACGGGGATCCTACCTGCTCCCCTCTGCTGCTGCCAGTGCAAGCCCATCGCTGTACGCTTGCACATCAACTAACAGCTACTCTAAGGAGCCAGAGATGGGCAGCATCGGCGAACGCCCTCTCCAAGGAAAGGTGCAATACCCGTGCCTCTCTACAGGTTTGCTTTAGCTCACTCTGTTTCCTATCCCTGCCTGATTATTTAGAATTTAGTAACGACGTGTGCTGTACACAGCTCTATCTATACTGTAGGGATGACACAGTTAATACAATTGTTTCAGGGCAAAAAAAAGAAAAAAATTGAGAGAGAGAGAGAAAGGCCTTAACTACTTTCAACATAAAAAAAAAATGCAAGAGATAGGTAGAGAGAAGAAGAGAGGGGGACTGGAGGAGAGAGAGAGAGAAGGGAGAGAGAGAGAAAGAGAGGAGAGAAGGAGAGGGGGAGGGGGAACAGGGAGGAAGAGAGAGAGGGAGGGAGGGAGGGGGAGGAAGGGAGAGAGAAAGAAAGGGAGAGGGAGTGGGGAGAGAGGGGGAGAGGGAGAATGAAGGGGAGGTGGGTTCAACATGGGCTAGAGAAGAAAAGAGCAGCGGCTCCCTAAGTTCGGGAGTCCGTGGAAAGACTTGGTTGAGTGCAGGGCTCACGCAGGGAAGGTAAAGAGACAGCACTGGCCACAGCTCATGGCTGAGTCAGAAGGAGTCACTGATAGGACTTTGCATCATCCCACCCAGAGGGGAAAGGGTGCGGCATCTGACATCACTTGTGGTCACCTTCTTGGTCAGGCCCATCCGTAGGCACCTTCCTCCTGCAGTTCTAGCAACCATATCCCCGAAATCTATAGGATGTTCGGGGCAAGGTAGTCACTAGCTCCTGGGCGCCTGGCCTTGGGGGACATCACCAAAACTGATGAAGCCATCATTATTCTGCACGAGCATTTTTTCTCTAAGAAGAGATTAAGATAGGGGGCACCTCAGTGCCCATTATGTGACCTACACAGTTTCAGCTCAGGGTCCTGGAATCGAGCCCTGCATCAAGCTCCACGCTCAGCGGGGAGTCTGCCTACCTCTCTGTTCCCCCCTGCACCCCCTTCCCCCCCACTCATGCTCTCTCTCCTCTCTCTCTCTCTCTCGCTGTCTCTCAAATAAATAAAAATCTTTTTAAAAAACAGAAGAGATTAAGATACATCAATCAGGACAGTAGCCATGTGTAAAGAAATCAGAATTGGTGAATTTTTACACTGCACTTCCCAAACTGGCTATCTGTTCCTTTTTACTTTGCACTCTTATAAACACGCAGACGCATAAGCTCACGATCACACGTCCTCTTCTTGAGTGTGCGAGACTAAGGCGCTGATCGGAAAAGGAGCAGAGGCTCCGGGGAAGTGGCCTCCCCAGCCCTGAGGAGGGAGGACAGGGGTCTTCTCCCTCCCTCCCTGCACACTGCCCCCTGAGGAAGTGCACACAGCATTTTGCGGGTGTGGATGTCTCTCGTTTGTTCAGATGGCACAGGGTTTTAGCATAACACGCAGGAGGCATCTCGCGAGCCCACCTCACTGGCTGCTCTCCCCCCCGCCCCCCCCCCCCCCGGGGCACAGGGCCTGGGGCTGTGGGACTACAGGGCGGGTGACTCTGTGCATAGACTCCGAGGGCAGCTTAGGAGGATGGCAAACCTGGGTTTTTAGGAAATAGTTATTTACCTTTAATAATAATAATAATAATAATAAATCCCTGGTGTCCAGTCAATGAACAAATGCTTTTTTTAGAACCGCTTTTCTCCAGGAAAAAAAAAAAAGTTGAAGTTGATTAATGTAAGTTTAATGAAAATAAGTTTTGTTTAAATTGCAAAAGCAATCGAGTTCTAACAAATGCCTAGCTAACAGGACCAGCGTGAACACGTGACACAGCTCTATCTGGAACCACAAAAGCCCTCCTGTAACTAGCTTGATTTCATTTGTGCGTAGTGTGTGCGCCCAGGGTCATGATGTAAAAATGTATTTCATATGGCAGGTCACAGTCAAAATAAGTTTGAAAGCCACTGCTCTGTGCTGCGCTGCCCTATTGCTCCTTTGTGGTTTTGTTAATTGTGAAAGAGATAAAATTAGAGAGGCAGGAAGAAAAGAGGCATGCTTTGCCTACGTTGCAAAGGGGAGTGGATTGTATTCAAGAGTGAAGGGCTCCATTGAACATGAACTCGGGGAGTCCGAAGGGCCAGGCTGCCTGTTGGAGTGAAGAGTCTGGTTTTGGTGTGGGAACTGGGAGACCAGCTCAGTGTCTGTGGCTAAACTTCCGAGAGGCTCGAGAGGAGCCTCACTGCCCGCAGCGACGGTAGAAACCAGCAGCAGCGACAGAATTCTGGGGAGCGTGATCAAACAGGAAAATTCACTCGCTGGACATTTAGAGAACAGCTACTGCACCCCAGGAGCTGCCTCAGGCACTGGACAAAGAGAGTCTACAGTGACAACAGTGCTAACGTTCTTGGGCTTCTCGCCATGCACGGGTGCGCTCCGAGTACTTGGGGATGCAGGCACGGGTGCCGGCAAGGACGCGGAGCCGCGGGTGCGTCGTGGCTGGAGCGGAGGAGGGTGCTGCCACCTGAGAAGAGAGTTCGTGGTTGCTTACAAGATTAAATACACTCTTACTGTGGGATCCTGCAACTGTGCTCCTCGGTATTTACCAAGAATCGAAAACTGAGGTCCCCTCAAAAACTCCATGTGGATATTTATGGCAGCTTTGCTCATCATTGCCAAAACTTGGAAGCAACCAAGATGCCCTTTAGTAGTTGAGTGGGTAAATCCACGGTGGTCCATCCAGACAGTGGAATATTACCCAGCGCACACACACGCGCGCGTGCGCACACACACACACACGGACTGTCAAGCCATGAGAAAACCTGGAGGAACCTTAAATACATATTTCTAAGTGAAAGAAACCAAAGTGAAAAGGCTCACATTACATGACTGAAACTAGAAGACATTCTGGAAAAGACAAAAAAAGGCAACTATGGAAACAGTAAAAAGATCAGTGGAGGAGTGGGGAAAGGTTTTTAAGCACAAAGGATATTTGGAGCAGTGCAACTACTCTGTATGATATGATAATGGTAGATACATATCACTGTCCGTTGGTCAAAACCTACAGAGCGTACAACACCACGAGTGAGTCCTGGTGTAAACTACAGGCTGTGGGTGATTACGATGGGCCCATGCAGGTTCACGGATTTTAGCTAACTGACCACTCCAGGAGGGTGTGTCCACGATGGGACAGGCTATGAATGTGTGGGGACAGGGGATATTGGGGAATTCTCTGTACATTTCACTCAGTTTTGCAGTGGACCTAAAACTACTCTAAAAAATAAACTCTCTTTTTGTAAAAAAAAAATACATAGCTCATATGAATAATAAAAAAGACAAAACATGAATTTTGGAGGCAGTAGGTTTGTGCAATTCTTTTGTTATCATTAAAAGTCAAGGGCTATATGATGAGATCCATTAAAAAATAAAGGAGGGAGGGAGGTAGGATGGGAAAGAGGGAGAGTGGAAAGGAGGAAAGGAGAAAAGGAAAGGAGAGGAGAGGAGAGGAGAGGAGGGGGAGGGGAAAGGAGGGGAGGAAAAGGGGAAGGAAGGAAGGAAGGAAGGGAGGGAAAGAATGGACAGATGGATGGACAGGCACTGGGCCTGGAATTTTCAATCCTAGGCAGAATATTCCAGAATCTCAGAACACCTAAGCCACTGTTATTCAAACTTCAATAATGTCTCATTAGTAGGTAAATTCAGTGGGTTTTAAGCAACATCGTTTAAAGAAATGGAATAGAAAGTAGCCTGAATTATGCTTAATAAAGAGAGAGAGTCATTTGTGACACTTTGGTTTCTGCTTTGTATGTGTATAACTTGTGTGCTCATCATGATGTAAAATTATGGTTTAAAAGTTTCAGGGTCCCTGCCCTGTGCCTTTCTGCCGTGCTCTAATAAAGCATACGCTCAGGTCGGGTGATTCAGAGACTAAATGAGTGAGAATATCGACAAGATTATTTTGGCAACTTTGAAATGCGTCCCGATGAACCAATCAGGTAGGGACAGTCATTGGCAGCCTACGTATGGGGAGGTGCAGCAGGTGCTTAGATGCCCTCCCAGCATTGCACCTAGGTCTAAATGCAATGCAGGAGATCACTATGCAAAGACCAGGGGAAAGAAAGTTCTAGGTGGATAGAATAAAATGCCAAGGCTCTAAAGCCCTGTGGGAACAATAGAGCCAAACGGGGTCTGGAGAGTCAGGTGAATTCAGCATATATCCGTCACCCCGAGTGAGGAAACCTACAAGGGGGACTCCCGGTACACGGGAAATCTACAGATCAAACTCGGGATCCAGGTCCGAGGCGGAGGTACAGACAGGCAACTGCCCTGGGAGTGGAAGGGCGCATTTCAAGAGAGTAGATCAAGGGAGAAGACATGGAAAGAATGGCCCCACACAGGATCATTTCAGCGAGGGAGAAACGCATGTAGTCAGAGCACTGCTAACACTGGTATGTTCAATTTAATGAGTCAAATATTTACCCAGTGATATTTTTAGTGTATTATTTGCCTAGAGAAATGTTTCTTGTTCAGAGGGGAAAGGAACGTTTCGTATGTATTCTGCTTGTGTTCTCATAATTTTGAGAGATTTCGTAGAATATCTTACCCCTTACATAATAGCTCTTCTGAATGAAGGCTCTTCTTTGTAACGATGCATTTGTAAAAGACAGTAATAGCCATAATATTGGTCATGTGTAGCTCTAATCAAATGTAAATCTTAAGACTCTGAGCATGAATTTCATCTCCAACAATGTTTACAGTTAGCAGGAAAATTGCATATCTTGCTTATAAATACATAAATATTCACACATATATGAAACATATATTGGCTATAAAAAAGATGACCCCTAGACCGAATCCTGATATTCATCCAGTGGTTTTAAAAATAGCAGGTAAGTTTCCATTTTCCTAAATTAGACTTTCAGGAAGTGTATGGATCCTTACAGAGGGCCACATTTTCCATTTGTTAGCCTAAAATTCCTTTAAATAGTTGGTTACTGATGATGTTGCAAACATCTATTTTTTATACTGTTCCTGTAAGAAGCGTGAAGGTCTCAAACACGTTCCTATGTCCTTTTAACTTTTCCTTAGAACGCGAAGAAAGAAAGAAAGAAAGAAAGAAAGAAAGAAAGAAAGAAGGAAAGAAAGAAAGAAAAAGAAATACAGATGAGTTATTTAGCTGTCTTTTCCTTTCCCTCCTCCAAATCCTCACTAAATTCAGAAACATTGAATCGGTGGGGTAGATCATGTTACAAAATAGCAATCTAGTAATCCTTTCTGAAAGTTCTGACCTTGTCTATGGCATAGAGAAGGAGGAATCCGCTCCAGGACCTTCCTGTGCAAGCCCCTGTGCCTGCTTCACCTCCTCAGACCTCTGCAGTGTGTTGATTCAAAGACCCCGGGAGTCACAGCACTGACCTCTCCTCATCCCCGCCGCCCAATCACACTAACAAACAACCCCGTTACTCTGGCTTTCTCCTCTCCAAAGATGACCCATCTTTCTCAGAACAGAAATTACGTTTCTTATCTGAAAGGGTAAATATTAGCTTCTATTTTGTCTCAGAAGATCATAGCAGTCAGAGAATAAACCCATTATTTTCCAGCTTGATTATACTCCCCTAATTCTCGTGCTAAAGGTAAACATGATTTTTGCTAGGGAGTGAAAAAGGCAAATAAATATGGAATTGGGTGAAGATTTTCAAGGCATTCTCTAGTCTAAAATACTAGATGCATGAAAATAATCGTTTGCATGAAAATAATGCAACTGAGCTAAATTATTTCAAGTCTTCTGGCTAGAGTATGGATTTGTCCTGTGTTGGGGGAAGAGCAGAGTAGATCCACCATTCCAACCACCCACCCTCCTGTGGTTTGCCCAGTAGCTGGAAAGGCTGGGAAATGTGTGACATGAACCAGGAAGGCGAAGCAGAGCTTCCCTTGTGGGAGTGAATATGAATTTTCACACACTGCCTTGGGTTTTATACCTCTCCAGACTTCAGGGCACCCTGTGTGCACGGCTATAAATCTCTCTGGTTCCGATGGCTCTAAAAAATAAATCGCCAGCACGACCGGCCTTTATGTCACAAGTAGTGAATGCAGTATTTCTCTTTAGGCTGCAAAAGGTGGGGGAGGGTACGGCGATGTGGTATATATATTATACATATGGTGGTCTCTGAAAAATGTGAAAACATGGTACCATTTTGTATATTAAAGACAGTAGAAAGCTGCAATGCTTGGATAAGGCGGTATTATTCGCAGGAAGGGAACCTGAAAGGAAGCCGATTTGGGTAATTTTACTAGTCCTAAGCGGCTGACTTCTCTTGTGAAACCCTCTGGGCAGTATCTTGGGAATTACTCAAAGTTGCCAGATCCCCAGCGCTGGAGGGTGTGAAGCCAGTAATGACGACACACAATGAATAGGAAGCGGCGGTTTCTTTGCATTTCCCCCCATAATATCCACAGATGGGTAACGGCGACTAAATAAAGAAACACAAAGAAAAACGGGTTTCCAAGTAGCACAGCAGGATTGGCCAGGCATGGGGCTGCTTTAATAAGCCAGCCTGATCTCGGTGTCGCTGTTCTAAGAGCAGTCCGTCCCACCTTTGCACAGATACAAGACGTCTTCCGGCTCCGAAGTTGGGATGCACCTTATCTTCTCTTTGGTCCAGGTCGTTAACTAAAATAGCGAGTGCCCCAGGAGGCGTGCTCGCTCGGTGCTGGATTTTCAGGATGACGCCGCTCAGGAGGGCGCTGGTGACCGAGAGGGGGAGGGGACAAAGAGGAAGAGGGGGAATGGGAAGGAGTGGGGAGGGGGGAAGGGGACAGGCGGGGGTGGGGGGCGGGCCCGAGACGCAGGGGCGGGACTGTGCGGAGGCTCGCGGGTCCCCGGACCGGGTTTAGAACCAGCCTCGGGAGTGGCCAGATGGAACGCAAGGGCCGGGCCCCAGCCAAAGCCCACAGACCGTTAGTCTGGTCTCGGCCTGGGGCGGGACGCACGCGGGCCGGGCGCAGCCAAACCGGCTCGCCGCCTCTCCGATCGCCCCCGAGGACGGGGAACAGACGGGGAAAAAGGACAAAACAGAAAATGCAGACAGGGGAGGGAGAATGAAGCCTCTCGGGCTTTATATGGGTTTCTCTGCCTTAGAAAAAGGGAGAAAGGGGAAAGGAGGCGAGAGCCCACGTGCCCGGGAGGCGTTGTGTTAAAGCGCCACCTTCCGTCGGCTGGGCGCGCGGGGCTCCCCGGGCGGGCTCGGGCGCGCGCGGCTCCGGGAGGCGGCTGCACCCCCCCGGGGGCGCGCCGGGCGGCACCCTCCCGCTCCCGGCTCCGGCTGCGCGCGTGCCCGAGTGTGTGCCCCGGGGAGCGAGCGCGCCCAGTCGGCTCGCTCGGACCGGCCCCCGGGGACCCGGCACAAAGGGGCGCCGGACCTGGCCCGGACTGGCCCGGTTCGCCGCGGTGCAGGGCTCGGCTCCCGAGCATCCCGGGGAGAGGCGCCTCTGGGCACACACGCGGATTTTTAAAAAATAACATATTTTCAGACGTGCCTCCCCCTCTCCCCCACCCCCCATCTTTGCAAAGCAGCCCCGAGGGCGGGGGAGGGGGCGTGGCCGAGGAGTTAATAAAGGGAGATGGGCGGAGCCGGCCGCCAGCCATTGGCTGGCCCGGGGAGTGATGTCACCCATATGACACCCTGATAACTAGTTGGGAGAGAGCCCTCAACTTTTTGCAGAAGGAGCGCGCGCGCCTGGGAGTGCTCGGGGTCCGGCGCTTGCGGCGGGAGCCACGAGCCGGAGAGAGAGGGGTCCCGGGCTGCCTCGACCGCCGCCGCCGCCGCAGCTTCCCGCGCGCGGGCGGCCGTCGCCGCCGCAGCCGCCGCAGCCGCTGTGTGCAGCCTGGAAGGGGGGGCGGGGGGGAGGGGGGGAGCCGCGGACGCGGGGTACCGAGGACTTTGCAACTTGCCCGGGAAGGTGGAGGGGCGAGAGGGGGAGGGGGACCTCCGCACGAGACCGAGCGGCCCGGGTTGGAGCGCCCAGCCCCGCGGCGGATCATGGTGCAGCAGGCGGAGGGCTTGGAAGCGGAGAGCAACCTGCCCCGGGAGGCGCTGGACACGGAGGAGGGCGAATTCATGGCTTGCAGCCCGGTGGCCCTGGACGAGAGCGACCCGGACTGGTGCAAGACGGCGTCGGGCCACATCAAGCGGCCGATGAACGCGTTCATGGTGTGGTCCAAGATCGAGCGCAGGAAGATCATGGAGCAGTCTCCGGACATGCATAACGCCGAGATCTCCAAGAGGCTGGGCAAGCGGTGGAAAATGCTGAAGGACAGCGAGAAGATCCCGTTCATCCGGGAGGCGGAGCGGCTGCGGCTCAAGCACATGGCCGACTACCCCGACTACAAGTACCGGCCCCGGAAAAAGCCCAAAATGGACCCCGCGGCCAAGCCCAGCGCCAGCCAGAGCCCCGAGAAGAGCGCGGCGGGCGGCGGCGGCGGGGGCGCGGGCGGCGGCGCGGGCGGCGCCAAGACCTCCAAGGGCTCCAGCAAGAAATGCGGCAAGCTCAAGGCCCCCGCGGCCCCCGCGGCCGGCGGCGCCAAGGCCGGCGCGGGCAAGGCGGCGCAGCCCGGGGACCTGGGCGGCGCGGGCGACGACTACGTGCTCGGCAGCCTGCGCGTGAGCGGCGCGGGCGGCGGCGGCGGCGCGGGCAAGACGGTCAAGTGTGTGTTCCTGGACGAGGACGACGAGGACGACGAGGACGACGACGAGCTGCAGCTGCGGATCAAGCAGGAGGCGGACGACGACGACGACGAGCCGCCGCACCCGCCGCTCCTGCAGCCGCCGGGCCAGCAGCCGCCGCAGCTGCTGAGACGCTACAACGTCGCCAAAGTGCCCGCCAGCCCCACGCTGAGCAGTTCGGCCGAGTCCCCCGAGGGCGCGAGCCTTTACGACGAGGTGCGGGCCGGCGCGACCTCGGGCGCCGGGGGCGGCAGCCGCCTCTACTACAGCTTCAAGAACATCACCAAGCAGCACCCGCCGCCGCTCGCGCAGCCCGCGCTGTCGCCCGCGTCCTCGCGCTCCGTCTCCACCTCGTCGTCGTCCTCGTCCAGCAGCAGCGGCAGCAGCAGCAGCAGCAGCGGCGGCGAGGACGCCGACGACCTGATGTTCGACCTGAGCTTGAATTTCTCCCAAAGCGCGCACAGCGCCAGCGAGCAGCAGCTGGGGGGCGGCGCGGCGGCCGGGAACCTGTCCCTGTCGCTGGTGGATAAGGATTTGGATTCGTTCAGCGAGGGCAGCCTGGGCTCCCATTTCGAGTTCCCCGACTACTGCACGCCCGAGCTGAGCGAGATGATCGCGGGGGACTGGCTGGAGGCGAACTTCTCCGACCTGGTGTTCACGTATTGAGAGGGGCACCCCGCTTCTCGCTCTTTCTCTCCGCGGGGCGCAGAGCAGGGTTCCTCGGGAGGAAGTCGCGGTGGTGATGAGGAGGATGAGGAGGATGGTGGTGTCGATGGTGTGGATGGTGGTGGTGGTAGGGTGGAGGGGAGACAAGAAGATGCTGATCTTGATATGATGTCGTGACACAAAGAAATGGGAAAAGATGATGAAAATTTTGGTGGAGTTAAAGTGAAATGAGTAGTTTTAAAACATTTTTTCCTGTCCTTTTTTTGCTCCCCTCCCTTCCTTTATCGTGTCTCAAGGTAGTTGCATACCTAGTCTGGAGTTGTGATTTTTTCCCCCCAAATGTGTTTTTGTAATTACTACTTCTTTTTCCTGAAATTCGTGATTGCAACAAAGGCGGAGGGGACAGGGCGGGGGAGGGGAGGGAGGACCCGCTCCGGAAGGCGCTGTTTGAAGCTTGTCGGTCTTTGAAGTCTGGAAGACGTCTGCAGAGGACCTTTTGGCAGCACAACCGTTACGCTAGGGAGTTGGTTGGAGATTTTTTTTTTTTCCTTAAGAGATCTTAAAGAACTGGTGATTTTTTTAAAAAAAAAAACAAACACAAAAACAAAAAAGGGACCATTGCAACTTTTTTATTTTATTTTATTTTTTTGGAGGGAGAAAACTGATGTCTTCTATGCATCCGATTCTTAACAAAACTGCAGGGAGCTTGAAAAAATGCAGACTGTACAAACGCTCACAAAAAAACAAAAAACAAAAAAACAAAAAAAAAAAACAAAAAAAAACTGTGAACTGACTTAAGATCAGAGTTTACTTTTCAGATCAAATTGTTTATGGTTTTACAAATGTGATTTCTACTTGCCAACTTTTTTTTTGTAACTTGTTCCCTTATACCTCCTTGATTGAATACCAGACAGCCTAGACCTCAGTACAAAAGGTATTGAAACATTTTTGATACATAACAGACCTCAGTCTTTTTTAAAAATTAATATATTTTCAGGCGTATTTTTGTACAGTGAAAAGGGAACATTCTTGCTGTGTTTTTTCAGTAAGACTTTCAGGCACTTCTTCCCTTTTGATTTCTTTTTTTCCTCTGTTTTTTTTTTAGCATGCAAGTATGTTGGTACGTGATGTCCTGGTTTAAAAAGGATTAAAATTTTTAAATAATCCTTGCATCTAAAGGCCTTGTGGTTAAAAAAAAAAAAGCAAACTTTTTTTTGTACAGCTATAGTAGAGATTTGTTCAATATTTGTAGGTAAAGATTTATTGAAAATGGTGATATAGACCTCAGAGCTGTTATCTTAGTTTAAAGATTGTATATGTACTGTACTATACTAGGACTTTATGTATCTCATACGCTGTGATATGTGGATGGGGCCCCAGATGGAAGGTTTGAAACTGGATTCTCGATTTTTAGCAAAAAAAGAAAAAGGAAAAAAAAGGCACATAGTTTAAAAAGTTTCTCATTTTGTGCAATATAATCTAAATAAAGTACAGACCATCTGCGTATTTTGTAGCAAATGGTGGCAAAGCAGACTCAATGCACTGTCGACATCATTGCCTGTTTTTTTTTTTTTTTTTTTTTTGTGCTGGAAGTCTGTATCTTGACAATTTTAATAAATCAGCTGGAACTGATAGAAACTCGCATCGCCAATAGTCTCTATAGCAGTCAAACTGGAGGTCCTGTTGTCGCAGGGCAGTGACGAGGCTGTTGTGGGCGCGGGTGGGAGGTGGGGGTTAGGCTGGGAAGTGTTCAATTGGCAGGCCGATTTCTTTTTCCTCTGCCTTCCGCGGCTAGTTCTTGAAAACGAGGGAGGAGGATGATTCTTTCTCTGCCTTCCCTTTCCTTCAACCCCCCCCCCCCCCATTTCCTTTCTCACCTCCTCCTCCACTCCCACTCTCTCCCCACCCTTCCCGGCTGGCGGGCGGGCGGGCAGCGCCGAGAGGCTCGGGGATCGGCCGGGGAGGGGCGGGCTCGGCGGGGACCCGGTGCCAGCGCGCGCGGTCAGTGCCCGGCGCTCGCCGGGGGTGTGCGTTCTGTGCGCGGGGCTGCGTCCCGGCTGCGCGTGGCGGTGACAGCCGGCGCTCCAGGCGCTCGGATCCCCGCCGCTCGCCCTTAGAGGGTGGGGACAGCCTTTTCCAGTTTTGAAGATTTTTTTCCCCTCTAAGGCTGCATCTCCGCGTGTGCGCAGAGGTAGATGCTGCGGGGAGCGAGGCCACAGTTCTGGACCTCGAGTGGCGACGGGGGCCAGAAAGAGGTGGTCGGTGTCTTGTCTCTTACCGAGCGCGAGGCGCGGCGGCGCGGCGGGAGGAACACGGCACCGCCGCTGCGATCCGAGCCGCGGCCTCCGGGGTGTCCGCGGAGGCGCGGAGGCGCCGAGGACGCAGCCTGCGGGGGTCGGGCCCCGGAGGCGCGCGGGGACACCGCACGCGCACCCCGAGGCCCGCGGGGTGGGGAGGAAGAAAGCGAACGCGGGGTGGGCGGGGAAGGCGCCGCCGCGCGGGCTCCCGGGCCGCCCCGGAACTTGCCTCCGGGAGGGCCGCCTCTGGGAAGGTGCTTCGGCTTCTCGGTGGCTCTCCTTCCCCAGCTGCCTCCTCGGGGTTCCGGCCGCGGCGGCGCGGCCGGGATCCCATCCCGCGCGCGCTCCGGGGACCGTTTGCCCGGCCGTCCCTCCCCTTCTTTTTCTCTGCTCTCCTTTCCCCAGACCCGGCCCGAGGCCGAGCCCTCGCAGCAGGCCGTGGCTCCGGCCCCCCTTCCGTGCCTTCTGCCCCTCTTTCCCCGGGGGCCGCGCCGAGGGAGGTGGGGAGGCCACGCGGGGCCCGGCGCGCGCGCTCTCCAGCCCCACCTCCGAGCTGCGGCGCCTGCAGTGGGGGAGGTTTTCAGCGGCTCCTGGAAACTATGCGCAAAATCACCACTACCCTTTTTTTAACCTACTGACATGATTTACCAAGGATCGGCCTCCATTTTTACTGAGATTTGGCGACACCAAATGCACGCGTCCGCACACCGCCGGGAACTGCTAGGCCCAAGGGGCCCCGCACCCTTCCTGGCTCCTCTCCTACTTTTCCTTGGCCCAGGTCTCCCCCGCGCTGCAAGCTGCAGCCTCCCCCAGCCTCCCTGGGGCCCGGGTGAGCCTCCCCCCAAAAAAGCCCCCAGCCCGGGGATGCGAAGCCAACCAGCTTTTGCTACAGATGGACCGATTTCTGTGGCTTTTTCCTTTCGATGAACCATCAGATTTCAGTAGTACACTTGGGAAAAGAAAGGGCTGATGGTGTTAACAAGGTTCTCAATATAGAACTGGATTTCTGGAGTTGTTTACCTTTTTTTTTTTCTTTCAAAATGATATAGACTAATGTAGTTATTGGTCGGACATTTATTTTAGCCACGAATAATTGAACCAGCGGTTTACAATTGACAATTCTCTGTGCTGGTGGTTACGTGGCGGCCCTCTGCTGCGGTTCTGAAACTTGTTGCAAACGCAAACCCATTTGTAAGACTGAGTCTATGTATTTCGAAAATCTGAAAACTTTGCATGTGTTTTATGTTTTAATCATAGGTGAATCTTGGACATTTTTTTGTGGTGAGGTAGAAACTTTAAGTAAATTAGTAACATAATTGGCCTCGGAATGGAAACAAATAGTCTTGCTTTAATAATAATAATTTTTTGAAATAAAGCTCTGTAGCTAAGTTCTTGAGAGTGAAGTAAAAGAAAAATAGATGGTCAGCGATCTAAATTAAAAACCTGTTAGAACTCAGGACAGGCGCTTGGATGCGCTTTTAACCATATTTAAGGCTGTTTTGATGAATGCATTGTGAAAATCATTCTTAATGAATTCTTTATTGAATGTCTAAAACATAATATAATACACAGGTATTCTTGCCACTGGATAGTCTTCAATAAAAGTTTAATTGCATTTTTTGGGGGGTCTCTTAAGTAAGTCTTATTTTTAACTAAGCATTGACAGAATATCTTAAAATGGTAACATGGGGGTGGGGGCTGGGCGCGGAGAGCGCCACAACCTAGCCAGTGGGTATCCTGCTGTTTATAACTAGTTCACAGACTTTGATGATGGCATTTTGGTAAGATTTCCAACTTTAAGACCTTAAACCAGCATTCTCTTATTAATTCTTTAAACTGTGGAAATAATCTTCCAGTTCTTACACTCTGATATGCATCCCTTTTATTAAAAAAAAAATAACGCTAATAAAAGGCAGTGTATTTAAACTGTGCTTTGCAAATATTATGTATGTTATGAATGACTACAGTCACAGGGCAAATTATTTGTAGAATGATTATCCTTTAGCTAGAAGAAGATCATTACAACCCTTTTGGGCAGAGATGTTTCTTTGTAATGTTAATCAAGGGGAAGTGATTTAAATATGCATGCATATATAGCAATCTGGAGGATTTAGTTGTTTTTATGTTATTTTATTTTTATTTTTTGAAAAAGAGAAAGACTCAAAAGGCAAAACTTGTCTTTCTCTTCTCTGGGAGTTGAAACCATCCTCACTTGATATTGGTCCAATAAGAAATTTACATTTCTTTTTCACTTCAGAACTTAAGTGACTTTTGCCTAAGGAATCTGAGAAATAAAGCAAATAAGTTGCTCTATTTTAAAGTAGTCATTCAATATAAATATATTATATCAATCTTAACTTTTTTATTCTCTGGATGATTAATAATATGTATATTCTTACTTTTTCTTCCAATGGGCATATGTATCCTTGTGGACATTTTGGAGAGAGGTTTTCTTGGACTCTCCCATTTATAGAATCTTTATACTCTTTTACCGCGTGGTCCCCTGCTTTTAACAGATTTCTGAGGCAAATATATTTGTGCTTTTTTTTTTTTTAAATGTAGGATGACCAGCAAAAAAATAGTTTACTGAGTTGTCAATTTTATCAGTAGGTAAGGAACCTTCTTTATTACAGTTTCAGGGAAGATTTTTTCAGGATATTTCTCAGTTATTCTAAGGGCCAAATTTTATAAAATTTCCATTAGGAATGTCAGTTTCAAATACCCTTTGTATAGCCTAGGCCTGTGGGGGTGCCGAGTCTGAGCCTTATGTAACCCAAACAGGAGTTCATGAGTTCCCAAAGTAACTGTCTCCGTGCACTGATCCTTGCACATGCTTCTCAGAGACTGGGCTTCTGTTAATTATTGCTTCTTTCTCACTGTTCATTTATTTCATTTATTCTGCCATATCCCCTTTTATTTGATGATCTGGCAAATTCTACTCTTTGATAGCAACTCAGTTGTTTTTCCGCTTGGTTCGGATTTTTTTTTTTTTGTTGGTTGGTTGGTTGGTTTTGGCTTTTGGTTTTTGCCCCTCGTGTCGAGCCCACGTTTTCAATCACAATAAAGATTAAACAAAATTTATTAAACTCAACTCTTTTTCCATTTTACTTTGCCGCTGGCTTTTCTTTTTTCTTGACTCCTAACATACCTTTTTTTTTTCTCCTACGAGGTTTTGCTTTTTTTTTTTAACACTACCTATATCCATTAGCTGCCTAATTAGTTTTATCTATTCCATGTGGATGCAGTGAGTTTATAAGAGAATTTCACAAACAAGTAGTTTTTTAGTGAACTTAAACAGAATTTTAAAGGAGACCTATTTTTATACTCAATGAAAGCACAAAAGTGCAGAAAGTATAAAATGGCTTACAAAGGGAAACATAAGTTCATAATGTTCCATGTATAAAAGTAATAATTTTATTGGGTAGAGATACTCTTAAAAGATTCAATACCTCTGCCAGTACACAGATAGGACTGTTCTAAATGACTTGGGAACTTGTGGTTGCAGAGAACCTCTCCGTCGAGAAAACAAACCAGTGAAAGCAATAGGACGGAGTTGACACGTGGTTTCGTACGAGCAGTTGAGGAATTGAAATACCCTGGATGTGCGTTCGTTGAGGCTTCCTTGTCGTGATTTGATCAAACTTCTTTTATGTAGTCACGTAGACGTGGGTTTTCTCTGCTGTGAAAATGACAAAAAAAGCAATATGACAAAAAGTTCGAAAACGCGTAGAACATATTTACTCTAGGGTCCTCGAAGGGACTTTGATGTTGATGTTATTTTATGAGACAGATGACATTCCCGCTTCCAAACAGGAGAGAGCGACTGGAAATGATCATAGGATACAGTAGAAAGAATTTTGATCAAATAGATACGGACAAAGGGCCCTCTAACACATTTTTCTTCATCCAGCTTACGTTCAAGAACACAGTGCCCCATCCCTTGAATCACATAGGGAGAAACGTTCTATACCATTACCATTCATTTCCCATTTTGTCTACTTTTTACTCTTGTACATATGTTGTGGGTTGAAGAGTCTTTTGCATTTGTTTGTGACACCTTTTTTTGAATGGACTGTTTCAAACCGGAGGCCTCCTCTTCCCGTCTGGGGCTCCCTGTGGTCATGGCATCCCAGTGCTTCTCGGGGGCCACCTGGACAGAGCCACCTGGGGAGCGAGGGCAGTTTTCAGCATGACACTTGCCAAGTCTGTATTTTCCAAGGCCACATGAAACTTACGTTCAGAGCCACTCCAGGTTTGGGAGCAGAAATGCTGAAAACCCTTTTGTTTAGAAGTCTGAGTGGTTTGTTGGGGGGGAACCTTTTTTAGAGTTTGCATGCCAGCGCCCGCCCTGATGCTGTGAAACAGAGAGAGGGTCAAGCTCCCCGAGGCGGCGCGCTGGAGGAGGGAGTGTTTGATAGCACTAGGGGGAAAAGAAAATGCATGGCAAAGTTTCGTCTTCTTGTAGACTATCTAGCATGCAGAGTTTAGTGTGTTAGAACAGTGTATGACATTGCTGTATCAAAGTTGTAAAATTAAGCATTATTTATTGAAAACTATGTATTTTTTTGTAAAAACCTGATCACATAGAGAATATCAGTGGCTTGTGCTCGTGCTCCAATGGAACCAGCTTCGTGACCGCCCTCCTTGGTATGCAGTGTTATTGCTCAGGGTTGAAAATAGTACACCCCAATGTCTCTTTGCAAGAGCTTTTCACAGAGGAATACATTTGTTCAAAAGACTCTAATAAAATTGTGTGATCGATCTGCACTTGTGGTTTTTATGTGACTCATTTCCAGGTTTGCATTTGATAACTACGGTACCATTTCCTAACGTGTCGTCCTCCAAACTGGTCGCCCCACACAGGCTTGTAGCGTCCTGGATGTCAGCCTGGAACGGGAGTAGACCCCACAGGAACGCTCTGGGCAGGTTCGAGAGCCGCTGACAATGGGAATAAGCCTGATAATAAGGTCTCGAGATTTTTAACTGGCCCGTCGAGTGGATAAAAGCATAAACAAAGTATAACAAGGCAGATGAACACGCTTGGTCAGAAATGCTTCAAGTAGAAAATGAAGGGAAATTATCAGAGCCAGTTGCTGCTGTTGAATTCAGTGCCAGCAAACTCCCATTTCTCTGTGTCCTTTTTCTCCCCCCTTTCAACAATTTGCAGTGTAAATGTATTTTGACATAGAAATCATTCTGTATTGAGATTCTTGATATAAAATGCTTTTATGGATGCCTGTAAGTGATCCTTGGAATTATGATCAGATTTTTTTAAAGATGTGTTTACATGGTGAGTGTTTGTTGTATATTAAATTTGGTTTTGTAGAAACATTTGTGTTGTATTTTAACAAATGTCCAAGTGCACCATTAACACGACCACCCGTAGGTAAAATTTTTAGTTATACCAACTTTCGCTTACACACCATAGAACGAATATCAGAACTATCCATGGAAACATTGTTGAATCATTATATAATCAATGTTTTAAATTTATTCCTGAATATTTTAGGATGTCTTTCACCTTGGTAGGGTTTTATTATTATGATGATTATTTTTTATTTTGAAGGAAACAAATAGTACACCCTGTATCAGTTTTATCTAGTAAAAAATTCCTTGCAATTAGCAGGAAAGGATCCTGGCCTCTGGACGTGTTTCAGATTCTTCATTGGGACTCCTTATACTATTTGTTACACGACTTGCCTTTCAATGCTGTGGGTTTTTTAAAAATAGAAATTATTATTTTTTTAATTCAATAGTTAAGTTTATTGAAGGGACAACTTCAGCTAAAATGTCCCTGCTAGGAAAACACATAAAATCTGAAAACTGACTTTACTATTCTCCCAGTAAATCTGGGAGTGAAAGAGGGAGGTGATGTACCCTAACTCCAGCGATTTTTTTTTTTTTATCTATAAGGCACCAGAAAGATAGTATACCTGCACAGAATGTCTTGACCCAAAGATGAAGGATAATCTTGTCAGAAGATACATGGTTCTACCTGAAAGTAAATACTTTTATGACACGTGTAGCTTGGTGAATTTGAAATAATGAAATCCAGATTTGGGGCATTGGTGAAAGCACATAGAACTTCATTAAAATGCGGTGCATTTTGATGTTTTGAGCACAATGGACGTGGAGAGAGGCCACAACAGACAACTCGCTCCCGTTTGGTCATCCCATAAGACTGAATTACAGGGCTACAAATTTTGTCATCTGTAATCACAACGAAAGCTGGACCCAACTGAAATAGGCAGCACAGGAGTAGATCTGGAAAAGTCAGCGGAGATGGGAGTCACTTTCCATGGGAGATGGGATTTCACTTTCCATGAAATAATCACCAGTGCACATCTAGCTTGAGCTTACATACCAGAGGTGGCCATCATCTGCAGACCTTCGTGTCCCACACTCCCCTTTCCTGCTGGACTAACTGACAACATCCCCCCCCACCCCCACTCTGCCCCGACCGGGGCCAATATGGCTGGGTGACCACCAACTAAGAGGTAGTGAATGGATGATAAGCTTGCTTGTAACCTGGAACTCATTTGTCTCTCAAGAGTTAAACTCAACTAATATTCAGACTCCTTCCCAGATTTGGGGTTGAAAACAGATTGGCCTAGTTCTCTGCAAGATCTGAGTCGAGAGGTCATGAGGGGATCTTAGGGCTGGAGTAACCATTCGGAGCTGAAATGAAGTTGACGCCTAAAGAACAACCGCAAGACGGAGAAGGGGAAGCAGAGAAATCATGAGGGAGAATCATATGTCTCCTGGAGGAAGTACTCCTGTGTGTCTGGGGGAGGGGACGGGGTTCCATGTGGCTTTTTGGCCCCAGTTCAATGGGTTTATACGCTAAATCAGTGGCTGCTGATGACTTACCCAAGAGTTAGTTGACCATTGGTCTTTACTAACAAAAACCTTATTTTAGTTTGAATGGCAATAGCACTAGCCAAAAAACGACCTTCTCTTGCCTCCCTTGCAGAGAGAGGTGACCTGTGACGTGGTTCTGATTGAGGAGATGTTAGAGTTGTTCAGTGAGACCTTCAGGAAAACACCTCTCTGGAAAGCCTCCGTGGTGGGTACGCGCCATTCTGCCATTGCTTTTTCTAGCCTGGTATAGTTGTGTCCCTAGAGCTACAGGTGTGAGCACAAGCAGAGGCAGAAGGGAGCCCCGAATCCTTGACCAGCCACCAAATCATCACCATCACCATCCACTGTGTATAAGTCACGGTTACTCAGATTTTCTCGTAAATGTGGCCAAACCCAAACCATAAGGCGCTCCTATTTCCTTGGGATTATTTGCATGGATCTATGTTTCCTGTAAGCCAATGAGTAAAACTAAAAATAGTCTAAATAGCCAGAGTTGGGATGATGCGCTCAATGTTGGGAAGTAGATAGAGTTCGGTGAGACTCACAAAGGTGGAAAGAAAGTTTTAAAAAAGACGGTAAAGTGAACGAAATTACAAGAGTTTTCACAGTCACAAACAGGGTATCGGGTTTCACCGCTGCAATCTTAGGATGATTTTTAGGAAATATTTTTATCAAAGTCTTGAGAGTTGCTTTACATTTGTGGAGCTCCTCAGCTCTTCAGGATGATACCGTATCCCTCATTTGTCTTCATATCTTAAGTGTGTCCCAACGCCTTTGCCAAGAAGTAGCTCTCCTGGGTGGGGGGTCCCCCAACACGACCTTTCTCCCCGCCAGATTAGGTCACATCCCGTCCTGCTAAGTATACAGCATCTTAAAAGGAAGAGGTCCTCCAATACTGCGGATTCCTGTTTGTCCTTTGTAGCTAAAAGGTTGGCTTTCTAACTCGTAGAATGTCACAAGGGACAAATTTAGAGAAGCAATTACGGAACTTCAGGAAGTTGTAGGAGCAACAGAGAAACGGAAGTAGAAGAAGGTGGCAGGTTAAGAAGGAATCGCCTTGTGTGAGGATAGACAGCTGGATTCCCATGATCCCGACTTTATCACCGTGTCATATGCTACATTACAGAAGCCATCGTTTGTAACACCGAGGCTAAGCCATCCAAAAGAGCTGCAGTCATGTTTATTCTGGACTATTTCACAGGGCAGGGAGGTAAGAAATTTTCAACATTTCTACTCAACGTAATTTTAAATCAAACCAGAAAGTTCTAGAAGAATCGCTTTGGCATAAAACCCTTTTCACTTGCTAGTGTTTTACAAATAAAAGTGTATTTTTGGTCCAAGAGCTCGTGGGAGAGACTACAGGGGAAGTCTTTGTTTGGGGAGGTCCACAGCCGTAGAGGCAAAAATAGAACAGAAGGAGATGAAGGGGTCGGGCGTCGGTGAGGGAGAGCAGGTGTGGCCAGAAGCAAACTGGAGAGATGCAGGGGCGAAGCCTGCCGGACCGACGAGATGCGGAGTCCCCGCGACAAAGCAGGGGGCCACCCGGGATGCCCTGGCCCGCCCGTGACCCTGAGTTGCGTGAGAGCAGCTAGCCAAGTACAGGTGCCCTTGGAGGATAAGGGAGCAGAAGGGTGGATACAGAATGGGAGAGAGGGGGAGAATAAAATTTTGTCCTGCTCAGATTAAGGGGGGAAAAAAAAGACAGAAAAAAAGTGGTAGAGTCTGTCAATCTGAGCTTTCGCTTGGTCGAGGTGACATTAGTGGGAACAGAGAAAGAGGGGAGGAGGCTGCTGGGGAGAGATCACGAGCACTCTTTTGATGACATTGGATAGTTTAGTCATCACAAAAAGCACCTGTAGAGAAATGTCCTTGCAGTAAAGTGTCACCTGGGGCAACTCCTTTAACACCTGTGGGCTGGCCCTGGAGCCCACCCCCTCCCCGCCCTGGTCCCCTCTGGATGCTGAGTTCCATGACCCCCTCCCTGGAAGGGGTCAGCCTGACCGAGGAGGCCAGGCTCTGCAGGGGGGACTAACCTGGCTCGCGGGCCTGGGTCTGCTACTTCCTGCCCTGTGTCCCCGGAGAAGGTCCTCCACCACCCTGTGCGACCTCGTCCTCCGGCTGCTACAGGAGAACCCAAGCATACGTTTGAGTAAATGAGCTCCTTGGGTCACAAAAAAGAACTCAGTAAATAAGAAACATTGCCTTAGGGCTGCTCTCCTGACATGCAGGCGGGGGCCCTCCTGCCTGGTCGGGCCCACGTCCCCAGAACCTGGCACAGAAGCCTGGGGGCAGCTTCCTAGAATGTGCACGGGGTCACCGACCAGAGGGGAGATGTGGGTTGGGAAGCTCTGGAGCCAGGCTTCTGCGGGAGCGTCTGGATGGAGACGTTGAGCAGCGGACCCCTCGTGAGTGAAGACGGGTCCCCTCCCCCACCGCGGTGAGGACGCGGGGTTTCAGGGCCGAAGCTTGTTCCGTTCTTGCAAAGAAACTGAGCAGAAAGGAGACTGGCCTCCACGACCTTCTCTCCAGGACCCTCCGCCCTTAGGAGAAGACGATGAAACGCAGCCCTTTACTGATGCGACAGGAGACGCTGTGAGGAGCGGGGTTTTGGACCACAGTGTCCTGCTCTCAGCCGCGCGAAGGACGGCACGCACGGGCACGAGACAGGGGACCTCTCGCAGACGTGGCAGGACACGATTTAAATCGTGAGGCAGGATCTCGCCGTTGCCGCCGTAATTCATAATGACCCCCGCTTAGCAAGGCCACATCGGGGCCGTCCGGTCACTGTGCCTTGTTCTGTACGCACGACAGGCCGGAGGTTCAAGTCCTTTCTCAGCGCCGCCTCCCTCCAGGGAGCCCAAAGAGGTTTGGAGACCTTGTGGTTTTTAAAAATAAACCCCTAGTCTCCAAACGGTAGTAGGCTAACAATTATTAGTTGTGCGAGTCCTCACGGCTGACGGCACACCCCGGTCCCTGTCCCCGTCCCCGCAGAGAAGCTGTGACCGCGCCACCGTGTCGGGGAGAGGGGCTGCTCGGCGTCCCCGGCATTGTGCAGGATCCTCTCGGGGCTGCGGGGGCAAGGGCGTAATGGTGTTTTATTTCTACTTATTTTCTAGCTGACAAAAATGAAGCGATTTCCCCTTATTAACATGCAATAATTTGGATTAAGAGTAGCACCTGTATATAATTTTGGAAACAATACCCAGATTGGAGGCGACCGCAGCAGACACGGAGCGGCGGGCATCGTGCGATGGGACCAGGTCTGAGGCCTCTGTTCGGGGCAAGAGAAGCGATGACACGGGATCCCCCAGGGCAAGGGGCAGAGAGTTGAGAGGAGCTCCCAGTACGGCCCAGTCCCCAGTCCGGCTGCTCCTGGTCGGTACTTGCCCGCATCTCCGGTTCCGTTTTTTCCTGCATAAATTGGTGGCTGAGCTAGATCGTACTTGAGGTTTCTTTCAGGTGGAGCACGTAATATGATCAGTCCCTATTTCCTGATGCCCCCAGCGCCTGCTGGGGGACATGGGTATACACCCGCGCTTGGGGAGCTGGCAGGTAGGGGACCTGAAGGGACAGGGCCAGACGGCCAGACGCGGTTGGTCCGTGCAGACTGGGAAAGGCCACCCCTCGCTGAAGTTGTCACCTTCAGAACATTTCAAACCCCCAGGAGGCCAAACTAAATGGTCACGGGCCCCCGTGTTTTGTTTTATTGTTCGGGGGACAGTCTGTGGTTTTCGAGGCCCTGGTTACTCTGTTCCGAGAGAGAACTTTTGCATTTGAACTTTATCCTTAGTGCTGCAATTTTTACAAGAATTTAGGGTTATTTTCCAGGCCAACAAATAGGCAAAATCAAGTTTCGATGGAATTATTCGGGGAAAAACAAATCACGTTGCTCTCTCAGTGGACACACTTCTTGACCTGAGAGGATATGAACAGTCAGACAAGATTGCGTTTCATGAAGCACAAATCTGGTTTCTAAACTTACCAAACAAACATCAAAATCGCATCCTCAAAAATACAGACCTCTGGGCCCACGTCCTGAAACACCGATTCCGTGTGTTTGGAAGGAGACCGAGAATCTGTCCTTTTAATCACTGTGTCGGCTGATTCTGAGGCTCTCTGGCCACAGACCCGCTGCTGAGATCCAGGGTCCTTACATCCGTCAGGGGATGGCAAGAAAGGAAAATTGTGTTGTCGAGAAATAGTGTCTCGGGTGAAGTCGTGAGATCCCTTCTCACCGCCCCTTCTGTGCCGCGGCCGCGCTTTCTTCTCTGAACTTCTGCCGCGTGGCGAGTGTTGAGTTTGCACAGATGCAAGACCGTGCTTAGCTTCGGGGCCTCCGGGGGCAGCTCAGCCGGAAGACGTCTGCTGCCTCCCCCTGTGCGTAGAGCTCAGCGCAGGCAAGCACAGGACCCTGACTGCAGGAGACGGGGAGGAGGAGGGCTGAGACCTGGGGGCCACCTAGAACGAGGACAGACGTGGACTTTCTAGGCAGGGCGCATGCAAGGAGCCGGAAACCGTGGCCATGACCCCGGAACCGCAAGCCAGTCCCTGTCTCTGGACCCCAGCTTGGAGGGATGACGCAGAGGCCCCCTGGGGAGCAGGACATACTTGCTGCTTGAATCCTTGATTTTGTTCCACGATGGGACACTTGGGTTTGGAATTGACTTCCTGATTTTTAAACCTCTCTATGCCTCCTATGCCCACCTTGGAGTCTTGTCAAGGCCTGAGATCCATATGACATGCCTGCAGCCTGAGAGTTGCTATAGGCCAACCCATATGAAGTGGACCGGAACCTTGATTTCTCCCTTGCTTCCTCACTGAGTGACGTTGTCATGGGAGGAGTGGAGGAGGGCGGGTGAAATTGGGAAAGTAAAGAAAAACGGGAAAACCTAGAAGCCTTGAATAATCAGCCGTCCTGAATATTTAACATCGTCCTGATGCTGACCTCACCTCTCGGTGCATCTTCTCATCTGAGAAGTGGGACAGCCTCACCGGCGTGTGTCACACCCCCGCTATCACAAGGTGTGGCAATAAATGTGAGCACAGTTTTTAAATAATGGGCAATAACGGTATCACTCAAAGTTTTTGTGTCCGGATTTTTACCCACCTATAGAAGAAGGATCATGATCTTTGCTTCCCGAGGCTGTTGTATTGTTTAATGAGCTTTGCAAAGCGGTCTGAGACGTGCTGGCTGAGATGACTTGGCACGAAGCTTGGCCTCGGCTGGTCTGGAGCTCTGGAACTGGGTCCTAAGGCAGAGGCAAGAACGGGAGAAATCTGGTTGAGGACAGACAATTGGTTATGTGGCTTAACATACAAAATACAACAGAAGATGGAGATGTTCTGGAAGACATAACAAAGAATCAAACAGGGACATTACCTGCATAATTGCGGGGAGCTGATTAAAAAAGAAAAGAAAAGAAAAGAAAAGAAAAGAAAAGAAAAGAAAAGAAAAGAAAAGCTAGCCCCTGTGTGACGGAGGGGGAGTTGTGACCTCCTGAACACAACGGGTTGTCGATGGAAGAAGTCTCAGGAGCGGAATATCGGCGTGGCGCGTACAGGGGACAGGAAGGACGGGGGAGACGGCAGTGTCCATCAGAGGGCTTTATCTCGCCGAGATGGAATTTGACAGTGACGAGTGGTGTTGGTATAGTCCAGAGAGGGAGGAATGGAGAGCGCGGGGCAGGGCCGGCAGGAGGCTGGTCCCCATTGACAAGACCGGACCTGAGCAAGGGCACACGGGGGCTGAAGGAGAATGAAAGGGCAGATCATTCACGCTAGGGTCCGAGGGTGGCGGGAAATCGTGCAGAGCAGAAAGCACATGAGAACCAATGGGATGTGTATTTACCAATAAAGAGATTCATTAGAAGGAATTGCTTCCGGTGATTATGGAGGTTTGACAAGTCCAAAAAACTAATGGGGTAGACCAGCAGGCTGGAGACTCGGGGTGGAACTTCAGCTCCACTTTGCAGGCTGGAGAAGGGCTGGTGTTGCCGACCTAGTCTAAAGACAGCTGAGGACGAATCCTCCCTTGCTTGAAAGACCTCCGTCTTTTTGTTCTCTTAGCGCCTTCACCTGACAGAATGAGGCCCTGTGGTGAGCAATCTGCTTTACTCAAAGCCCATCAACTTAAATGTTAGTCTCATCCAAAAACATACTCACAGAAATTGCCAGAATAATGTTTGAGCGAATATCAGGGTACCTTGGCCCAGCCAAGCTGACCCATAAAATGACGCATCAGAGAAGGTAAGGACAGAGGCTTGCTATTTAATAAGCATAAGAACGAGAAGGGGCTGTGCCTCTCCCGTGTGGAAGCCTGCCTCTCCGAGGTAGTCAGTGCTGTGGAAATATCCCCAGATACTTTTTGGACATGCTGTAACAACCTAACGAACACTGTTGGATGATCAGCGAGGCCTTTCGTAAAGTGCAAACGGCCCAACCTGACATTCAAAGACTCTATTATCTGGTCCTAAACCATTTCCCCAAACTCAGTTTGCTTTTCCTTAGCTTTTGGGAGAGTTTTCCTTCTCCGACGCTGGTTTGTATTTATTGCCCTGTGCACATGGAATTTCCCGCTTCTTTCTGCCCCTTTTCTGTTCTGCATTCTTTCAGGCCCCCGTTGACAAGGCGGGTGGAACATGGTGTGGAAAGGAGTCTGGCCTGGGGACAACAGAGTCTCTCACGATGGAGGACTCCCCAGGTACTGGTGAAATCACACTGGATAGCTTCCCCAGCCCTCACAGCAATCCCACGGAGCGAGTGGTCGTTATCCCATTCTGCAGATGATGACTCGGTCATTTGCTGCTGGTCTCACTGCCAGGAGTGACCAAGCGGGTGGGGTGGGCCCCCACAGTCTGGTTTTTGCTGACTGGGCATCTGTCCCTGTCTCAGCCTTCCCATGACTTTGGACAAGCAGTCATCTTCACTTCTATAATATGGAGAGTTGGACTATCCAATATTCTGACTTCTACCTTTTCTGTGAAGCTCTGCATGGTGGGCTTTGTTACTCTCTCAATAGCCCCTTCCCTTCTGCTAAGTAATTCTGACTGCTGGCCCCCTCGCCCCTTCCCTCCACACACCGCGGGGCTGGGATTTCGCTCTTACCAGTATTATCGATAAAACACCATCTGCTTGCTCCAGTACTGGTCAGAGATGGGCAGATGGTCCGGCTCAAGCCAAAGAACGAGGCGTGTTTGCCCCTTCTGGGTGGTCATGGAGAAAGTTCCGAAGCCTGGAGTGGCTATGCCCATCTGGCCGTCAGAGGGAAAGCCAGACTGAAGCTAGAACATGATGTCATAAGCGGCAAAGCAGAAAAGCCCAAATGCGTGTTGATGTTTTGAAGCCTCAAGGGCAAAAGGACCTGAAGCCACCTTACCTGTGGACCAGGTAAGTCTGGAAGCCTGGCTCATGGGTTCAGCCAGCTGGAGTTGGGCTTGCATTCCACTAGTGAGAGCTTTCCAGGAGGTGCTCCTGTGATCTCTCAACCCTGGTGATCTCCCTTTTCTCTTAGACAACTGGTAACTATTTAACTCCTTCCTAACGACATAGTCAGTTGTCTGCCACTTACTGCTTATGGTAAGACACGAGATGTTTCCTTTCGGGTTTATGCCTTAGTCCTTCATCCAGATTGTAAGCGAAGATCTTTGGTATCTTCCAGGATCTATCATAGTAGTTCCTTACTAAGTGTTATAAGAATGCGTTTGGAGATCACATACCATAATCACACTGTCTGTACCTAAACGTATCGGGGGTAGCAATTAAAGAGGAATGGGGTGATGATGGCCTTGATGTGCACAGTTTTGGAATTCAGATAATTCCAGGTGTCCTGACGTCCTGGTTCGTCTGCAGCTGAGGAGTTTCCTGGGGCGTAGGAATCACCAGCAAGTTGAAACCCCAGAAAGCCCCAGGCAAGCCAGAATAATTTGATCCCCGTTGGCAGTACCGAACCTCATTCATTCAATCCAACCACAAGGACTGGAGGGGAATAAACATCTCACCAGCGGTTACACCAGAACCTGACAGTTAGAAATGCAGTCTCCGGCCATCCAGAGTGGTCTTGGGCCAGATTCGCCCCCGCCCATGATAGCTACAATCAACTATCTTCTATGTGCCAAACATTGTTTTACATCTATAGTAACCCTCCTCCCTTTTTTTAAAAATTTCCCACCTTTGCAAAACTGGTATTAATTTTCCGGAAGAAGCTTCATCGCCTGCCTTGCCCAAGGCAGCCCAGGAAATCAGGTGGCCACCCGAGGAACCAAAACTACAGCTTCTCAGTGGAGAGTGTGCACTTGTGTCCTGTGCCCTAATCAATAACCTAGCTATTGTAATTATGTTACTTCCTTCTTTCACACTTTCCGCGGCCCGTTGTATATTTCTGCACTTATGACTCAAGGTCATAGCAAGCATTTGTGGAGTAAGTGGCCGAGCTGAGAAATGCTGGATCTCCCCTCTTAGTTACAGAGAAGCAAATTTCCAGGGAAAAGAAAGCTTGGGGTCTGTTTGTGTCAGAGAGGAGCTGCTTCGGGGTGACCTGCCAGACTGCTAAGCGATGTATATTTTTGGGGGTGTGATTATTAATTATGCTGACGACTGTCAACCACAGCACTTTGTTTTCGAGGAAAGGCCAGTCAAGAACTTTTAGACAATCTTGGGGGCCCTGGGATGGTTAATTTCATGTCAGCTGGACTGCGCGAACCGATGGTCTCTTGGGGCCTGGAAGGGTGTTTCTAGAAGAGATGAGCATTTGAGTCAGTAGAGCCAGTAGAGAAGATCATTAATGAAGACCCCCGTTCCTATTTCCAAACCTTAAATACCCGGAAAGACTTTTCTCCTTCCCGACTATTTCAACTCTTGAAAATGCCAAACTATGCAAAATACATTACTTAAAAGAGAATCAGCAAATCATATTAATTATGAAGAACAAAAATTGGTAATTTTTTTAGTAGTTTAAGCTTGATTTTTTTTTCTGAGAAATAAGACTTCAAATAAGCTAAGTAAAGACAATAATTATGGCTCTATTTCAGTTATGGATGGTAGTTCCATTAGCTTTGGGGTTTTTCTTTTTTTTTTTCTAGTTATTTTTCTTTTGGTGTGTAAAGGCCTCTAATAATCTTCAGGATGAAAGATACCATGTAAGGAGTCTTATTATTACATTTAATACATTTTTGTAGTTAATACCTTAAAAACAAAACATGTAAAATCATTTATTTCATTTGCTAGATGGAGAAATATTAACATATTAACATAGCTATAAATTTACCATGCCATACATAGAAAATTAGTATTGAATACGTAATGTAGGTAAATAATGAGGTAAGAAAATATGAGGGTTTACAACAGAAAAATAAAAATATTCATGGTTGCCCACATAATTCCATCGAACTTCTCTAATTATTCGACAAGAAGTCATAAGAAACAGCAGACACTAAGCATTGAGTAATGGCCTGACACCAAATGTGATTCTTGCTACTTTCGAAATAGTTGGTTTTCCCATTAGCAAGATTCAAAAAATGCTAATAAAATATTTACTAGCTATTACTTTTCTTGACCTATTAGTAGAGTTCACGAATGGACTCAGGCTTCCCAAATGGAAAGTTATATATGTATTTCTTTATCGTCTAAGCCAGTAGCCCTCCTGTACAGTGTATCTATAATATTTTCTGAGCTATAAGCTCGCGTGCTTTTCAAGGTCACATTTGGGACTAAACCGTATGCACTGCCATGTACCAAATATCCCAGGCAGCCAGAGCTCCGAGGTGCAAGCGGTAGGAATCAACTCCGGTTAACAAATAGAAAACAAGTGATTGAAAATAGACTCTTCTGGAAGGCTGCAGAAGCGGGTTTGGAAACAGAGAGAAACAAGGAAGGCTAAGTGTCAGTCTACACCGTGCTCCAAAGCCAGGCCACAGAGGACACCCAGGGGGGCATTCTGGGCTGCTTCAGGGAAACGAGTTTTCACCGCCCCCATCCTCTGTCAGCACTCAATAGGGGTCACTTACACTGTCCCCATGCCTGTGACGCCCCCAGAAGCCCTACATCACTGCCACCATGGGGATTTCTCCACATTTCTGATTCCAAGTTCAGAAGAGGTGTGTCTAGTTGGCTGGGAACACGTGTCCTGGTTTTTTTTAGCTTGGGCAGTGAGAGGCAGCGACACGTGTAAGGTGGGGAACTTGGTAAAATGGGAAGAGGATCTTGATGCGGGGAGAAGCAGAAAAGACAAATGGAGAAATGTCACACACATACATTTGTGTATGTGTACCAACACATCCAGGAGACTGCAGGTCATCAAGCTGTCACTCGTCAGGCTTTTGTGCCAGTTTTATTCTAATTCTGTAAAAAGAACTTAGGGGGGACGCTTGGATGGCTCAGTCGATTGAGCCTCTGCCTTCTGCTCAGGTCATAATCTCAGCATCCTGGGATCGAGTCCCAGGTCAGGCTCCCTGCTCAGCGGGGAGTCTGCTTCTCCCTCTCCCTCTGTTCCTCCCCCCTGCTTGTGCTCTTCCTCTCTCTCTCTCTCTCGAATGAATGAATGAATAAATAAATAAAAGAACCTGGGACCTCTTCTTTCTTTATAGTCTGGCACCAGAAACCTCCCATGAAACCCTTTTATTATTTGAGGTGGGTTGAAAGGAGAATTAAAATAGAATTAAAACAAATTTCTTTTGGTATCTTTTGTATGCATACATGATAGAGATTTTGAAACACAGGAACTCATAAAATAGAAAACAGAAAGCACACACAGTACTCCCAGCCTCAGCCCCCGTAAACACGGATGGAGTTCTTATTCTCCGTGTACACGCAAACGCACCCACACACGCGTGCATGGTACTGAACAGAACTTGCAGCCATAAAATTAATATTGGTTGGTATCTCTTGCTTTTTCTCACCTAATATCATAGCATAGGCTTTTGATATTATCAATTTTTTCAAGAATGATATCAGAAAATTAGCAAAATGTTTATACTATGATTTAATTAAACTTTTCCCTGTTGCTAGACAGGAAAGATGTATTTATTTATTTTAGTGAGAGAGAGAGAGAGAGCTCATGCATGAGAGAGAGTGCGTGGGGTAGGGAGGGGGAGAGGGAGAGAGAGAATCTCAAGCAGACTCCCCACTGAGCACAGAGCCCAAGGCGGGGCTCGATCCCATGACCCTGAGACCATGACCTATCCAAAACCAAGAATCAGATGCTCAACCGACTGAGCCACCCAGGTGCCCCCAGAGAGGCTTTTTTAAATATTCATCCTGCAGGAGATTCTCCTAGAATGACTGGGTAATGTTGATCCTGGGGGTCCACGTCTGCCAGCCCTAGGAGGCACCTGGGCTCCCTGTCAACGACAGCGGGGCTCACGATAGCTCGCTCCTACACTTTGTACTCGACCCATTCTGTGTCACGTATGATTGACCAAAGCACTGATTTAGTTCTTAACAATATCGGAAGGAAAGCAGCAATAAAAAAGGATACATAAAAAGTGCGGTTTATTTGGGGAAGACAGGTGTTTATTATGAGGCTCCGCCAATAATCTGTGGGTTACCTTTGTGGAGAAAATCCCGAGGTGGAGCCCAGGCGTCCCTGCAGCCACACCCGGGGCTCCACTCCCTCGAGGAGCTGGGCCGGGCTCCTCCCGGGTGCGATCCGACCCCTATTTGTCAGAATTTGTTTTCTAGTCCAGTTCTGCCCCCCGGCGACCCCCTAATAAGAACCTGTGCATTTCTGGGTTGTTGACATCTTCTCTGTTAAAAGCAGGTGCTGGAAAAGGCCCCGTGCGGGAACCCAGGAGGAAAGCCTGCTGGGTGTGAGGGCCACACGCCCATTTCTGGGAGCCGGCCCCAAGGCCTTCCGGCTGTGTCGTCGGGGCACCGTCCCTGGGCTGGGGCTGCACCGGTCCGTGAAGGATCAGAAACCCCAAATCTGACCTTTGCAGACGCAGAAAATAATTGGCTGCAGGTCCATTAGTCAAAAATATGTGTTTTTCAACATCTCGAGGGACTGAAGTGCCTCTAAACCACAAAACAGACTCGGACTAAAAGCTGGGTTCATCCTGACAACTGCATTTGCTGCCACTCCCCTTCCCGGAAAGGTCTTTCCCTACCCTCCACTACAGGGGCACAGCCGAGATCTGGGGACAGGACCCCGGCCCCCGGCCCCGGCTTGCCGAGGCCTCTGAGGGCCTGACCCCTGATGTGGCGTGTGTCCCTCGTTCTCGTGACTCACAGACGCCTTCCTCAGGCGTCACTAGCGTTTACCCTTGTCTGGGAAAGAGTCTCAGCACCTTATTGCCTCCGCCAGCCAACAGTTTTGTTGTGGACCTCCAGCCAGCAAGGCCTGAGCTCCTTCTCGAAAACAGCCGTTTCTCACGGAAGGAGCAGAGGAGAAACGTGGGTAAACATGAATGTCAGTGAACCAGTGAGGAAAGTTTGAGTTGGGGGTGCAGAGAGTCTTGTGAGAGGGAGGACCAGTTTTGTTGGAGGATAGCGACCAGCCAGGCCGGGGGAGGTCTCTTCTCCTCGGTGGCGTTGGGGCGGGGAGTCAGTGAGCGCACAGGCTCTGAGGTGGGAGCGTCTGGGGTCCTTGAGGAGGAGCAGGGACAGCCCCCAGGCCAGAAATGACAGACGAGGAGGCGGGGCACGGCAGGGAAGGTGGGTGAACCCCAGCCACAGGCACTGAGGCAGAGAAGGGAGAAATGTCAAAGGTGGACATGAGAACCCAACAAGGATAAAGCTTCAGAGAACTTCGTGCCGGCCTACGTCGTCCCTCGGAAGGGGTCCCTTGAATGTCCCCAGTACCAGAGATGCTAAATATCCGCATGCTAAAGCTGAGATACTAACATGAGTTTATATTTCTATTCAGGACTCAGTTCATTTCAATCCCCAAAGCACGTATCACCTTGACCACCTGTGAGACACGTGGCCAGACTTCCGGAGAAGGGACACGGGTAATTGCAAGCCGCGGTCTGGCTAGAGAGCAGCAGGGACAGCTCTGAGCCCGTTAAGAAATCACAGGAACGCTTTATGTGTCTTAAGAAGCTCTATCCAAAACCGTTTCCCTTGTTTTGAGCTACTTAAAGCGAAAAGCCTAATCTTAAATTGCTGGAAGATTCGCTGACGTGAATTATTATTCCCAACAAGGCTGGCGATAGAAGTGCATTTGGACAGGCATACAGAAAATTATACACATAAACCAATGATTACATGGCATTTTAATGATTTCTGAGCAGTGTCCCCAAACTGATTACATGCACTCTAATAGTCAGCAACGTGATTACATTTCTGCCCTTTACGAAGCTCCAGATCTGGCAGGCAGGTTGGCCTCTGGAACGGGCCTGGGTCCCCTCCCAGGGTCAGCAGCTCCACCCCGCCCGAGCACCCAGGGTCTCTTTGTTTCCGGAGGAGAGGGAGGTGGGCAGTTCAAGTTAAGTGCCTTGGAGGGAGGGGCCGTGGCTGGAGCCTAGGACCGGGCCGGTGCCTGGGGGGACGACTTGCCCCCCATGAATGGAGGTGCTTTGGGGGGAGATGGAGTGTCTTCCCACCCCCTTGCCTGGGCTAATCAGTGCCTTGCATTGGCCGGTGGAATGCAGTGGAAATGATCCTGTGCCTGGAGCCCGGCGCCCAAGACCCCACGGGGCTCCGCTCGCACCCAGGAAAGTGCGAGCAAACCCACAGCTCCCGGAGCTGAGAGAGCGCACACGCGAGAGGGGCTAGCCCCGCTGTCCTGTCTGAAGCCCCACGCAGACCGGAGCCCAGGCGGGCTCACCCCTGCTGACTCACAGCGGCCCCGGGACCTCTGCAGACCTGGGAAGGAGCCCAGGAGGGATCAGAAAAGCCATCCAGCTGAGGGGCGCCTGGGTGGCTCAGTTAAGTGTCTGCCTTCAGCTCAGGACATGATCCCAGGGTCCTGGGACAGAACTCCTCATCCTCGGGCTCCCTGCTCAGCGGGGGAGCCTGCTTCTCCCTCTCCCCCTGCCTCTCCCCTGAATCATGCTCTCTCTCACTCTCTCTCAAATACATAAAATCTTAACAAAACAAAAACCATCCAGCTGAGCCCAGGCTGAACTGCCAATGTGCCCAGCCACAGGCTAGGTCCATGGTGGTTCGCTGAGGCCACCATGCTTCAGAGAGGCCCCATTCAAAAATCTGTCTGTGTCTATAATCACATCGACATCCAAGTATGTATCAAAGGGCATGGCGAAAACCGTGGGAAGAGGCAAGATCCCTTCAACAGACGAATGGATAAAGAAGCTATGGCCATATATACAATGGAATATTATGCCGCCATCAGAAAGGATGAATACCCAACTTTTGTATCAACATGGACGGGACTGGAAGAGATTATACTGAGTGAATAAGTCAAGCAGAGAGAGTCAATTATCATATGGTCTCACTTATGTGTGGAGCATAAGGAAAAACATAGAGGACATTGGGAGAAGGAAAGGAAGGGTGAATTGGGGGAAATCGGAGGGGGAGATGAACCATGAGAGACTGTGGACTCTGAGAAACAAACTGAGGGTTTTGGAGGGGAGGGGGGTTGGGGGGTTTGATGAGCCTGGTGGTGGGTATTGAGGAGGGCATGGATTGCATGGAGCACTGGGTGTGGTGCATGAACAATGAATCTTGGAACACTGAAAAAAATAAAATTAATTGAAAAAAGGGCATGGCGAAGGATAAGGGGAATAACGTGCAATGACACACAGATACACATTGCGGGAAATAAAAATTGTTATAGGCAATGAAGCCAACAGACACATAAATCGTGTCCCCATAAAGATCTTAACAAGTGTCCCAGAAACATTCATTCATTGTATTCCCCATCCGAACACCTGACTGAGTACGAAATGTGGGGGACAGAGTCAGTGTGTCTTGGTCCTTGTCCTAAGATCCGATGGGACAGCAGCCCTGTCATGTGTCATGGCTTATGCAGGACTTTTCTATATGTTACTTTATTTTATTTTCAGTAAAACCCACCCTTGAGGTAAACCAGAGCTAGAATCAGCATCCCACCTTTTCAGACTCGGAGGTTCCTGCAAGCTAGCACAGAGCGTACACACCCGTGCCCGGGCTCACGCCCAGAGCTTCTCTAGCAAACCCTGGGCTCCTTCTCCTGCTTCCTACTGCCAAGTTCAGAGGGATGCACACGCTACAGGCTAGATTTCGCTCTGTCCCTGATGCTGTTGCTGCCCCCACTGTTCCCTGATCCCATTTCCTCCCCCTCCTGATTAATGTCACTCCCTGTTTCCAGGAGGTTTGCGCATGAACTACCTAGTCCTTAATCACTAGCCCGGAGCTGCCCCTCTGGGTTGGGTTAAGATTTAGTCTGTAATCAAACCAGAACCTCAGATGATGAAAAGGAAAAAAAAATATTGGATGAGAGTAAAGTTTATCGTTTTCCTTCAAACTGACATATGGTGATGACATACAGATGTATAAAGCTCCTACAAGCATTACCTAAATCACAATTTCTGGCATAAGCTACATATGTATTATGGGTTGAACTGTGCCCCCGCCCCCGCCCTGCCCAAACTAATATGTTGAAATCCTCACCCGTAGGATTAACCTGTAGGAAGCACCTCGGAATATGACCTTATTTTGAAATAGGGTCATTGCAGATGTGATTAGTTAAGACAGGGTTAGAGGGGAAGAGGGCGAACCCCTAATCCAATATGACTGGTGTCCTCATAAAAGAGGAAATTTGGAGAGAGACACAGGCACAGAATGAGTGCCAGGAGAAGATAAAGACAAGAACAGCGAAGACGGCAAGCATGCCACGCAAAGCCAGGAGAGAGGCTGGAGCAGACGATGATGATTGGAGTATCCCAATCCCAGAAGGACCCAACCCTGCCAACAACCTCGATCTCGGACTTCTGGCCCCAGAACCATGAGATGGTGAATTTCCGTTGCTGAAGCCCCTCCTACTCCCATGGCGGTTGTTCACGCCACCCGGCTGCTGAGCAGCTAACGCGGTATGTTTGCTAGTCGACGTGTCATTGGCACTGAAAACGGCCTGCTTCCAGCCCAGCGTGTCCAACTCTGCACCTCCTCTTTCTCCAGAATCCCACGGAAATAACAGCTAATTTATGTACATAGGGAATACATCTATAATTATGCTAAGATCGTTGCAAGAAGACTCATTAAAAGGTCGGAGACGTTTTTAGGAAACCAAGGAGGAGCCATTCTGCCATTAATGAGTATGGGGGAAGCCTGCACCCCAGGACACACCTCCAAGTCTGCTGGAGAAGTGTTTCCTCACCAGCCAGAGAACTGGTGTTTCCCCGGAGCAGTTTCTAGCTTTAGAAAAGCACGGAAATCTGCTATGCAGAGATGAGCCACATGTGCATGACATCAAATCGCTTTGCCTGTCCTATCCAGGAAGTAAGTGGCTTAAGACCCAGGGGCTGAAGGACGGCGAGAACCAGTGATGGAAAGCTGCCCTTTGTCCCACCTGCACTGCGGTGCCCTGCCCCCACCCCGCCCCCAGAGGAGGTCTCCCCGCCGTGACTGCCGGAATGTCTGCAGGCACGATCTGTGCACACTCCAAGAGGAAGCTGCACCCAAGTGGGGGGGCGGTAACTGAGTGAGGACCGCGTCCTCCCCAAACTTGGCATCATCGGGAAAGACGCTGGGTCTTCACCACAAACACAGGGTCTCAGCAAGTGAGAGCGTGCTGTCAGGAGGGGCATCTCTAATCCCACTGGATTTCCCGAACTTGCATCCCCATAGGTGTTTCTCTTCCCTGTGGGGATGATGGCGGCGGTTCTTAAAGCATAGGATTCCATGTCAGTTCTTTTCAAACGTTTCCATATTTTTCTACAAGGTTGGGTGGAAAGAATGAAAGAAGCAGCTGTTTCTTTTGGATATGACTTTTCCAATCTACAGCACAGAATGTTCAGGAAATCACCTATGAAGTAAGGACTTTCTGTTACTAAGAAAAAATCACCCAAATCGTCAGAATTGCCTAAGTTCCATTGTGAAGACAAAACAAAGAACACACACACACAAACAAGCAAAATAAAAGGGACAAAAAGCCCAGATTCTCAGTGGCTGAAAGCAGCAAGGTTCCTTTCCAGGTAGTCACATCACCCAGGCTCACTGCCCCACACGTCCCTCCAGGACCCCTGCATCCCTGCTTGGGGACAGGAAGAGGGAAAGGGCTCCGGGAAGTCTGGGGCGGGAGCAGAGGTGCCGGCCTTGGAGGGGGGAAGTCGCATGTCCCCGCACGTCATTGGCTAACACGAGTCACATGGCCCCAGGTGCCCACCAAGGCTCGGCAGGTGCGCGTCTCTCCCCAGGAGGTCCAAAGCGGCGCATATTTGCTGAGACACATACACAATTAATCCATTGTTTAGATAATTTCTATTTCATACAATGAAAAGTGGTGATTAAAACCTACATCATGTAATACTAATAAGCAGGTAAGATTATAGAGGTCATTTGTTTCCATGCAAACATGCTCGTTTTCTCTCTCTCTCTCTCTTTTTTGTTTCCCCCCAAAACTGAACGCAAGTTCTCCAGCAAGCCTCTACTTGGCCCAGGGGCAGAAACTTACTATTAGACAACTGGGTCAATTTAGTCAAATAGATGTTTATTTAGTTCAGGGTTTTGTGTAAATTACAGTGAAGAATTGGCTTCCAGGGCCAAAGGATATGACCGCGTCGAGATTTCCTGAAATGCGCGTCCTCACTGGCCGGAGGTTTTGAGTCTACACCGTTGGCCGCTGCTGGAATGGAGGAATGGGGGACCCCTGGGGTCAGTCCTGTCTTCCGAGTCGGGCGCCGTTGTCAGCCACGTGCAAAGGAAGGCCAGTTGCCACCCCGCTTTGATGAAGCTGGGGTTTATCTCCGGGATGCTAGTGGGGCCGCCAGCCGCCCTGCCCAGCGCTGCTTCTCGGGGACATTCACGCCTCGCGGGGTTTAGGGGAGGGGCTCTTTGCACCTTGCGGAGACTTCAGCCTGGTTGGGGGGGCAAGGGTCTGGGGGATGAGCAGGGAGGGAGTGAGGGGCTTAGTGGGCTGGCAGCGGGGCCCAGAACCCCAGCAGCTACTCACACAGATCTAAGCTTCCCCTCAAAAAGCCAGAAAGTGGCTGCTTATGCTCCTTTTTCATATATATATATATTTTTATAACAACGCTACTCTGAAGACAGTCAAGGTTAATGTCTAATTTAAATGGGAAGTGTGGTGAGCAAGGCATTGTGTCGGTGCACTGATGAGCATTTTAAAGTATTACCAAGACACATGGCGACCTATTCAGGTGAAAGGTCATCTCAGTAGAAGTTTTCCCAGTGGGGCAGTTGCAAACTCTTGAATTTCTACTGATCTAAGATCAGATCTCTATTTAGCTATTTACCAGTTTTTTTTTTTTTCAGATTGGGGAAAATAGTTCACCTGCGTAAGCCTTATTTTCCTCGAAGATATTTGTTGTAGACCAGTGTTGGCATGGAAATGACACTCAAAAAATCATAGTCCTCATTACTACTATCAACAAATTCATTATTGATTAATGGAGGCTCTATTAGTGATCCAACTCCATGGAAGGATGGGAAACTGTGTTTTATCTAATCTGTGCTTTACCAATGAAATGTACCATAGATTAATTCAGGAAAATCGCTGGCTACAAAGTTCTTCTGAATTAGCATAATCATAGAGTCACAAAATTATTGGCATGTTATGATGTCTGGGGTTTGCTTAAAAAATCCAGTAGATCGGGTGCCTGGGGGGCTCAGTGGGTTAAAGCCTCTGCCTTCGGCTCAGGTCATGATCTCAGGGTCCTGGGATCGAGCCCCGCATCGGGCTCTCTGCTCAGCGGGGAGCCTGCTTCCCCCTCTCCCTCTGCCTGCCTCTCTGCCTACTTGTGATCTCTCTCTCTGTCAAATAAATAAATAAAATCTTAAAAAAAAAAAATCCAGTAGATCAGTTATTAATGAAACACAATGGCTGTGAATTATTGATTATCAAAATGGGATAATGCAAACATGGGCTCATTGTATTCTATTTTTATGGGTGTATGAAATTTTCTATTATATATATATTTTTAATCATTGGTACACTTAACATATTTGAAGCCAGACAGACAAGGTGATTTTACATTTAGGGGTTATACTGAATCAAATCACTTTGATAAAACATTACCCCTTTAATTAATTGTCCCTTCCCTACATGGTGACATCTCATAAAACTTACATAGAATTTGAAAATCCCAAAGGGGGAAAAATATATTAAAGGTGACCTCATTAGTTAAGAGACAACTATCACTTTAAAATAAATTATTTGTTTTTTTAGGTCTAATGAATTTTAGACTTAGGTATGTAACTATATATATTAGATTTATGGTTAGGAAAATATATACTAGATTTATTAGATATGTTTATTAGAATATACCTATTATATTAGAATATATCTTTTTTTTTAGAATATATCTTGACTACCCCTAATAGCCTAGTCATCCTATGAAATTCTTTTTTTTTTTAAGATTTTATTTATTTATTTGACACAGAGAGAGAGAGATCACACGTAGGCAGAGAGGCAGGCAGAGGGAGAGGGGGAAGCAGGCTCCCTGCTGAGCAGAGAGCCCGATGCGGGGCTCGATCCCAGAACCCTGAGATTATGACCTGAGCTGAAGGCAGAGGCTTTAACCTACTGAGCCCCCCAGGCGCACCCATTCTATTAAATTCTTTACGTACATTATCTCATATTGCTCCATGATGTTCTTCTGTGGGTGTAATGGGGATATTCCCATCTTACTGGTAAGGAAACCAAGGCACAGAAAGGTTAAGTACTTAGCTTTAGGAAATTCAGAGAGTAAGTGAGATCGGTGTAACCAGATGACTCTGGCCCAGAGCCCTTCGTTCTTCCACTGTGCATTCTCGCGTGGGCAACACAGCTGTTCATAAAACACCTAGAAGATGTTTTGAGATGAATGAGATCATCCAGTTAGGTCAACACTGAGAATAACACCTTAAAATCCGCTTCTGTTTGTTATGGGGAACGTGTGGGGTCTCTGGCTGGTGTAAGGCCAGCTGCAGAGGCTGCCCGGCCTGGGTGTGACGTCCGCGGGCAGTGCCCGGGGCTCATTTGATCCCCCCCCCCCCGCCATTGTGTCCTGAGGGCACCCGTGTCTGGACACAAGGGGAGGCCCAAGCCGGGGGGCTCTCGGCCCTCAGAGCTCTCCACCCTGGGGCTTGTGCAAGCCGCCTCCCCGGTGTCAGGGAGGCCGGCAGTGACAGCTCAACCCCAAGGGTTTCCTGCTGACCTCGGTGACCAACCTGTTTGCCCTTTGGACGGAGTGTTAAGTCTTGGACTTTGCCCCTCTGCATTTATCACTTGTGTTTATGTGTTTATACAACTGCTTACACTGACTGCTGGGTTCGTGGCCCTTCTGTTTACGCAGCTTTGGGGAGGCCGAGCCCCGTCCCATTCATCTCTGTGCTCCCTGCACCTCACCCAGGCCTATCAGAGGGCTGGCGCTCAGCAGAAGTTTGTTACAGTGGATCCACGGGTCTCTCTGTGGTAAGCCCCTTCCGATTGTCTATCTGAACTTGTAGTCCGATACGTGCCTACACGTAGGTTGTCGCCAAAGGTTATTAACAAATGGCATGAACATTTTTTTTAAGTGGTGCGGTTTACCCAGACGGTCCAGTCTGGCAAGTGTGTGTCTGTGTGTGCACTGTGTTATCCTGAAGTTTGGGAGGCCTGGGCTCTTCTCCTCCACAACCACGAGCTCCCTCCGCCGCGCCCTGCTCATCGCCGAGCTGCTCTGGGCCCCGACCTCCGTATCTGTGCCTACTCGTGGGCACGGACTGAGAGCTCCGGCTCTGGGCCCAGGAAGGTGAATCTGAGCTGGCATTCTGGCTACCCTACTTAGCGCTCGGGTAGGTGACTTAGCCGCCGACTGCCTCAGTTTCCTTATCCGTGAAAAGGGAATGAGAGTCCCCCCTCTCAACGGGTTCTCCCAAGCATCAGAGAAGATGATGAACACGAAGTACTTACTCAGATGACTGCCTGGCCTGCCATCACTGCTTCCAAGAGTTGGTTTTTCTCACCACTCTGACCCTAGGACTTGCGGAAGCCCTCGGACGCGATAACGTAGGTGTCCGTGATTCCTGCAAGGAAAAGGTATTCCTATACGCGGAAAGAGTCTTCCTCCCTGGCCTCCACGTTTGCTCCGTGTGGGCTGGCCCGGGCCCTGCAGTGATGGGCACGGCACATTTTCCATGCCAGAAGAACAGAGGGGCCGAGGTCATTCACCTGCTCGACAAAGAACAAGAGAGAACATTCCAGCGACTGGGGAGAAAAGAAGGTATTGGTCCTCTTTGCACACACGCACCCCCATTCTGAAGTCCTTTGTGTTGATATTTTTTTAAGTCTCACAATCATGCCCACCTGCCCCCAGAGGTCTTCAGTCCTACGCAATTTTGTAGCATTTTTCCTTCATAAGCATCCAGAGGATTTCCCGGTTCGTGACATGGAGGGGCTGGGTCAGGCATGGAATGCAGAAATGGAAACAACACGGGGGGAAGAATATCGAATCAGTGAAACTCAGAGGGAAACTGAGGGCAGCACAGTTGGCCCGCAGGCAGCCGGGCGGTAATCGGGTCCCTGAGCCAAGCTGGGCTTCATTGCCACCATCGGCGGAGGTGACGGCTCCGGTTTCCCCCACGGTGGGTGTCAGGGCCCCTGATGGATCAGCTTCCAATCACTAACCAAGTCCTTTTCTTAGGTCTTTCCTAAAGGACCGCGGCGGATTTGAGAGCAGTGATCTCAGGACCGTAAGACGGCCTTAGAGGTAAAGCGAGAAAAACCGCGTGGCTCCTGACGGTCTCACTTGTGGGAACTGCCAGAGCCCGGCTTAGAGCCTTTGCCACCACGTAGCCTTGGGCACTTTCTCCAGATTTTGCAGGCATTCCGAAATTGAAAAAACTGGGTCAGAGGCATTTGAATCGGCCCGGAGGACCCCTGGCCCGCCAAAGCCCTCCTGCTTTGTCATGGTTTTCAGACTTAGCGAGCAGGCATGCATAAGAAAGCAGAGCGTCTGGGGCAGGGCCTTAGGATGACTTCCTCCAAAACACTAATCTTGTAGAAGGCTTAAGAATTCCAGGGGCTCCTGGGCATTTTAGCATATCGCCTATACCTGCAAGGGGCTTTGAAATATCACTACAGATGTCCGCAAATTGCATTTCTGTGTTTTTTCCCTGCAAATAAGAAGCACAGGGAGATCTTTGGCTAAACAGATGAACTCCGATACCGAGGCAGAAACCCGGGAAGAGTAATGCAAGTGATTGGATCCTTCGCTCATCGCCTCTGTCCTCACGGGGGTAAGGACAGCGCGTCTGGAGACCCAAACAGAACAGTAGATGCCAAATTCGTTCTAAGCCTTTTAATGCTATATAAACAAAGACTCTATCATTCCTCATAGCCAAAGACCTAATTATCATTGGCATTGCTTTGTTCTCCTTGTAGAAGTCTCGCTTATTAATGGCAACAAATTGAGAAAATATAGATAAGCATAAAAAAAAGTTAAAATCCTGTGTAATTCTTCTGTCCAGAGTTAACCATTATAAACACATTGTTTATCCTTTCAGTATTTAAATGAACTTGACATAGATCACGGGCGGCATTCTTCATTATTTTAAAATCCAAGGCATTGGCAAATTGCCTAAGAATTTACGACGTGCCAGGGACTGTTCTAAGGTTTACGCAAAGCCAACATTTAATACAGCCACCCGGTGACATAAGTGGTGCCCTTCTCACCTGCATTTTGACTTGAGTAAACTGAGGAATGAAGTTAAGGGACTCATCCAAGATGGCTTGGCCAGTGGATAACCGAGGAGAGATTCAAAAGCAGGCCTTCCAACTGCAGGGCTTGTGCCGTTATCCGCTGGGCTGCACGCCCCTTTCCCTCCGGAGAAGTGATCCTGTGGACGGGGAATAACAGGTTGGCTCCTGAGTCACTAGTACCATTCTCACGGCTCTTCTTGGCTCGGCCCCTCCCCAAATGTCTGGCGCGCACACACTGCGGGGCTCCGTCCGTCTCTGCCGAGCTGCGGTCAGGGGACGTAGAGGTCTCGTCCAGCAAAGACCCGCGGCGCAGCCGAAGCCCTGGCCCACAGCCCCGCTGCCGCCCGCTCGCCCTTCCAGGCCCCCGTGAGCCGCGCGGGCTCCCCTGCCGGCACCTGTCTTTCCCGCAACCCGCACCGCGCACGACAGTTTTACACGCATTCTTCACGTTCATGCGACGCACGCACCAAGTTCTAAAAGGAAGAAGAACTAAACACTTATGACAAGGTCGCCTGTTTTCCCCGTTTGTCTCCACAACGTTCCTCAGAGTTGGTGCAAGGCCGCGTCCCGCAGCCGACCCTGCTTGTCCCTCTGTCCCCTTGAATGGACAACGGTCTCCGTCCCGCAGGGTGTCTGGTCAGTGCCCTTTGCCGCAGCTCCTGAAAGCTTGAACTGACTCCAGGGAAACATTTTAGCGACAAGTACACTATGGGTGGTGATCTTGTCTCAATGATTGTGTTCTTTTAAGTCTTTTAACATTAATAATTACGTAGAATGCCCCATAAGATTGTCTGTGGCTCAAAAAAGAAACCATGACTGTGCTTCTTTATGACCCGCAGCATCCAACACCCTGAGCGTGGCCCTCGGCTGTTTCTGCAGTCAGCGAACGGACGGGCATTGGAGGGACAGGGCATAGAAGGTGACAGAGGCAGGCAGGACGTGCAGGCGCACCGCCCCCCCCCCCAGCGCCTGGCGGCTGGAGCGACGGCGGCCTCCTGCTCTTTGCAAGTGGCACTCCAGTTCATCAGTGCCTCGGAGGGCGCCTCCAGAACCTATTGGACTGCCCCCTGTGGCTCCCTAGGCTCGCACTCCTCCGCTATTACTAACTGCCCCGTTTTTGGATGTTTGCAGATAAGCTTTCGCACGGCTTTTGAAGAACAGCTTCCCATTCTGAGAGCCTCGCAGCATCAGGTGTGTCCTTGGCACCCGGGAAGCCACTCTCCCTGGGAAGAGAACTAGTGCTTGCTGGGGCTCACTCTGCCCCAGGAACCCCTGTCCTCACTCACAACCCTGTCTGCGCACATTGTGCAGATGAGAAAACGGAAGCCCAGAGAGGTTGGTCAGCTTCTCCAAAGTCACACCATTCCCAATTCGTGCCCGGCCTTCTGGTGGCTTCACAGTTCCTGTTCTCATTGCCCTCCCCTGAGGATATTGGTTGAAGCTACAGAGTTGACTTAAAGGGCTACGATCTACTCATTTTTATTTCTTCTTGGGAAATGGCTTGATCTGGCTGCAAAAACCGCCCCCTCCCCCCCCCCAGCAGGTGCTCTTGCCCTGGGGGTCTGGGGCCTGGGGGCTGTCTGTGGCTGCCCTTCCCACTGCCCGTGGCCCCTGGCTGAGGAGCGGCGCTGGGCACAGCGGTTCCGGGATGCACTCATCCTACGGGAGGACTAGCCCGCGCTTCCCACAGGGGTGCCCCATTGCTGCCCCCTGCCCGGCATCTGCTTGGCTCTCGAAGCCTCCCTTGTGCCCGAATCCTGCAAAGCCCTCTGGGACATGAGAATTACACAGGAGGCGCCGAGGGGGCTGAGCATAGAGACCTTTGCGGGAGATAGCTCACCGCTCCCCCTCCCAGTGCCCTCCCAGGCCTCCTGCCCTCTGGCCCTTCCCCTGGGCAAGGGGACAGCTGCCCTGATGCCCCTTCCTGGGCAGGTTGGCAGGTGGCTTGCCTTCCTGGGTGAGAGCCTGGCTCACAGTCAAGACCCTCCTCTTCCTACTTACACCACATTTAAAATTTCTCAGTGTCCTTGGGGGTGAGAAGGGCATGATGGTATTCCTACTTTTTTGGGTTATTGCAGGACATAAGGAAACTACGTGCACAAAGCTCTCGGCAGAGCCTCCGACACTAGCGAGAGCCCCGGCCTCAGGGAGCCATGCTCCCTAGGTGCTTGTGAGAGTCCACAATGTCTCCAAACCACTTTGCTTTATGATTTTTATGTGGCAAAGTGATCATCAGAAAGTGTCTATTCGGTTACTGATCTAATTCTGCCCGGAGCCGGGCAGTGAGGGCGCAAAGACATTAGAAATTCAGGTCTTGGCCCCCAGCTCATCTCTGGAGGGTGCCCCCCCAACTCTGATATCCCCAGGAAATGAACCTTTTGGAAGGTTCGGGGGAGGAGCCGAGCGCCGTGCCCCCAGAGCCGCCCCGCAGACCCATGTTGCTAGTGCTCCCTTTATGAACACTGTCCTCTCCTAAGTACCCGCTACCAGGGGCCTTCCTCCTGCACCCCACGGCCATGGGCTCTCGGGAAGGCCACCTTACACCCGGAGAGACCGTGGAGGGAGTGTCGGAGTTCCCTGATAACTCGTTCCCCCTGGTCCGTCTCTCAGGAGTAGGAATTAAATAAATCCATCAGTCCTAATGAAAAGTCACAATTTTTCTTTCAATGGCATAGAATGAGTTCCCTAGAAAATTAAACTGTTGAGTCTTTGTATTTTGTCCTTGTTTACCAAGCAAAGCATTAAATATACAAGCCAATCCCTCGAGCTAATCTTCCTCTTTATCCACAGAAACAGAAAGTAGATTAGTGGTTGCCAGGGACAGGGATGGGGGGTGACTGCTAATGGGGACGGGGTTTCTTTGGGTGATGCAAACGTTCTAGCATTAGACGGTGCCGGTGTTTGCAAAACTTGGCGAAAACCACTGAATTGTATATTTCAAAAGAGTGAATGTGGCGATATGTTAATTATTCCACAAAAAAGCTCTTATTTAAAAGCAACGACCACAATGCAGTAAAGCTCAGCCACTTTTCTATCTCCCTGGGGCCCGTTCTGTCCTCCTCTGAGAGCTTGGAGCGGGAGGAAGGCTTGAACACAGTAGATGGGAAAGCCAGGCTTGGGGGACCAGGAGGGAAGATCCCTAACCAGCAATTAGGTGTGTGCACGGGGGCAGCGGGAAGGGCACATTTGTGACATCTCCCTGGGCCAGATAACGAAGGCATTTGCTTCCTTTGTGTTGTGTCTACATCAATTAGAAGGTGTAGCCTTAGGATAAAGCACAGGATGTTTGCCCTTTAAACCTCCTGAGCACACCTGGAAACTTGAGACCAGAGCTCCTTGGAAACAGACGACTTGCCCAGGTAAGCCAGGAAACTCTTTCTCCCCCAGACTTGCATGCTTTACAACGCGGGGTTGGCCGAAAATTAGTGACAGGCAGTACTTTTGTTTAAATGCTAAAAATGTTTGCTCAGAGATTCACATCAAGGTCAAGAGATTAGCCACCCAAATGTGTTTAGAAAAATACCAACTGTGGGCTCTCAGATGCCAAGAGTGCTTAATGAGAAGTTGCAGAAAGGAACATTCTTTTCTCAGGAGCAAGTCGACTTGGGGAGAAATCAGGCCTTTGTCTCTGTGTGAAAGATGCAGTTCTGGTTCTGCGATATCCCGCCCAGTTCCCTCGGCAGCATCCTCACGTGCGAGCTGGCAGAGGGCCGAGATGCTCCCGGGCCTGTCGATGGCACAGCGTGGTCCTCTCTGCCTTCCCGCAGTGCCCGTGGCTTTGCCAGCACCCCAGGACATGGGAAAGCAGCACAGGATAGGGACCCGCCGCAAAGGAATTTACAGACCCAGAAGGGAGGGAGCACTCACCAGTCTGAAGAGGAGCACTCAAAGCAACTTGCCAGGTGGACAATCATTTCTCTTTTGACCCCTGCTCTGAGGCCCTGTGTTGTGGGGACCCATCAGAAAGACGTCCTCCCTGCTCCTACCCTCAAGGGCACACACAGCGGGAGCAGGGAGCAGGAAGTGAACTAGCCCTGGGAGCCCATGGAGGGTGGGCCTGGGTCAGCTGGCTGGGATGGGGCAGGGCAGGAAGCAGTAAAGGGGAGATTTGTGGACGGTGTTCCCCTAAAAAGATATATCCAAGTCTTCGCCCTCCGGAACCTGTGACCTCATTTGGAAACAGGGTCTTTGGAGATGTCAGACTAAGATGAGAGCTTTGGTAGGGGGAGGGGAGAGTTCTAACCCAATATGGCCAGTGTCCCTAAAAAATGCGGGAATTTGGATGCAGACACACACGCAGGGAGAATGTAAACATGAAGGCAGAAATCAGGGCAATGCGTGTACGAGGCAGAGAGTATCAAAGATTTCCAGCAAACCCCCAGAAGCTGAGAGAGAGAGACACAAGGCAGTGTCTCCCTCCTGGCCTCCGGGAGCCAGCCCGGACACAGTAGGCACTCGGGTGTCCAGCTGCCAGAGCTCTGAGCCGATACGTTTCCGCCGTTCAGTCGCCCAGCCTGTGATGCTTTGTTACTGCAGCTTCAGCAAGTTGACCCAGGGAGGTGGCGTCCCGTCCTCGAAAGACGAGTTCTCCGGGGAAACGAAGGGTAAAGGACCTCTGTGCCCAGGCTGACAGAAGCGCAGATGCCTGGGCCATGGGCTCTGGGGATGTGCTGGCTCGGTGGGGCTCGGGCACAGAGGAGAGCAGCGGATGAGCCTGGAACGATGGGCTGGAACTGATGGCACCTTCAGGAATGGCTTGATCTGGGAGACAAGGGGGAGCCTATGTAAGCAGAGATGGGAAAAGAGAGAGAAAAAACATATGATCCTGTAAGCACAGAGAAGCCCCGGCAAGCCTTCCATGGAGCTCGAGACTAGGGGAGGGGCTGGGAAAGGGTTCCCGTGAAGCCCAAGCTGCAACTGATCCACGAGCAGACTGAATGCCGGTGCTTCTGAAATCATCAGAGAGGCTTATTTTCCCGTCGACCTGCCTCATTTCAATTGCAGCCTGTTACCCGGCCTGTACCTGCGGCTTCAGAATACTCTGCCGTGGGCTGGGGGGCCCAGCGGGGTCTGTTCTTCCCGCCAGGTCTGCGGGGGGGAGGAGAGCACCGTGCCGCAGCTTGGCGCGCTCTCTCTTTTTTTTAAAGATTTATTTATTTATTTTAGGGGGAGAGAGAGAGAGGGCGAGAGCACAGGCGGGAGGGGCAGAGGGAGAAGGAGAGCAGGAATCTCAAGCAGACTTCCCACCGAGTGCAGAGCCTGACACCAGGCTCGATCCCATGGCCCTGGCACCATGACCTGAGCTGAAACCAAAGGTCAGACCGCTCACCGACTGCGCCAGCCGGGCACCCCTGCAACTTGGAAGTGGGACGCGGTGCCCGCTGCGGGTCGCTGTCCTGGGAAATGGGAGCAGAAGCATCATGTCAACGAGCTCATTCGGGGCCTTCCCGAGTGTGGGGAGGACCACCGTGGGTTCTCCCTTTTCGCACAAAAAGCCAGGACTGAGCCGCAGGGGGATTCAATCGGGACTGTCCAAACCTTTGCCAGGACAACCAAAGTGTGACAGAGGAAAATGCCTCCCGCTCAGCGTGCGTGCTCTACACGTCTTTCCCGTGTGTGCACACGGGGTTTTAAGTAGCCTACTTAAAAAGCCATTTCCCTTACCGGCATCGATTGCTGTGTCTCTGGTGAACTTTCAGGGAATGGAAAGTAAATTCACTTATTCTTTTTTCTTCTGTGCGTGATAAAGTGGCTACTTTGCAAAAACAGTCTAGTCTAGGCTTTTTGTGGACACCGTGAACCGGCACCGCAATTGAAAAAACGGAGGGAGGAGACTATCACCATCTTTGTTGAAGGGGTGTTTGCATCAGAATAACTAGCAATTACCGCTCCTTTGGAGGTACAACCTCGCGGTGCTTGACAGGAAAACGGAGAGTTTTCTGTAACCAGGACATTTATTTCCAGGAGCAAGGGCAGCAGCTGAGTTTATGGGCTGGGGGCTCATGCCCAGGACTGAGTGAGTGTACGGACCCCGTGGGACCCACATGCTCGCTGACTTGGGACCCTGCAGCGCCCGCCCGCTTCTCAGACTTCACCGCTCAGTGCTGCATCTCCCGTTACATCTACCCAAACGAAGGCAGCAAAAAGTCTCCCCATAGACACTTCCCAGGGTGACTTTGTCCCTGCAATAGAAATGCGGTCCATGGGGGCACTTTGCTGTCCTGGCGGCCGATTTCGAGATCAGAAGCAAGAGGCAGTCTTTACATCTTGTCTTTAAAAAGGATATGCCATTTTTGCCTTCTTGAGAAATTTTGGACGGTTTTAAGATTTATTCCAGCTGATGACCCACGTTTTCTGAGATCATTCCGTTGGCATTGCACGATTAGCTGACATGCATAAAACAATATGCCATATGGATTTCCAGCAAGAAGAGAAAGCCAAATCTGCATAAAATTATCGGCATGATTTGGGGATTAGGAGGTTCATTGCTTTCTCAATTTCACTATATAAAACCAGCCAGGCCGCTAAAGTAAACCTCTGCCGGTCATCAGAAGCACGAGGTTTATTACTGAAGAGTGCCGGAGTGCTTTAGAATTTGCTTGAGGAAAGTGTGCTGTTTCTCGTGGTGCTTTCAACCATCCTTAGGAAAGCCATTTCCGTAGGGGGCTCTGGTCATTTCTCTGTAAAGAAATCACATCAAATTCTTATCCTTACTGAATTTTGTGAACTTGATTTCTAAACAAATTCACTCGTTCATTCATTCGCTCATTCAGTCATTCATTCATCAATGAGCTGTAGGTGGTCAAGGGTCCGCAGAAGACCGGAAGCTGCAGTAGAAGACAGACCAGTGCAGAAACTAATCTGCAGGCAGGGTGGGTAAAGGCAGGAGGAGCTACACCTTGGGGGTGCACCCAGCCTAGCGGGGGAGGCGGGGGTGACCAAGGACGCTTCCGGGGAGAGCTCTGACTTTGTTGAGAAGGAATGTGTTCAGGTCGCCTCTGAGAAACTGAGGACAGGCATTCCCGGCTGGCCAGGCTGTTTGGAGGACCCGATTCACTGGGCTCCGGGGGCCGTGCGGGCTGGCTGGCGGAGCGGGGGTGCCGTCGTCCCCTCCCCGGGCTGTGGCACGCTCCGGAGCGCCAGTGGACCAGCGGGGGCCCGTTTTGGTCCCTTCTGCTGTTATCAGAGGGTAAAGACTCTCTGGGAAACATCCTGTACGGATCGATAAATACCTTCTCTGACACTTCTAGTAAATTCTCGAACTTGGAGAAAGACCAAAAGAGCCACAGTCTACTCCTCACCCCTTACACGGGCTTGCATGGCTTTGGGGGTGAACAGAAATGACCAGGAGGAAGGAGGCAGATGCCACCATCCCACCCAAGGGAATGTCCATTTACCTGCTAGCGACCAGTCTGCGCCTTCTCTCCCGGGCAGGCAGCTGTCCTTCTCGGACAATCTGTACTTTAGCACTGGTGTCCTTGGACATATGTGTCACTATCGCATTGAAACAAAAAGTCCCCCACTGAGGTATCCTTGAGTAATATTCCGCCGTAAACCACTACCCATTATTTATGGAGAGACATCAAGACACTGTATTATTAAAAAATCAGAGAAAATCAGTGTGTTTAGTAGGAGTATAGAACCAGAGCACGGAAGGAATGCTGAGAGTCCAGAATCCATGTGAAATCACGTGGGATGCATCCAAGCTGAAATACAAATAATTTTTTGGCTTGATTCTCTTCAAGGTCCCTCCTGGGACCTACAGCATGACCTCGCTCCAGTGATGCTCCCTGAGCAAGGTGCCACGCCAGGTGTGGCTTGGCAGCCGCAGTGGGGATCCCTTTTTCTTCTGATGGCGAGTGTCCATCTGACGTTTCCGAGTGGTTTCCAGAGCACGTGCGCCTCTCTCCAGCGCGGAGCACGTGCCAGAGCCCAGTACGAGGCCGGGCCGGCATGAACCAGTCCATGGCCGGAGGTTTGCAGAGCCCTGCACGGGCCAGAGCCCGCCCTCTGGGGGGAGGGTCAGGCTGGCCCAGTGGGTGGTTTGGGGGCTGAGATGCTTCGGAGGTCAGACTTTTCAGCATGAAATATCAAGGGACTTCAACGCATGATATGATTTTTCTTTAAAAGAGCCGAGAGCTGAGTTAGCCAGTTTCAAAACCACTTTAGGCAGCAAGCTCACGAGCACGGAAAAGTATTCCCTTTCTTGGAAAAGACGGTAGGACTTGGATCAGGTAGCGACCTTGGATACTTGGTTTTACAATAACTTAGACAATCCGACATTTTGTAAGTTTTTATTATTACTGAAAAGAACATGTCCACAGAGCCCCAGACTGGAGACGGGCCTGGCTCCCGCCTCTAGCGTAGACGGGAAGGATGGTTGCTTTCCACCGGGCCCCCAGAGCACCTGCCACGCTCCAGGTTTCCCCGGGTCGTCTCTCTCCCGTGCTTTCCGGAAGCGACGAACAAACGTCCCCACTCTGATGTGCCAGTAGAGCTGGCCTCCTCATGCCCACACTGTCAGCGTCATTTTGTCTACCTCGCGGAACCTGGAAACCATAGGAGAAAAACGGTCCAGCTATCGTCGCAGAGACGGGGCTCTCCCCTTCGCCTGAGCCATCTCTCTTTCCTCTTGCAATGGGAGGGTGCCTCTCCTCCTGGCGGGGGTCCATGTCCCACCCTCCCAGACGCCGTGGTGGCCCCCTCTCTTCTGCTTCTTTTCCGAAGTCTGCAACCATTCCCTATCACTGGCTCCTTCCTGACCTTAAGCAACCATCTCCAACGTCTGCAAAGTTAAAAGAAAATAAATCCCCTGCAAAATTCCCCTTCTGGGTCTACATGAGTTTTGACGTGCATCCCCTCTGCCCTTACTCCTGGCGCCTCCCTTCTCTCCGTGTGCCGGATCTGCTCTCGCCAAAGTCCTGGAGATTTCTCTGTGTATCTGAGCCCAGCGGGTACCTTATCCTCACTTCTCTCGGCTGCTGGGAACATTCGACCGATTTCTCTGGGTCAGACTTCCTTTGGCCTCCCTCGCTAATACACTTCCTGACCACGCGCACTCTTACCTCCTGTTCTTCTCAGACTCCTTTATTGCTTCTGTATTTTCTGCTCCCTCTTTGGAAGCGACTTGCCTTACACCTCGGCCCCCACGGCTCTCCCCAGGGCGTTGGCCAGGCGCAGGAACCGTCTCCTAGGTCAACCATCAAGCGAGCCAGCAAACGTCTGCTTAAATGATACCAACTGCAAAAACCCTCATTTCCTAGAGAACCGTGAAGCCACCTGAAACTGGAAGGAAAGGAGGAGGCGAAAATCTGAGACTCGGTTCCGTGGTCCGGTCACAGATCCTGCAGGCAGGTCCTGACGCCGTGGCCCAGAGGAGGGGGACAGAGGGAGACGGAGATGCTCCCCTTCCTGGTTTGATGTCTTTAGGCCCTAAAACATGGATTCCCTTCCCGAGATGGAGAAGGACTAACTTGGTTATTGCTGGAAACCGCCCGCAACCACCCAGACGGCTCTCCCGCGCCTGCAGTTTTCGGTTTCACAGAGTCCCCCCTGCAGGCGATCTGGGGACGATCTGCTCCGTCTTGTGCCCCCCTCCACGGACACGGGGCGCTGTGCGCCCCGTGTCCACAGTTTCCGAAGCTGCAGCGCCCCTTCCCACTTGCTGCAGGCAAGCCCGCGAGGGCAGCTGAGCTCGCGCTTGGAACGCGTCTGACCGGTCATGCTTTCTCGTCCTTGCAAAGCAGGAGAGGCGAGGAGGGGAGCCTGGGAGACAGGACCCTCCGTTCAGGCCGGCTTGTCAGGTGCAGTACATCAAGTTAAGGTTGTGCATAAATACAGGCTTTCTTTCCCAAATCCAACCCTCCCGGTTGCACAAGCCGAAACAAGATGAGGGATTTTTCTTCTTCCTCTAGGACAGGGCAAAACTCCGGCAGCAGTTAGACGCTCGGTATGTGAACACACCCAGAGAAGCCCATTCTTCATGTGACTGTGAGCCCCTTGCCTGGCTTCTCAAACAAATGAGCTTTTGGCAAGACGTTGCTTTTCATTTCCATCATTGTCAATAGAACACAAACTTTGTTTCTTTCCCGTAACAGCCTTTTCTATTTCATTTCTCAAATACAGACAAACATACACTTAAATGTCACACCACATTATTAGCAATAAAATAACCGTTAATAATTTTAAATTTGAGCCACAATGGTACCGTCCGTGGAGCCCCTGATGCTTCTCGTGCTTTGGACGGCGGTGTGCGAAGGTGCCTCCGTGTCAGGCGGCACACGGAGGGGCTTTGCACACGTCCTCACACTCAAGACAGACTCGGGAGAGGACGGTATTGCCCACACTGCGGATGAGGGAACCGGGCGCTTGGGACACGTATCCCCGTCCTGGGCTCCTCGGAAACTGGCTCTTCCTTACGAACCTAAGAACGACCTTCGGTCCTTCGGATCTGCTGTTTGCAGAATTCTTGAGTGGGGGGAGGCTGCACATTTCAGAAAGTGTGCCGCGTCCACTACCTGCATCAGCTTCTGGGGCCTGCTCGGTAAAGACCAGCTCCTGGCCCCAGGGCGCCGGGTGGGGGCAGGGAGAGAACTACGCGCTGCAGCCCCCATACGTGTACCCCACAATCAGCCTTCAGCTGCTCCAGCCCCAGCAGTTGCACCCCCCACTCCCCCCCCGACTGTTCCAAGTGCCAGTGAGTAAGGCTACACGTCTCTCGACGGCCTCCCCTGCCTTTCTCCCTGGCTACCTCCCCTGTGCCCTTGGGAGATTTCAAAAGAAATGCTTATCACTGTGGCAAGGGCCAAGATGAAGCTTCGGGAAAGAATCTCATCAGGGCAGAGGAGGCTTTGGAAGAGGCTGGCCGGGCCTCGGAAAGGTGGGGAGAAGTTTGGGCTGCAGTCGTGCAGAAGGCACAGCTAAGGGATGGAATCCAGGAAGGAAAGGGGGAGCAGAGAAGGCAGCGGGCACAGAGGGACACGGGGACCACGAGCCAGGCCTGCTCCGGAGCGAGGCCGGCAGGGACCCGAGAACGAGAAGGCTGTCAGGGGAGCAGCCCAGGGGTTGGGTGAGCTGGGCTCTGGGGCCGGAAGGTCTAGGCTGAGAGCCGCTGGGCATTTCGGCCAACTCCTCTGTGCCTCGGTTTCCCCCTCTGTAGCATGTGCAGCATACATGTTGCCCGCTCTCAGGCTCAGAGTGAGCATGACACAAGGGATGCCTGGAGCAGTGTGAGGCTCAGAGCTGGCGGAGCCCGTGGGCTGCTGGGGGCTGGTGGGGTGAGAACCATGGCCTTTGTCGCCGCCTCAGGACACGGTGGGCTCAGAATCGAGGGTGCTCAGAGGTGGGCTGAAGCGGGGGTAAAGGAAACACGGAAACGGAGCCTCGTCTCCTCGTTTCGGGTCTAGCCAGGTCACTTGTTACAGACGTGGGACCCCCACCCCTCCTCCCGGGTGGGCTTCTTACCGGGGACATTCCCCACCGGCACCGTGGATGGTGTTCTCAGGTCAGTGCCGTGATGCCTCTAAACTAACTTCTCCTGAACTCCCGAGGCCCGTGTTTTGGAGACCTCACAACTGAGCAGAATACCGGGTCGGGAGTCGGAGTCGGTGTGCAGGAAAGGCCGGCTTCGTGGGACACGCCTCGTGGGAACCCACAGGAGGTTCAAAGAAGAAAAGGTGCCCCCCCCCCGAGCGTGTGACATCCCATTTCCTTTGGGAGCAAAACAAATAACCGGAACACCCCGAAATGCCCAGGGAACAGGAACGCCATCAGAGGAACTTCTGGGGTCCCTGGGAAGCCCCCTCATCCCCCACACTGGTAGGCTTTGTTTCACTGGTTTCAAATCTCAGCCATTTGCTAGCGATGTGACCTTGAGCGAGTTACTTAAACTTCCCAACCTTCTCTATGATGGGACTAAAGATACCCTGCTTGCTCTTTGAACCCCCAAATCAAGTGGAAGATGGAGTTTAAAATGCACAGCAGTGCTGCTGTCCAGCAAACTCTATAGAGCTGGGGATTTTCTTTTGCTTTTCTCCTGTCCTTGAAGGTTGGTGAAGAGAGAGGATTTTGTCTTCCCAAGAGAGTTACGTTTGAATTAGGAGCTCTCCTCACCTTAGGCTAACCTTAAAGTTATTTAAATGCAGAACATTAACATATTTTTGATTAACTTAACAAACTTCTAACACACCTGAAAAAAAAAAACAACCCTCCAAACCAAAAACAGAAAGGCAAATTACAAAGGCCAGCTTTGAAGGCATCTTCCGAAGCCCCGTGACTGTGCCCATGTTGGATCTGAGTGGAAAGAGAATTTCAAAGAAAGGAGTAATTTCATGGAAAGAGTGCTGACACACCCTCCTGAAAGCTCCCCGGCCACAGGCCACAGGAGTCAGGAGGAGCGATAACCCAGCCTCCAGAGCTGGGAGCCAGGGAGGTCTTGGGCCGGGGAGGGAGGCTGAGTGTGCCGAGGAGCGGGGCAGGGGGGAGGGGGGCACGGGGAGGGGGCCTGGAGGGGGCAGGGCTTCCCCTCTTCTTCACAGAGAAGGGCGGTTTCCGGAAAAGGTGGCACATTGACAGAAAGGGGAGCAGTCCTGCTTTTGCCAAGTAGGGAGTTCCAAAAGTGACCATCACCTTTCACAAAAGAAAGGAGCATTTGGTACTGAAAGGGGGAAGGACGTCGTCTGAGGGCAGAGGAGTGGCTGGGGCCTGCCGCGTGCCGTGGGGGGAAGGTGCACCTGGGGGCGGGGCTCGCAGGACAGCGGAGGCCCGGCAGTGGGCCAATCGTCCTGCTGTCTCAGCCGCAGTGACGGCTTTCTGATCCCTGTGGACCCCCCCCCACCCTTCTCCAGACCTTTCTCTGCTTGATCCTCCCCACCGAAGGGTTTCCCAGGAAGGTCCTGGGCAGAAGGAGATATGGGTCACCTTAAATTAGCAGTTTCTTGGTTTCGCATAAACTCAGAGACGCCAGGTAGACTGAGGCAGCACAGCCCTGGGGGCCGGATCTGGAAGGAACCCAGGGTCTCCATACTCTTGCCCCGATGTTTTGTCCACTAGCTCCATTTTAGCGATCGTGTATCCCAGAGACTTTCTCGATGTCGGCTATGAGCTAAGTGTTCCGGGGACGCCCGAGGTAGCCGTGAGGCAGCCATGGGTGTAAATGAGCTCACACTCGAGGGTGCAGGAAGGGCCTGGCCGGAAATCAGGGTGACTGTTTTTCTTTTTTTTTTTTTTAAGATTTCATTTATTTATTTGACACACAGAGAGAGATGACAAGTAGGCAGAGAGGCAGGCAGAGAGAGAGAGGGGGAAGCAGGCTCCCCGCTGAGCAGAGAGCCCGATGCGGGGCTCGATCCCAGGACCCTGAGATCATGACCTGAGCCGAAGGCAGAGGCTTAACTCACTGAGCTCCCCAGGCGCCCCAGGGTTACTGTGTTTCAAAAGCTCTACCCTTCTTCGCCCCTTGGAGCCCATTCTTATTTTGACAAAGCTCAGAGACCGCAGGCTTGCTTTCTCCGCTGGGCAGAGGAAGGTGCTGGGAGTCACGCTCGGTGCTCTGGGCCGGACCCACGCTGCAGATCTGGCCTTGACCTCCCGCGGGCGTGTGCGGCCTCTGCACCCCTGCCTGGGCCCTTCGCTCGCCCCTCTTCCGGACAGCGACCTCACGCCTTCTGTCCCCCAAACTTCGAGGCCTCCTCCCACGCCCTCTGGGTCAGCCGATGCTGGGGAGAAGGGAAGCAGTGGCGACGACATTCTCACGGGCTCCCAGCGCCCCGTCCGCCCTCCCCGCCCTCGTGGATGAGCCGTCCACACAGGGTCTGGCGGGATCGACGTGCCCCCCTCACACACTCTGTCTCTTGTCCCTTCTCCAACATAGTCAGGGACCGCAGTGCCGGCAGCAATGCCACGCTCCCCGCCTCGCCTCTCCCTGCGATCCTGCTAAGGGCACCTTCAGAGCAGAGCTCCATGCACGCTCGCCGCGTTTGCCAGCTCCCTCCTGCCCGGCCGCTGCCCCGCCAGCAGCCCACCGCTCCTTGGTCGCCACCCCAAAAGTCACGGTGCTCTCAGGCTGAATCCAGCGGTGACCAGTAGGGTCGTGACCCCGCAGGTCACACCTGCTCCAAGAAAGGCTCTCGCCACCTCGCTCCTGGGGACAGTGCTTTTATACGAAGTCATTGTTCACTTTTTGTCGGCGTCCTTCGCTGGTGTCTCGGGTCCCCTCAGCCGCTCCGAATGGGGGGCCCGGAGCTCGGCCTTGGACCTGGCCCGTGTCTCGGCCCATCCCCCCGCGAGCTCAGCCACTTCCAGCTGTGGGAACGCCGTCTGCCCGCTGGCAGCCCCGGACTCCCGTCTCCAGCCCCAGGCTCTCTGGGGGACCGAGATCTGTGGGTTGCAGACTTGCTCCCCCGCTGCGGTTGTAAGAAACACCTCCAAGGGAGCTCCTCCAGACCGCACATTCCGTCCCCGGCCACCATTCCGGCATGTGGCTTCTGTGGTCTTCCCGACTCGGGGGACCGCGCTGCGGAGCTGGTCCCGTCAGACGCGGCTCTGGGGTCCGCATTCTCTCCCTCCGTCGGTCGGCAAGTCGCATCTGCTGCACTTCGAAAATAAACTGAGTTTTCAAGGAGCGTCACCTGGTCCACGTGACCGCTCCCTCCGGCCTGCACGATTCTCACAGCCTCTCAACCAAGCCTCCGTCGGCGGGTGGCTCCCCTGACCGGACGAAATGCAAGCGGGGTCCGTCACTCTTGTTTGGAACTGCTCTGCCTCCCCAGAGCCCGAGCCCACGTGATGCCCTCTGTCCCCCGCCCTCTGCCCCCTGCCCCAGCTCTGACCTTGGGACTCATTCTTCTGATCTCATATCCTGTCTCCTTCCTCAAGTCTGACCAAATGCCGCGTCCCAGTGAAGCCTCGGACCACCCACCTTACAGCCGCAGCCCTCCCCCCTTACCCTCTGTTCTCTTGGCCTGACTTATTTTCTCCAGCACTTTCTACCCCTACTCTACTATCTGACATACTTGTTTGTTCTCTCTCTCTCCCACTGGCTTGTAAACACCAGAGCCACGTGGGTTCCTGCGTGCCGTCTTCAATCCCTTGACCCCAGAGCCTCGAACAGAGCCTGGGACATATTAGGTGCTCAGTTAGTATTTGTGAGATGAATTCACGAGTGCATTTCCACGGAATCTGAAAGGGAGCAGGGATCACCGGCTCAGATCAGTGTCCAAGAGTCCAGACACCGAATGTGCTGAAGGTCTCCCGACAGAACCCAGCATTTGTCTCAGAGCAGGGAAGTGACAAGAGCCTGCCCCCTGCCGGGCGAAGGTCCTCTCGGAGTCCCTTTCCTTTGCTCCAGGAGTAACCACAGTAACTATCTTTGGCCACGGGGCTGAAACCCCCTTTTCCAAGTTTAACTGTGGACTTCTATGATGAAAACCTGTCCGATGGCAGCTCTCACGTCCTGGACGTTTTCAGAGAGGGCTTCCCCTCTTTCGAGGTTTGAATTACCCGTCTCTCACGGCCTGGGTCCTCCCGGTCCTCAGTAGAGCAGGTCCTTGGCGGGTGGCCAGTTGTCCCCCAGCTAGTGATACCCATCGCTGGTTCTGGGGGACTTCTTGTACTCCCCTAATACGCCAGCCTAATTCTTCACTGGGGGCACCCTTTGTCCCCAAACAGAGTTTGAAATGGCTCCTCAAATATCACAGCATCCCTTAGCTTTGACTCCCACCATTGGCTACCAGGCTTACAAATCAAACATTTGGTATATTTTAGAAATTTTTACCACAAGGAGAGGCTATTTTGAGATTTTTGACTCCTTGGCATTTTTAATGTTATGTTTATATTGAATGTTAGAAAATTTTACATTAAACATTGCAGGAAACTTGTTTAAAAATATCTGCCATTTTCACAAAATAAGCGCCTAAAATGTAATTCTTATTAATATTATTAGCTTAGTGAAGCAGTTCTCTCCCCGTCCCCCATCTCCTGCCGAAGGAGATGCCAGTGTGGCTTACACAAAATGTGCTTACAACCTTGGAGCAGAATATTCTGTAACATGCTCCCCAGAGCGCTCTGCCCCACCTCTGAGCTTGCGTTTCAAAGAAAGTCATGGAGATGAGGCCAATGCCAAGCGCAGGGCCCAGAGGCAGATGTTGTTTTCCTGGTGATGTGCATAAAGCAGGCTAGACACACGGGAGAGTGCTTACTGATACACACGGCGCCCCGTCCACCTGATTCCGATCCTGTACTTGACCTTGGGATAAGACGTGTGGTATCCGGGGGGGACACCAGCGACGCTGCACGATGCAGGTGCGATGCTGCAAGGAAGTAAACCACGCCAAGGACCATTCTGGAAGCAGTGCTCCGTGAGCAGTAGGTTCTGACTCTCAGATCCGGCTTCTCTGTAGCAATTACCACCACCTCGGCTCTTGGTCGTGTGCAAAGTCTTTTCTGAATGCTACAACTCCTGTTGGCACTTTTAAAGTCTCAGTGCATGAAGAAGATACGGGGATGAACTGACCTAGGTTCATGCATTCAATCCCCCACCCCCGTCAGCCTCCAGCACCTTCTCCGCGTGAGGGTCTCTGCTGGCCGCGGCAGGCTAAGAGGAGCCCACTTGGAGTTAGAAACTGCGGGCCACGGGAATGGGGCAGGTCCAGGAATAGCCACCTGAAGAACTCAAGTTAGGAAGAGATTGCATTTTCCAGGGGATAGGAAAGGGGTGTGAAGGTTGTCACCTGCCCCCTGGGTGTTGGAGGAGTGAGCCTGGGACCGTGCAGGCAGAGGGCTGGGTTTTCCAGCAGCAAAGACAACGTGAACACAGCCAGGGAACAGAAGAGTCCTTCTGAATCGCTTTAAAAGTTAAACACGGGGGGAGGGGGGGGCGCCAGGGGGGGCTCAGTCATTAAGCGTCTGCCCTCGGCTCAGGTCGTGGTCCCAGGGTCCCCCGTGTTGGGCTCCCTGCTGAGCGGGGAGCCTGCTTCTCCTTCTCCCTCTGCTGCTCCCCCTGCTTGTGTTCCCTCTCTCGCTGTGTCTCTCTCTGTCAAATAAATAAATAAAATCTTATAAAACAAACAAACAAACAAAAACTACCAAAAAATTCCATGCATCTTCCCGGGGGCGAGTGGCCTATAACACAGAATCCACGAGGTCCCCCATTTTCGAGTGCACCGTCCAGTGAAGGGGCCACACCCCACTATTCACATCCTGCACTTGCTTCATCTTGCAAAACGGAGACTCTGTGCTCAGAGGACAAAACTCCCCCAGCCCAGCCCAGCCCCCGGCGCGCGCCCCAGCACCGTGCGCCCTGCAGACGGGCAGCTCCAGGAAGCGCCCGGAAGCCCAATCTCGGTGCCTGTACTTTCGTGTCTGACTTATTTCTCGCAGCATCGCGTCCTCAGGGTTCCTCGATGGGGTCCCGGCGTCAGAACACGCTTCCTTCTGCAGGTGAAGCAGTGCCCCGTTGTCTGTATGCAGCACGTTTGTTTGTCCAGTCATCGAGGACGGACACTTGGGTCGGCTCTCTCTTTGGCTGTTGTGAATAACCAACTTTTTACCAAGATCGTTGTAGTGATTATGTCGCTGGAACCCAAACTCAGGGAGGCGAGGGGCCCTTGGCCGCTTAGGGCCCTGCTGGACCGCGGGGTTTACCAGCAGGCGTCCCAGGGGCCGCAGCGCAACCCTCCGGGGTCTCGGGCTGCAGGAGGCGGCAGGTCCCCTCTGCAAACCCGGCTTCTCTCGTTCCCTCGTTCTGTCACTCTCAGCACGTGACTTTCCTTCTCTGAGAGTCAGTGGCTTGCAGAGTCTCAAGTCCACTTTCTAGAATGTTTTTGAGAAATAGACACAATGTAAACAGTTTGGTTTGTGGTAGACACTTACAATTTAGTAACTATGACCATCGTAAAGCATTTTCAGGGCACAGTTTTATTTAAACAGGGAAGACAATTATTTTCATTTCAGCAGGGTGTAATTTTTAAAAAAATCGGAACTATTAGACTACCTTTTCTTGCCAGCCATTCCATTAGCCCGTGTCACCCAAACAAGCCACCCGCTCCCCGACACCTCGGATTTGTCCCCTTAGAAGTGGGGACGATTGCCCCACCTGACTCACAGGGTCATTGTGGGAATTCAGTGGGAAAGCAGAGAAGAGCATGTCCTGTAAACTGCTACGTGCTGCATAAAATACAGGGCGATCATCCTTAGTCTATAAACAGAAGTGAAATTTATTGACTAGACTGTTGGGAACAAATATTCAAGGAAAGAAGATGCTTTTGTTTTACCCTGTTATTGTTTTCCAGAAGTCTGGCTGCTCGGTAGCCGGAATGAGAGCCCTGGGGTAAGAAAAAGCCGTCAAGTTATCCAGGACCTTTCAAGCTGGGGCAGCTCCCGCGCAGCCCACGTGAGACCACTGGGGGAAGGAGCACCGGGGCCTCCTCGAGGGGCAAAAATCCCCCCATCCGTCCTGCCTGCCCTCGGTCCTCTTTATTAGGGTCGTCAAAAGACAAAAGCACCCTTGTCCTGAACACCAGCGACAATGGAGGATTTGGAGGGGGAGGGCAAGGGGACGGTAATGGAGTAACAGTGCTATTCGCCGGAGGGAGGGGAGGGACGGTCACATTTATGGAGCACTTCCTCTCCGCCTCCCCAGTAGCCCCGCGCCAAGCATCCGATGCGGAGCCTGAGGCTCCGACGGATCCCGGAGTCATTTCAGACCACGGAACCGCCTGTGACACCAGGAGGGGAGGCCACAATTCCGACTCCAGATTGCACATCCGTGCAAATTAAATGTTTGGAATTGGCTACGTACAGTAGCAAAAGGAAAAGATTCATCGGCAGTTTGAGCTGCATCACGAAGCCAGGAGTGTGATTTTCATCAGGCGAGAACTATGCACAAAGGGAGCGGAAGGACCTGAGCCTTGCTCCAGTCAGCCCCGGTGTGGGGGTGTCAGGGAAGCGGGGCTCCCTGTGGACTGGAGGGTACTCCTCTCCGGTGCTCACTGGTTTTGTTTGTTGTGCAAACTGTGGAACTTTCCTTTTGCTTTGACAGTCAATCATCCTGGAGGTAAGTCTAGGGGAACTATGGGAAGAGATTTCAGAAGCTGGGGCATTTGATAAGGGTTTTGAAGGATGAACAGGAGTTCACTCCCATGGTCGGAGGAGAGGCAGAGAGCATCGCAGGTGTGATAGCGCTGGTCTGTGGTGCTCAGGAAAGGCAGGTAAGTGGCATGGTGGGTGATCACTGGAGAGGGGGCAGGGCCCTGAGCTAGATGTTTCTGCAGGACCAGAGTTTACTGAGCTGCGAGTTTGTATTCCATGGTCATTGCTCTAGAAGAGTCTGAAATGGGAGAACTTTTCCTTCCCCTCCCACTTTGTACCGAAGTTTCTCAAAGGACAAGTAGGTCTTTGAGTCCAAAAGGTGTTAGGCAACATCGAGTCTTAACTCCCGGCCAAGGGGTCCTGCGTGTCCCGTAGAGACAGAGGGGTGAGTTTGGTCCCTCATGGCCTGCCAGGGGTGGGGGGGAGAGGCTAAACCTCAGGGGGCTGACTGATGGGACGGTGTGGAAGAACCACTGAGGGAAAAGAAGGTCCTGGGGGGCCGGGGGGAGGATTCCAGCCAGGCCAAGGGGCAGTGGGGCCGGCAGCCAGGCAGGCGAGTTCTCTGGGCACGTGGACGCCCCCCGAAACCCCGAGCCCAGGAGCCTATCGCTCAGCGCCCTGTTAGGCGCACACCCTGGGATCTTCGGAACACCCTGGGCTGTGGCCGGGAGCGCCAGCAGTAGTGAGGCGCTCCTCTCTGCGCGGCAGAGGGCACTCTCTCCGCCGTGACGACTGCAGCGGCTCCCAGCACGAAGGCTACGGCAGAGCCGGGCCCGTGCCCGGCGTTCTTCCAAGCGGTTGGGCTGCACGGACCCACGTCATCCTCCCAGGGACCCACGGGAACGTGTGGTTCTTACCCCTTCTCCAGGCGAGGGCAAGGGATTTCCCCGAGGCCACGTGGCTTGTAAGCAGGGGCACCGGGACTCGGGATCAGGCGGTCCGGCTTCACGGTCTATACGGTAGTCTAGCATTTTTTGTCTTTTGTAAAAGCAGAACAAAACAAAAAACCAGCCTGGGGCATTTCTTGCAGTTCCTGCTCCCGGCACGTGTCCTGAAGCGTGCGTGCGCCTCTACAGTCAGCGGACCGCCGCGGGAGGATCCTGAGTCGGGGCGAGGCAGGATCCCCCGGTGTCCCAGAAAGACCATTCTGGAAGCCGCGTTGAAGGTGCGTGAAGCAGAGAGAGGGACACGTTTTCAAAGCCTGCTTACGAGCTGTTGTCTTATTCTCTACGGAAGGGATGCCAGCTTGAGGGACACTTGGCAGGGGGGAGGAGAGGAGAGGAAGCCTTCGGGAACACGTTCAAAGGTAGAAACTCCCGGTGCACAGCGGCGGGAGAAGCACGGGCCCCCGGTCATCATGCTCATTCACGTGTCCGCGTTCAAGTGCCCTTGAAATGTGGCTGGGACGGGCTGTAACTGGAGTCACTCCAGAGACAACATCCCGTGCCTCGCACGGATGCGCCGAGCACACAGAACGAGAGCGAGCCCACGCGTCCCGCGGGGGCACACGCGACCCTCTGGTTCGGGAGGGGTTCGGGCTCTCGCTCGTGGCTTCGATTCCTTTGTTCACTGCGCGCGTCGGTGTGGAATGGGCTGGGGCTAAGCACGCGTGTATGACGGAGATAAATCTTTATTCCAGCTCCCCGCTGTGACGGAGGAAAGGGAGGTCCATTGGCTGAAGGGTTATTTTAGCTAAGAAATGTTTTTGGTGAATTAGAAGCTTCCTTGTGTTAAGACTGAGTATCATTTACAGGGAGTCATGATTTATCCATCCATCTATCCCTCCACTCATCCCTGTATTCGTTTATTTATTTGCTAAGCATTTATTGAGCGCCTGCTGTCTGCAGGCTCTGGTGGGTGGTGCAGATAAAGGCATCGAAGCAGTTTACCGTGCGGTAGGAGGCTGCTGTGTTCCCGAAGCAGCGATGTGTGCAGGAAAGCCCTGAGCTGGGAGGTAGGTGTCTGGGGCCGGCGCTAGCTTCCCCCAGGGAGTACGACCTCAGACCCTCCAGCCTCAGAGTGACTTTCTTTATCCAGGAAACTAGAAGGGTGTCTTCACGTTCACGGGGAACTTGTCCCCGTTCTCGGACCCTGCGTACACACAGCAGCAGGGAATCGCGGGACCCGGGGTTTGCAATGGTCCCGCTCGAGAGGTCACCACTGCCTGCAGAAAGAAGGCACACTTTCTGCACACTGTCCATTAGACGCGTCCTGGCCGCCTCTCCACACTCGCGTCTGTAACGTGGGTCCGGGAAGCATTCCTGATGTCCACGGTGTGGGTCCGCCTTGGCGAGCCCTGAGGCTCAAAGGCACACAAGACACACCCTGCACAGGTCACCTGCAAGGCCGTGCTCCCGGGGAGGACATTCAGGGAGAGCGTGTCGCACCATTTCAGAAGGATGGCCTGATCTCCTGTCTCCACTGTCCTGAATTCCTTCTTTCGGGTTCTCCCCTTGCAGAGCGCCCCCTGAGACCAGCAGGCAGGAGGG
>CM052885.1:2402361-2466979 GCA_028534135.1 Potos flavus
TATATTTACAGGGTCTTATCTCTCCCTTTCTTTCATCCTCGACTTAACAGTGTTTTCTTTGGGCTCTCAGAAGTAACTTTTAAGCCTTGAAATTAGAAATGGAAAGACTAGGACAAAGATTGAAGAGGCAACTAAAATCGTTTACAGCAAACTATAAAAAGACCATACAAGCCTATATAACATGACTTTAAAAAAAAAGAATTATTAACGGGTTTTAGGAGGAGAATCCGATTGAGATGGAACATCTTGAATCCGGGCTGGTCCCGGGATGAGGGAAGCCCAGGCAGGACGTGCGCGTCCTTCCGTCTCCATCGCTCACCCCATAAATTAAAATGCAAAATCATCTATATTAAGTGCTCTTATCTTAGCTAGCTTAAGAGATTTAACCTTTTTCCTCCAAAGGATGGAGGCAATTTATGCGAAGTCAGCAAAGAGAAAACTAACAGTGTTCGGGTCTTTTTAAAAATAACTTGCCACCCACGTGCGCTCGGAAGGAGAGCTGGGTGTCAAGGGTATTTGGCAAGAAGGGGTCGGGGAAGCCGCCCCAGATCAGGAGCAGAGTCACTCGGGCAAGCCGAATTCTAGCCCTGAGGACTGATTGAGCAGATTTAAAAAAATAAACAGCAGCACGTCTTAGCAGCCTCTGTGGGGTACCAGCTTCCTCGCTGCCGAATTTCGACATCACTTATTAGTAATCAATGATATTTAAGATGGTGATAGACAGACAACTGGGATGCCATCAAAACAACTCTTTATTTCAAACACTACTTCCTCTTTTCTCATGTTTCTTGAGTGTTTGGCTAGGGTTTTTCTGGAAAATTTGATGTATTTCCAATGGTTTTGAGTGGAGGTCTCCTGAGTCCCCCCAGGAAGCAGTCCGGGGTGCTGGAGCCCGGGAGAGCATGAAGGTGGGGCATCGGAGTTCCCCACTGATCCTATTAGCTCTGGGAGCCTTGCAAAGTCACTTAGGGCAGGGTTGTTGGAAGAAGATAAGTCCAACACTGGGGCCAGAGGACCTGAATTCCAGCTGTGGGTCTGCCAAGGACCCTCCAGAGCTGCGACCCCGGGGGCAGGTCCGCGAACCTTTCTAACCGTCGTGACCCTGTGGGGCGAGGAAAGCCTGACTACCTAACAGCGCTCTTATGGGGTCAAGAAGACGACACACTCGAAGGCCCACCGTGAGCTCCGAAATGCTCTCTATAAATTTCAGGTATTTGTCACCCGAGGGCTCAGACCCATCGGTGCCAGTGCGTTCATTCCATCAACCAACAAATACTTAGCAAGCATGTCTTGGTAAGTGCCCCCTTTGGGGCCCCTTGTGGGTACTGGACGGAACCTGGAAAGTCCCGCCTGCACGGAGCTTACACCCTAGCAGGAGAAGGCACACGACAAACTAACAGAGCATTACAGGTAAAGAAAAACATGAGGAGGTGCTAGGGACACAGGAAAACAGAGTCCGGAGAGAGCCGGAGAGAGCCGGAGAGCAGCCAGGAGTGAGGAGAGGGGCTCAAAGGTTCCAGGGGGGCGCAGCGAGCACAGAGCTGCGGGAGTCCCGCTGTCCCGAGCTGGCAGGAATCCCAGGAGGTAAAAGAACAGGGCCGGGGATTGGGAATGCAGCTGCCTGGCGGTCCGGCTGCTTGAAGACCAAGGACACACGTGGGAAAGAGCTTAGTGAAGGGGAGGCGGGTGTGTCATCTGACTTAAGTCAAAGGTCAGCTCATCGTCATCCTCGTGACCTTGCTTGAGTGAGGTTGGGCATTGCGCGAGAAGCAGGTGGGAGGGCTCCTCGGCCAAATATCGCTGGTCCTCTGGGCCTCGATGGACAGAGCGAGCCTGTGATGCGGGACCTCCAGGGGGACCCCCGGGGCTCCTGGCACGGGGGGGGCAGGCCCAGCACCTCTGGAAGCACTCTCCTAGGATAATGGCAGATGCCCACGATGGCTGAGGCTGGCAGAAACTCGCTCCCAGGAGCCCGAGGAGGAGAGGATCGCCGCTGCCATGGGGAGCAGTGCACTTGAGAGCTGCCCAAGGCATCGTGTTGGGGACCACAGCGAAAATAGAGTCTTTGGAGTCCTTAGAGGGTTGGGGGGGGCAGCTGGGGCCTTCTGTGCCCCTCCTGATCATGCGACCACAACCGCTGGGTCACAGAAACTAGGCTGTGGGACCGGCTGGATCTCTGAAGATCTTTCCAGATTGAGACTTTTCGCATCCAATAATGACTTTTTCTTTCTTTCTTTCTTCTTCTTTCTTTCTTTCTTTTTTTTTTTTTTTAAGATTTTATTTGTTGTCAGGGAGAGAGAGAGAGATTGTGCACAGGCAGGGGGAGCGGTAGGCAGAGGGAGAAGCAAGCCCCCCAACTGGTCAAGAAGCCCAATCAGGGGCTCCATCCCAGGACCCTGGGATTATGACCCGAGCCAAAGACAAACACTTAACCGACAAACACTTAAGCGAACCGACACTGGTGTCCCAATTATGACCTTTCTTTAAGTCGCTTCTTAAGCTGGTTAGGATAGTACCACTCTCCAGTGAGACTAGGCACTTATAGGAGATGCTCAGGAAAACATTTTATTTAACTTAATAGTTACTGAAATTAATTATTAATCTTGCGGCTGTTGGTAATAATATCATCATTCCTTATAGTAAATGAGCAGAACCTTCTACATGGCAAATCTTTTTCAATGCATCACATTCAATCATGAATGTTGCCCTATAGCTTCATTTAATCACTAAAAGCCTTTATCTTGACTCCAAATCTACTGTTTTGTCATCTCAGCTGATGACACCCACATCCAGCCCATCACTCTCACGGGAGCTCCAGCAGAGCCTCCTAAATCCTTCATGTCCTGTCCAAGCCGCCATGTTCCTCTTCATTAAAATCTCCTTTCTCTTCCTCTCCAGTGCTGCTGCTCTGGCTCACGGTCTGGCCATGTCTTCTTTGAACTCTTCCAATGTCATCTTGTCCCCGACCTCCTCTTGCTAGCAGAGTGACCATGTGGAGGTAGACACTCTTCTGTGTCACCAGAACCCGCTGTTTCTCCTCATTGTTTGCAGGAGGCTCGCTGGTTGCTCAGGCTCCTTGCTTCTTATTTTGTGTCCCCGAGTTTCTGAAAGGCTGCTGCTCCCTTTGCTTTTCATTCTTCCTCTAGAAGAAACACACATGTCCCACTTCACTTCTTCGTGTTCTCAACTCGTGGCGGGGGGCTGCCCTTGACCGTGATGCGTTTCTGGAACTCTCCCTCGGGTGACCCTGCACGCTGCCTCTTCTGGGGAGAAGTCTGATAGGAAGTCATCTTCCGATCTCTCACTGTCCAATCAGACGGCAGACCCCGCCCCTAGGACGGCTGGGTTTAACTGGTCTCTCCCCAGTAGGTGCCCAGCGAAGGTCTGGCCGGTTCCACCAGCACAAGGAGCTCCACACCAGAGGTGCGTTCCCTTCACTGCGGCACTTTGCGGACACGGCCACTGATGTCATGCATTTTTGGTTCTGTGTTCTATTCCTCTGGCTGAAACGTGGGTGTAGAACTGTCTTATTCACCCTCACCTACTGTCAACAAACCGAGGGGCCATGCTTGGTGAATAAATTAATATATGAATGAATGAAATGATGCCACATCTCTCATTACTTCTTCAGTTTGGTTCCCCAATTTTAAGTTGCCTTTTTTTTTTTTATTGTTGAACTAGCTTAATAGTATGCTAATATTATTATATTATACTGTAGTGGCTTTATAAGGACAATTGTGCTCATCATTTGGGTGCTTTTTCTTAAACAAATTTAACTACATTTTGAATATATTGAATATATATTACAATTGTGAAATAAAATACAAGCAGATTTTATTCTTCTTCAATAAAATAGAATAATGCCCAGACACGGGATGCAGGACATCCGGGTTCTCTCTACTCAGGCTGTCTAGTTTTGTGGCAAGTCAGTTAACCTCTCCATGCCTCAGTTTGCCCAACTGTAAAATGAAGGGATTAAGCTAAATTGTGAATGTTATTTCCTACTTTAAAATTCTATTTTTCTCTGTGTGTGTGTGTGTGTTTCAATTTTCACTTGATTTTCAAGTTTACTTGACAGTTGTGGATGTTCTTTATATCACATGGGAATGCTTTCAAACCCATTGCATGGTGAAAAATCATGTGGAACTTTTACTCAATGCCAAAAACATCTTAATTACCTGCTGCCTTTTAGAATATTCTTCCCAGTGGACACATATTGGCAGGGGGCTGCTGGAGGTAAGGAGCCAAAGAGAAGGATGAGCAGACAATTTTCCTAAAACCCCGCATCTGAGATGCAATTATTTTCTGTTGGTTCATGGAATTTTATTCCCCAAACCTGTTTTCCTAATTAAGCAAAGAAGCCTCTTGGCAAATACAGAGCACGTAGAAATGAAAGATAATCAGCATAAAACAGTGTAGGAGGCACCGTTCCAAATGTAGAGTCCACGTTGGCAATATGGCTGCCCCAGAAGGACTCCGGAAACACGCACAGCTATGTCTTTCTGGTAAAGCTGGGAGGATGCCCGCTCTGGCTAGAAAGAGGGGCTTTAGGAATGTTAGTTTGAATGAAAACACACAGTGTAACAGATAGGCATTTATTTTTCAGCAAACAAGAGTCTAATTGACTTTATTGCTTTCCTTGGAAGGCCCCGTAAATCATAGAAAGTCAGCCGTGAGTAAAAATCCAACATCAATTGAAGACATATAATAACTTTTTTTTTAGTTGCCCAAAGTGATGCCTAACTATTGAAGTCATATCCTTTTTTATTTTATTTTTTTCAATAGACTATACCACATTTTTTTTTTCTGGAAAATCTTGTAAAAAGGTACCTGGTCTCCCCATTGTGGTTCCCCCCCATTTCATATGCGATTCCACTTTTGATGTAATCTTTATTATTTTTATTTTTTAAAAATTGTGGTAAAATATATCTAACTGAAAATTTGCCATTTTAACTGTATTCAAGTGTATAATTCAGTCCTCTATATCCCACTTCGTGTCCTTCTATGTGCTTGCAGAGGTCCTATGGGGCAAAGCACACAAGTTTGGTGTTAGATGCCCCAGGTTTCTAACTTGTCTCCCATACACACCCCAATACCTTAGGTATGTCCTGTTACCTCCTCCAGCATGAGAGCCCAAGCTTATCTAGAGATCCAGCATCTCATAGAAGGTGGAGAATGGCTAGGTGTTGTAAATTGAACACAAACACTTTTTCTTCTTTGTGTTTTATGGATGTCTAGAAAAATGAGATGGAAAATGATGATGATGAGGAGGAGGAGGAGGAGGAGTAACAATAACAACGACCACGACTACCACAATAATAATAATACAGCTGAGTTGGGAGTGAGGGAGTATGACAGCTGTCAGCCTGGGCTGGAGTCTTGAGGACCTGCCCTTGCCTTTGTCCCCACGCACATGGACTGAATTTCATGCTTCCATTTCAGTAGGTTCCTAATGGTTTGGAAGCGGGCAGGTTCAGTCTAGGCACACTGTTGTCCCCCACGCTGGGGTGCCGTATATTCCTGTTACAACAGTAGCTTCATATTTAACTTTAGATTTAGCACAGTAATTAGAAAGAAGAAATGGAATTTGAATTCCTTCAATTCTGTCCTTCAGTGCAAGTATCTGGGGTTCTTACTTGTGGTTAGCATCTAAAACAGCCAGATGATGTACAGACTGGGAGGTAGAATAGTTTTGCTGATAAATGCAGATTATAATCCATAATGAAGTTGTTTTCTGAATTTTCACATCTTTAAAACTGCAATGCATTCTTCTATTTAAATCATTGTTTCATTATTATTTTTTTTAGTAGACTCTACGCCCGACATGGGGCTTGAACTCATGACCCCAAGATCAAGAGTCACGTGCTCTATGGATTGAGCCAGCCAGGTGCCCCTCATTGTTCCATTTAAAAGAGAAGAATGAGTCAAGGAAATACTGATCATTCATGATTGTTACATGATTAACACTGAAAATAATTTTGCCATGTCAAGGAGAAGGGTGTTAAAAATGATCCTTCCCGGGTGTTGAATATACCAGGTCACCCACTGCTGGGCAGATAGGAAGGTCAAAGTGACTTTCCTGCCAACTCTGGCTTGAGATGGTCATTATTCCAGGAGGTGCCCGAAGGCATCGACTTCTCAGATCTCCTCCCAAGGTTCAATATATTCTCTTCCCTCCCCAGCCCTCTTTAGACTAAATGCCTTGGCTTCCTCTATATCAGTTGAATGATGCTCCCTTCCCTCCCTTCCGTAAATCTGTCCCATTTTCCAACAGGTGAAAGAGTGAAGAAGAAACATGGTGAAGAAAGAGAATATTTGAATTTCTGTGGAGCTGGGCTTAATTCTGGTTGTGTGACCCTGGGTCAGATTGTCTCTTTAAACTTGTTTCCTCTTTTGCAAAACAAAGCTAGTGAGAGCAAGCAATCTATTATGATTTTTATGTGGATGAGGGTTAGATCGCACATCAAGGACAGAGGATGGTGTGAGGCTCCTGATGAACGACGTAGGAAATCATCATCTCCCTCAATCCGTTTCAGCTCCTGACCTGCCTCTGAAGAGGTCTCAATGCCAGATCTTCATCCCCTGGCACTCTGTCTCTGCCTGTCTCACTCTCGACACACACACGCCTGGCATTCACACGCGCGTTCACATCCATAGCTGTGTCCGTAGACACACTTGCATGGGTACACGCTCAACGTTTGCACATGCCTCCATCAGTACGCACATGCGTTCACATACAAAGCTGTGATTATATGCAATTGTATGACCTAATCCTATAATTTTCTAAAATCAGGGCACGTTATGCTTTAAGTAAACATTGCAATATAGGGGCTTAATTTATAATATAGATCAAGATAAATGATTAGTCCAGCAACCCAGAGTGAAAACGTGTATGCTCGCTATGTTTTTATTTTCCTTCAACACATGCTTTTTATCAGGAGACTCCTTCTTGCCAAGCATTTTTATTTTAAACTTGGCTTTTCATGACGCCAAACAATTTAAACATTTGGGCAATGGGATCAGTACATAGTTTCCACCCTGTAATAAAATAATAGTTCAGTTGAAAACTTTATTAATTCCAAATTGAGTAGAGTCTAGCTAGTGACCGTTTGGTCCACAGCGCTCTTCGCTTTCCGGCCAGCTGGAGGGAAGAGAAGTTGGTAGAAACAGCTATTTTGCTTCCACATGTGAAACAAGGTAGCGATGTTTCAGAGATGCTTTGTCAGAAAAGGATGAGACATAAGACACAACATTCCTCGTCTAAAAAGGAAGAAGGACTTTTGTTTAGTTCTTTGGCTGCTCCTGAAGTAGACTGCTTCTCTGCCAGGTGCGTGGTTAGAAACCCGGACGGGCGACCCTAAATTTCCCACGTGGAAGCATGGGCAGAGTTCATCTCCGGATGCAGGTGTTACGGTGATTTTTCTTATTTTTGTGTTTTATCAGCTATGCTCAAGTTTTATTTGGGTAGCCAGAAAGAATCAATCAACAACCCCTTTTTGAAAGAATGGATTGTTGGGGGCAGAGCTTGAATTGGAAATTCAGAGTTCTGAGTCCTGTTCTCCAGTGCTGGCAACTAATGTGTCCTCTCAAGCAGCTCCAACGAGTCTTCGAGGAAGTCCGACTACGATGCGGAATGAGCAGTGATGAGATAGACACGTTCTCACGCCCTTTCCAGCTCTATGACTTCCGATTTTAAATGAAAGGGACAACGGACATCATTTCATTAAACATGGAAAAGACAAACTAAGAAACATTATTGGACACATTGTTTGCGTCTGCTTCTGAGCTCCGTGTTGTCACTGTTTCGTGCATTTTTAAAAAAATAACACAATGCTATGTCAATTTCTCCATACAACAACCTCCCCCCCCCCCCCCACGAGCTCATTAGCACCCCTTCCACAGAGGTCACGAAACTCATCTCCTGCAGCATGGATGATGGGAGGAGAATTCCAGCCCGAACCTGTCCGGCCCCACAGCCCATGCTTTCTCACCATCGTTGTCAAGGATTCTCTACACTTGATGTGAAACATTTTGCAGAAAAGGCTAGAACTATTCTTCTGCGAAACAGCAATCGGGTTAGGGAACTATGAAGACGCTTCTAATGTCATCACTAAGTCATCAGGACATGTGGCTCCCCCGTAACTTGTTAGAAATGTTCCCGGTTGCTGAGCCTTCACCTGGGGCTCCAGGGGGAATGTTTACTTTGTTGAGTATCCATTTCGTCCTTCTCTATCCAAACCACTAAATAAACTTGCTCCATTTTTGTTCTTTAGGAAAAGAGATTGAGAAGAATCCAAGACAAATGAACTTACAACCGGCACTCTGATGGCTTTGCTTTCTGGTTGTCTTCCTGTCCCACCAGACGGTTCCACGCCGACCTGCGCCCGCGGCCACCCAGGGGAGAAAACTCATTTGATTTGACTACAGCCACACAAATCTGTGTGTCCGTAGAAACTCAGGTTTTATGTTATCCTCCCTATGGCTTAGAACTGTGGTGTATTGTTAACTTTCCTCTCTGTCCCTCTCTTCAAGGTGGATTTTTTAAGGGCAAATATGTCGTGCAAATGATGATTTATGGGGTACCACTGTCCCCGAGAAAACATATTGATTTAGGGGAACTTGCATTCCCCGTTACAAGGGACCGTAAAGGGATCTCTGGACGATGGGACTGAAGTGAAGTTGAATTCGTCAACCCGCCGAAAACTGGATTTCCCGAGGTTTTCTGTGGCACGAGCCCCACCTCTGGAATCTGCGCTTTTCCACGTCACGGCTGCTGCCCCCATTCTCATTTCCTGCATTCGCTAATCAGCTCAAAGAATGATGACATTTACCTCGGTAGCCCTTCCCATGAGTGAATCGCTAAGGAGACAGATTCACGCTGCTAAGCGAGGAAGAGACGTGGAGAAGCACACAGAGTCATCTGCCATCTCCTGGTTCTGTTCGATTCCCGGGGAGAAATGAGCTCCCCCCAATCGGTCCTAATGGGACTGATCTCTATTCCTGGCCACGCACCCGGCGCGAGGTAGGGGGGGCGCGGGAGCACCCTCTCAGGTGCCCTTGGCTTCGTGACGCCTCCAGCTCCACGAAATCCACCCAAAGCACTCAGCGGAGGGACCGCGGTGAAGGGGTGCCGCCCGGACCCCGTCAAGGGGAGCCAGAAATGAGAGCGTCAGGCAGGAAGCAAACAGAATCGTGCAATTATATGTAATTGCAGAAGGCATCCAGGCCGTGCACTTTAGAACGTCAATAAAAGGAGCTTTGTCTTTTCTGGGCTGCGTCGTGGTGATTGGGGACGGGAATATGATGAGCGGCATTGATCACTTTCCTCACTCTCATAATGTCTGTCCGTGTTTCTCTGATAATTTCACTTTCAAAGTGGGAAAAATGGAGTTATGTGACCCCCTGGGCCCGAGCCCACCACCCTATTGACAACCTCCATTAATCTTGGAGAGTCTCAGCCCATTTGCTAAATAGCAGGGCTCACCTGGAGTCACACACCAATCAGCGGCAAAGTTAATTGCAATCAATATCTGTGAACATTTTTGCTTCCCGCCCCCACCCGGACAGTAAATCTTATCTTCTTGGGAAGACTGGCAGCTATGGGCAGCATCAGTCCTTTGTAGGCGGGAGAACCGGGACTTGGGGCCAGAGGAAGTTTCCATACATCATATTTAAAAGCTATTTTATGTTGGAAAGGCTTTGGCTTCGGAGTTTCCGATTTGAATATTAGCATTCTCATTTCTGTCTTTTCAGCAGCTTTCCGCTTATTCATAAAATTTTAAAATACATTTTCCCAGGTTGTAAAGTACTACGAAGCTCATTAATGAAAATTGTTAAAACACGTACAATGAATAAAGAGAAAAATGATCTCACTACCAAATGAACTCACTACCGGGTTCACTAGAGAACCTGGGTTACCCTTTTGGTATCCTAGTGGGGTTTTTTTCTTCTTTTGTTTTTTCTCTAACCAAACACATGTAAAGCCCATCTTTACCAGTTGGTATTATGTCTACTGAGATGAAATACGCCTCCACAGCGTCTCCTAGCTTCTCGACTTCTGTTGCAGTTTCTGAGTGGACATAAAAAAAGAAAAGAAAAGGAAAAAATGTGTACTATTGATGTATATGTGTGTGTTTAGTTTTAAACGTCTGAGCTACTTAAAAATAGCGTGAGTGCTCAATTAAGACGTAACTACGAGTTTTCCCCCTTGGTTCAAATGTCTGAATCAGAAAGCAAAATTTGAAGAAAGCACGAAGTGTCTTTCTGATTTTGGTTTTTTTTTTGGGGGGGGGAAGGTAGGGTTGATCTTTTTCACAAGCCATGAGGAAAACCTGTCTGTCTCAGTCTCTCTCTTCCAGTTTCCACTGGTCTTAAAGTTGGAAGAAGGTCATTCAGATTATAGAGATCTTTGCAGAATGTCATTGAGTTTCCTTGTTACTGGAAGTTTTTGCCCCCTTTTGGCCTCTGTGTTTGTACATGAAGATTGGAACAAGACTTTGGCAGGGGCTTTAACAGAAGCTGCTAGCTCTACCCTCTGCCGTGCAAGCTTAAGACTTCCCCGACTCCTTCCTGAAATATTTTTCAGACCCCAACTGCCAAGCACTGTGCTGGTTCATACGGTCAGTGATGTGTGTTTCCTGCCCTCCAGGAGGTAACCTCTCGGACATGACACGTACCCAAGGGGATTGGCCAATGGGACGGAAATTCGCGTGAGGTTGTCGTGGAGTGCGTTGGGGGTGTGCAGTAGGGAAGCTTTGTTTGGGGAGGAGACACAGAGGTGAACCACAGGAAGGAAGTCAGAACTTGTTACGTGGCCAAGGAGAGGTGGAAAGAAGGTCCTTCCGGCAGCGAGGGGGGGGGTTTAAATGACAGCCAGTGGGGTTGAGATTGAGGTGTCTAAGGGACCTCCTGCTGGGGTTGATGAGTGGGCACGCGGGGCTCAGCTGACTGAGGGCAGTGGGAATGGCAAAATACAAGCATTTAAAGTTGATGTAAAGAGTGTGTGAAAAGAGAGGGATATGGATGGAAACCTCCAAGTACTCCTACGCACCTAGTAAAGGGGGAGAAGCACCCAAAGATGCTACAGGAAAAGCCGAAGGAAGGAGTTCTGGAGGAAGGGAATGATCCACACTGTCAAGGGCAGAAAGACCCAGGAAGGGAAAGCCTGAGAAGTCAGGGTCATTGGCGACATTGGCGAGTTTGCATGAGCAAAGCATGGTTGCAGAGGGGGCAGTGAGGGCAAAGGAGAGGAGAGAGAAGATGGCTACTCGGGCAGCCTCAGCGTAGTTGGTCCAAGAATTTTGGGTCGCTAAAGTCTGGGGGGCATGAGGGAAGGCGGGGACTTAGGGGCATGGGAATCGAGGTAGGGAGGTGAGCACCGAGGACAGAATTTACCAGCTTTCCTAGCACTCCTGCCTGGGCCTCTGAGTGGCCCTTTATTTACCTTGGGGATCGCAATACAGGTCCTACTTAGAAAAGCCTCTACGAGAGTCAGTTTGCTTCAGAAGTGAATTAACAAATCATGTAGGTGGAAAATGGGGCAAAAGGGTAAAAGATTTTCAAGAAACCTTTCTCCTTTGAAAATAGGTGAGTGTATATAACTGTGTAAATGGCTGTCATCATGAAAACAAGAAAGCCGTGTTTCCCTCTCCCTGCCTCATTTCAGCTTCCTTTGGACCAACAGAATGTCCTTTGCATCTTCCCAGAGAAAGAAATGTAGGTGCTTATTGTCCACCAGGAATCAGGGCAGGGACGAAAGGTTGAAGGCTCTTCACACAATTGCACACCTGAGCTACTCTCCACTCTACTCCGAAGGCCAGGGAACTGGAGCTGCTATGTCCAGAATTATTATTGATTTAGATAATAATTATTACTTAAAAACCCCAGCCGTAATAAGGACGATAGTAAAAATCACATCCGCGCAAATTCTTACTTTTTATGATAATACGTTTGGAGATAATAAATGCCATATGCAGTTACGGGAAATATTTGTAGAAAGTGGGTCTTACCCCTGAGTTTTAGGAATCGCTTCTGCAGCATCGTTGACTGGAACTTGCGGTCGCACAGTGTCGTCTGCATGTGGGGATTGCCTTACCTCTTACAGCGGTACGATCCACTCTCGGACTCAGTTATCTGACCGTCTTTGCATCAGGCTAAAATATGCCTCCTTGTGTCCAAATTTTGACCCCTGTTCTACTCTCTGCTCTCAGGAGCAACCCAAAACACATCTAAGTTCTGTTTTTCATGGAGAGTAACACTGCAGCTACTAGTTGACGATAATGATGATGTAAGAATAACCCCTTCTTGCTGTTACAGATCTATTTCACAGACTTTTTTCTCAAACTTTTTGAGGATTGGCAAGCCTGGGTCCCACCTTTTAAGGTGCTTCTATAGCAGGGATTCCTTCATGAACTATTTTCCTCTTGCACAATCCTTTCCCTATAAAAGTCAGAGGACATCTTGAGGAGCTTGTCACTTAACTCAAGTGGCATTAATTTAAATTCATTTTCCTTTATCCCGGAGTGGTGTCGTCTGAGCAAAAACCCCAGACTCTGCATGCCGCAGGTTTATGCAAGACTCGCTGGCCCCCCAGTGCCCGGGCCGTGCTGGGCCGTGTGCTCTTGACTTCCCTTCGAAGGAGAGCTAGAACTCAGGACATGTCCCTAAAACACGGGGAACTCAGCAAGGGAGTGGAAAGCTAACACTTAAGCCGTGCTCACACACACCCCGCACTACTGCTACATAAATCTAGGTAAAAGCTAATAAGATCCTGGAAAGAGCCACCTGAGGGCTAGTCTCATCCTCATTTCATGTTTTGAGAAAGCCGGGACTTGAAGATGTGAGGTCCCTTGAGAACTGGGATCCGATCCCAGGTTTTCCTGAATCCAATTCCTGTGACTTTCCCACCCTGTTTCCTTGCTCAGGGAGAAGCTGGTGTGCCGGACACTGGGAACGGTAGGCGTGAGAACAGGGTGACCTACATAATGGGACTGGGATTAGGAGACAGAGCTCCCTTCTTCTGGAGGCTGCTATCCAGCTTCAGGGAAGATGAGTGCATGGCAAGACAAGGGCCAAGAACACACAATGTGTTTTTAGTAACGTTTGTCTGTACTATTATAGAAAGATGCAAACGTGAAGATTGATCTATCAGCTCTAATTGAAGGATAAAACAAGTTACTTAGTCTCTCTTTGGATCATAGAAGATCTTCCTTTTAAAATGAAATGTAGTTGACAAGTAAATCGAGATGTTCGAAACTGTGCAAAAGTAAGAGGGTCACTTTCAAAGCTTTCACTGTCCATTACTTTCAAGGGTTGCCGCTAGAAATTCATCATTTTTACTTTTCCCAGCACATAGTAGGTGCTTAATACCGATTTCTTCAATGAATGAATATTGACCTTTCCCTTCTACAAAAATTTGAATCTTTTTCTAGAAATCTAGTTCCAGAAAAACGTCACTTAGCTGGGGAGTGAGCCTGGCCCGCTGCCGAGCATCTGGGCTTGAACACGTCCAAAAAAACTCTCGTGAAGTCATCAAAACAGTGCTTCCTTATGAAAAATGCTGCAAGGAAGAAAAAGGCTCGTCTTGATAAAAGAAAGGAAGGAACAGAGGAGGGGTAACTTGAGGAATCAAAGTCCTTAATCTCAGGAACAAAGGTGATAGGTATAATCAAGGGTGGAACGTCAAACTCGACGACGCTGCCAGACCTGTGACACAAGCAGGCTCACCATATGCTCGACAAGAAATAAGAAAAAGCTACTTTCAAATCTTTTTGCACCTGCTCCCGTCAGTATAACTGCTTCTCTCTGGGAGGTAAGCCTGCGGCGGAAGTTGAGTGATTAAGTCCTGGGGAGAGAAGAATTCTCTTATGTGGGTCACTGTGGACAGAAAGGAGATTCAGGAGAGATCCAGGGCCACACACCCGCGTCCACCATGCAGCACGGGGTGGGCACAGACATGTCCCTCCCCGGGCGTGTGTGCCCCTGAGACAGGCTGCTTGGACACCGGTGTGGTTTTGTTTCTGAAAATGTGACGTTGGGAAGGTGGCACGAGGCGCAGTCACTGCCATGAGCCCACTTCCTCCCAGGCCGGAGAGAATCATGATTTCGGCCCTTCGTTGGGGGCTGCTCCTACTAAACACATGTATCCAGGGGGGAGACGAGTGTCAGACACGTAGGCGGACGACGTCGGCTGGTGCCTCCCTTTCATGCTCGTGCGTGGAGCCCAGGGCACCGAGCGGCACGAATCAGAAATCTGAATATTGACAGCCTCCTAAAAAATCTTGGGTCCACATGCGAATGTTTTTCTTTTTTTCTTTTTTAGCTAAGCTACGGTTAATTGTTCTAAGATGACACGGTATAGAATGTAATCATTGGGACATAGATGTAGACATAGGACATGACTTACTGTCACACCTTTACAAGTTCTCATCATCCTGCAAATAGAATAACGAAAGGTGTTAAGAAGTAACAATTCTCTTCCCTTATTGTGTATTGTATTTCATGGAAGAAATTACACTCTAATGTGATGTGCACATAGTTAGACATTTGGGAGACTCTTCTTCCTTGTAGAGAGTCTACGATAATAGGTGATCATGACGATCGTGAAATAACTTACATGTTCCTTCTCCTGTTTAACCCAACAAGTATACAACTGACTTTCCAAATTGCCACAGTTTTGAAGGTGAGAAGGGCTCTCGAAATGTCATACGTCTTCAGACAATATGGTCTGACGGTCAGCATCTTACATAACCAGCGAGGGAGAGTCTGCCAGTTGGGAGGGACGGCCACCGATCCTTGGAGGGGAGAGCGAAGATGAGCTTCTGTACTGTCGGGAATTTCAGCTGGCCGCTGGGAATGCTTTGATGGTTTTCGCGCATCCTCTGAAATTGTGGGCAATGATGGCATAGCCTTACTCATTTTTTTTTCTTCCTGGGGAGAGGCTCATCGTGTTCCCAAGAATAGAACAATCACCGCGCTCTCCTCCGATTCACTCCGCCTCCCCAAGCTGCTGGATCGTCCACTGCGGGACCTCAGGGGAGCACGCGGAAGGGGCTCAGAGAGACAGGTGTGTCTGTGACGCTCCCAGGCCACCTCCCGTTCCTCCTCTGAAGTTCCGATGGGCAGCACCCCGCGTGGATCGCCGGGCGAGACCCAGCCGGAGGGCACAGGGCCGGCCGCCTCCACTTCGCCCCCTCCCTCCCGGGTTTCTGGGTGAGAAATGCATCCCGCTAGCCGCCTCGCTAACCCTAGCGTTAATTCGACTCAAACTAGCCTTGGCCTCCATTAGCACTTCATTCTCGAACTAACAACCATGTCTTATTTAGCATTTGATTGGCTTAATGATAAGCTTCTCGGTCTTCTCATTGTGATCCCATTTCATTGTTTGCTTTTCCTATCAGGCGGGGTCTTCTGCGGTGTGAAACGCACACCCTTTCCTTTCCTGTTCCCCGCGGTTTGTATTTTACAAAACCGTTAATAAGATAGCAGCCGTGGGACTCCGAACGCTGATGGACAGTTTGCTAAACTCTTCTTAGGTTTATGTGTTTTTATTTAATCTCATTTACTCTCACTACATGGGTTTGGTTTGGTCATCTCTGAAAGAAGCAGAGCATGAAGAACGCTCTAGTGGAAGAGGGGAAACTGAGGCTCAGGAAGCAGGGGGTCGGCAGGAACGGCAAGTTCATGGAGTCTGGCTTTGCCCATTCAGTGCTCTCTCTTTCCAAGATAAAATTCTGCCTGTATAAGAAGCACATTTCCGTGTCAGGCTCCAGAATGTTCAGCTACACAGTTTCTGTGCTCTGTGTGCTGCCGAAGTCGTCCCCTCCCCCTCAGGTGCGGGAGAGGCTGTGCCCTCTGCAGCTGGCGAAAGAGCCCGAACCCAAAGTCTGTCTTGCAGCATTAACGCCTTTCCCTGGGCCCTCCCTGACAGGTAGTTTCAGTCCCCTTTTGAGTTTATTTTGGGGGGATCAGTCTAGTAGAAAGGACCTAGAAGGGGGAACTGGGAAGTCTGGGTCCCCTTCTTGATGCTGCTGTTGGGACTGTGACTAGGAGAGTTCTATAATTTTTCAGACGCCTTTCGATCTTATCTCTGTGCTTGGAACATCTGTTAGAGGGGATCCCTTTGTTGCAGAGAAAGTGAGCTATTCTTCCTGAAGAAGGCATCGAGGGGGCCGCTCCCAGGGCTCACGATGGCCCCTCACATCTCCAGGCCCAGCAGCTTGTCCTGCCGCCACTCAGGACCCTGCATTTTCACGGGTCAGTGTTTCTCCAGCTCCGGGGTAGGAACCTGCCCAAGGGCCCACGGCTTGCTGGCCCCCACCCCCAACGTCCGGAATCGGCAGATCTGTCTGTGGGAGGACTGGCCATCCTGCTTCTGCAGGAGCTCCCGGCCACTGCCCACGGCTGGCCCGCTAAACCCCTTGTGAATGGCAGTGCCGTGGGGACCAGGGGAGGGCCATGACAGTGGGGCCTTAATCCCTTCCTACATCCACATTTCACCCTTGCAGAGTGGGTCGCAGTCATCCAAGTTGTGTGTTTGGCCTGGGGCATTCTGGATGTCCTCGCCCACCCCGGCGAGGCAAACAAGCTCTTTCTGGATATGAATGATGCTCAACTCAGAGCCGCTTAGCCACAGCCCCTTGTCACATCAAAGCAGATTATCCACCCTCATTTTATGACAAAGACTCTAACATTTAAAAGAATCTAATATGCTTCTAATAATGATGATTTTCAATATCTGTATGGCACCCTTCAATTTCTATTAAACGGAAGCTTGTATAGAACAATTTTGATTCAAATAGTTCTCTGAAATAGACAGGACAGGTGTCATTATCTCTATATTACTAGACAGCAAATTGAGGCCCATAGATTCTCCTTTGTATCCTGGGTTAGTTGCTTAGGCTGCTCTCAGAGCATCGCAGACCGGCATTTCTTTCTCATAGATCTCAAGGCTGGAAATTCAAGATCAGAATGCCAGCAAAGTCGGGTATCTGGTTCATACGGTGGAAGGGGCCGGGGAGCTCCCTGGGGTGGCTTTTGTAAGGCCCCCCAATCCCATTCATGAGGACCCCTCCCACGGCCTAATCACCTCCCAAAGGCCCCACGTCCAAATACCACCACAGCGGGGGCTAGGTCCCAATATATGAATTTGCGGGAACAGAATTGTCTGCAGCATATCCTTATTTGAAATTTCAATAGGAATCTAGAGTTCACATGCATTTTTCTCGCTTAATCCAGGCACCAAGCATCAACTGTTTTATTTTATGTATTTTATTTTATTCTATTTTATTTTGGTAAGAACACTGAATACGAGATCTACCTCCTTAATAAGATGACGGGTCGCGCTGTCCCGCAGCACTCTAGAGATGAGTGGACTGGATTCCCTGAAATTTTGTGCTGGTGACGACGAGAACTCCCCATTTCCTCCTCCACCCTGCCCCCCGCCAACTGCTATTCCACTCTTTGTTCCTATGCATTTGACCATTTCAGATCTCTCAAATAAGTGGAGTCAAGATAAAATGTATTTATCTTTCTGTGACTGGCTTATTTCGCTTAGCGTAAGGTCCTCTGTGCTCACTGTGTTGTTGTACGTGGAGGAATTCCCTTCTTTTCTGAGGCCGAATAATATTCCATGGTATGCACACGCCATATTTCTTTTTCCGTTCGTCCGCTGGTGGGCATGTAGGTTGTTTGCACATCGTGACTACTGTGACTAGTGCTGCAGTGAACGTAGGAATGCTAATACCTCTTGGAGATCGTGCTTTCAGTTCTTTTGGATAAATATGGAAAGCGGGTTTGCTGGATCACAAGATAGTTCTATTTTTAATGTTTTGAGGAACTTCCATCCTGTTTCTCATTGTGGCTGCGGCATTTTACGTAAATCCCCACAACCATGCACACGGGTTCCAATTTCTCCAGGCCCTCCGACACCTGTTGTCTTTCTTTCTTTGGTCACAAACATCTTGACAGGTGGGAGGTGACAGCTCATTGTGGTTTTGATTTGCATTTCCCTGATTAGCGACACTGAGCATTTTTTCATATACCTGTTGGCCATTTGCATGTCTTCTTTAGAGAAATGTCTTTTTAAGTCTTTCGCCCATTTTTAAATTGGATTATTGTTGTCCCCTTGCTTATTTGTTTTTTCTTTACTATTGAGTTGTAAGAATTCTAAACATGAATTTTTCATATAAAGACTGGGTCACATTCGTCTTCATAATTAGCGCATCATTTGCTTACCACTAATGTCATCACTTTCGTCCTGATTTCCTTCTACTTTCAGTACATATGGGGTTAAAATAAAGGTGCTTGGGGAAAGAAGAGTATCCTGAGACACATAATTTTCTGATTAATCGATTCTCCAGAAAGCATTACATGCTCTGACCCTAGAAGAAAGGTTCTCTGCACAGTCTCTGTTCCTCCCTAGATATGTTGGACCTAAAAATTGCAGCTAAATCACTGGACAGAGACAGAGGATCTTAAAAGGTCTCCGAACATCTTTATAAAGAACACTATCGGGACAGAGGCCTGTGCACACGGAAGCGGCAGGAAATGGGCTTCTGCTCTACCGAGCCGACCCATAACGTATATCTCGCCTTTTTTCTTATGACTCATTTCCTTCTAAAATGGACAACTGTCCCCTAATAGCTTGTCTGGGGTTTCCAATTAGCTACCTTTCTGGTTAAGCAAGATTTTCCTGTTTCATAGCTTATCTTCCCGGCAAAATGACATTCACACCCATGAGGTCCCAGCCTGAGCATCATAAAGTTGTGAGTGGATTTGGTCCAGTGTTGGGATAATTGTTCTTTGTAGGGGCAACCTGAGCTTTCTTCGACTGTTCTTTATCCTCGTACGTGATTTCATTCTCCCCATTTACTCTTTCCAGTCATTAACAAAAGTCTGAAATCCAAGTACTTAAGCATCTTTCCTGTAGTACGTTTGCCCTTAAGAGGCTTATTATGTTCTGTAAGGTAACAATTAAGTGTGCTAGGCAAAACACAAAAGAGAGTCCTGTAAATACTTCAACAGAAAATTAATAACCTTCCCAAATAGCGCCGGGAAGCCAGCAAATGGACTGAATGACCTCAAAAGGACCCTTCACTGGGTGTGTCTAAAAGCGATCAGGAAGGTCACCTTTTTAAAGCTTGTCCCCTTCCATGGGGGAACCACCACGTTGTAAACACAGTCAGATCTACTTCTGAAGGGGTCCTCGAGGGTCAAGTTACTCGCCAAGCTGGTGCTAACTGTGTATCTAGGCGTGGCAACGGCTGTTTTTGTGATATTCTATTGGCATGCTGAGGTCCGATGGTGGCTTCAATTTCATCTGCAGTTTTTATTAATGCTCACGAAGGGAACAGAGTAAATAATCATGCAGTTTGTACTTGCTCTCTTCCTGGCAGCGTTTTCTCCCTGTCCGATATTAGAAGAAACCTTTGGGGAGAAGAAGGATTTCTAACTTTATCCAAAAAAAGGAGGGGAGGGATATGCTCTTTAATATTGATTGTGATAGCTAGAAGGGACGTTAGAGACCATCTAATCCAAGTGCCTATATTTGCTTTTCACTCGAGCTCCAGAATGTGGAATTTGCTGGGTTGGTAGAGGATCCGAGGACCCTGGTTTTCTACTCCAGCCGTCTTGATGCTTCTGCTTCTCCAACTTCCACCCCGTGGGGTATTGAAATCTCATCCTAAAATTTTCTGGGATCTAGAAGGGGAAAAAAAAAAAAGGCACCCGTAATTCTGTTATTTCATTTCTGAACTTTTGGGTAATACGTCTATTAGCATCATGGTAATCGTGCTTTCCATTGATTCCAAGGCTCTCCGTCGAGCTGCGGTGATACTTCAGGGGCTGCGCTGGGAGCCGGGGACGCGGAAAGGAACTCAGACTCCAATAAGGTGGTAGAACAACATCAAAGACAAGCCCTGTGGGTTTTTGTTGTTGTCGTTGCTTGTTTGTTTGTTTAGGAAGAGCTACGAAAGTGGAAAGTGGGATACTTTGGAAAAAGGAGAGATGGAGAGATCACACCCAGTCTTGGTGTGATGAGGAAAGTGAAATGAAAATCCACATTCACACCCCTAGATGTTTTCTCCTTCTCCTGTGCAAAGAAATTAAGCATGCTAACCTTCCATGCAAAGGTCAGGTGACCTCCCACATGGAGAAAAGAAAAAACAAAAACGAAAAAATAAAACTTTGTAGTCGGATATCTTTTTTCTTTTAAGAAAGATTTATTTATTCATTTTAGAGAGAGAGAGTGCTCACGTGTGAGCGATGACGCGAGCGATTACATGAGTGTGAGCAGGGGGAGGGGCAGAGGGAGAGGGAGAGAAGAAGACTCCCCACTGAGTGTGGGGCCCTACGCAGGGCTAGATCCCAGGACCCGGAGATCGTGACCTGAGCCGAAATCAAGTCAGACACTTAATGGACTGAGGGACCCAGGTGCCTCTGTAGTCACATATCTTAATTTCAAATTCTGTTTCCCTCTTTGTGACCTTGACCAAATTAATTAACCTCTTTGTGCTTCAGGATCCACATCCGTAAAATTGGGATGATATCACATTTTCTTGATCAGAAAAAGCTACTAATTGTAAAAGACATTGTAAATTTAATAATAGCTCACCAGAATAAAGGAATATGTCATAACATTCACACACTTTCAGCCAACAGTAATGTACCTATAACATTCCTTATCATTTCCTCCAACAGCATTGGAATTACAATATGAACGTTATCTTTCTTTGTATTCAGTGATAGGATGTTTCGGAATTATTTTTACTATGAAGTTGTACATCATATCATGATGAATTTTTATAATTCATACTCATGATATTCTTTTATTTAATAATTTTGTATTGATAATTTATTTTTGAGGTGGGCTGAAGAATGCCAAGATTTTTCCTACATTTCTTTTACATGTACACTTTTAATTTTCCTTTTAATGAGATTATGGATTACGAACAAATAGAGAAGACTTCCAGACTCAACATGGTAAGATGAGCAGGAGCTCCAATTTCTCTCTTACGCCCCAAGTCCCCAGAAGCAGTGTGAGGAAAAAACACAATTAAAGGGAGAAAACCCTCCACACATGAAAGAACTCAAACAAAAGAGAAATCTAAAAAGTGCTTGAAAGCAAGTAAATTTCAGATCATGAGACAATAAAGAGATAGCCGTGAAAGAAGAACTGGAAGAAATAAAACAAAAATAGGCAATTTTGAGAAAAAAAAAAAAATCCTATTAGGGAACTATTGGGGGTGGGGGGAAAATCATTCTGGGTTTTCAGAAGTTGGTGCTGGCACGTTGCTAGTAGTGGTGAGGTGGGGATCATTGCCACTAAATTGATTTTTAAAATATCAGGTACAGTGTTCACACAAATACTTACAAGTAACAACTAGAAAAAGAAAAAGAAATGAAGGACATTACATTCAAATCCATAGAAGAAGAGAAAATGGGAAAAAGAAAACTTAAGCAGACCCAAAAATGTGGAAAAAAACGAAAGACACAATAATGGTAAATAGAAAACACAAAATTGTCAGAAATGAGTTCTAATAGGTCAGAACCGTGATAAATATGAAAGGATTAAAGTCAAAGAGAAATGTTTACAACAAAATTTCAAAAAGGCTGGAAATTAGAGAATAGAGAAAAATACATACTATTCATATGCTAATACAAATATACCCAGTTCAGGCAGTGGCCTCAAAAGAAAATTCATCGCAAAAATCTTTGAATGGAACAAAGAATATTTATTTGGAAAGTTTAAATAGATATCAACTTTATATTACCAACAATGTAGCTTCAAAACACAGAAAGCAAATTATTGGAGATATAATATAGCTCGGAAACCAGCAAAGTAGATAATAACTCATTACAGCTACACATTTGATTAATACGATTAGTGAGCTTGAGTTTTTAACCCATGTTAATATTTGATATACACTTGAGTATATATTGAAGGTAAGTTTATACGGATGAAAATCTGACACGAATGTGGATAAAGACACAGATTAAAAAGTGGAGAAATGGGGATGCCTGGGTGGCTCAGGTGGTTAATCGTCTCCCTTTGGCTCAGGTCATGATCCCAGGGTCCTGGGATCGAGTCCCATATCAGGCTCCTTGCTCAGTGGGGAACCTGCTTCTCCCTCTGCCTGCTGCTCCCCCCGTTCATGCTCTCTCTCTCCCTCTCTGACAAATAAATAAATAAACCTTAAAAAAAAAGTGGAGAAATGAATACTCTATAAAAAGAGTATATTTATTCTTTCTAAACACTAATTTTGTGATTCATGTACAAAAAATAAAATAAAATGAAATAATAAAATAAAAAAATCATAAAATAAAAAATAAATCATTGCGATTCATGTACAAAACCTACCAATAATTAGTCCACTGGAATTCTAAAAAATATTGACCGAGAACTTCAATGAGAAACATTAGAAATTTTCAAGACAGATACGTCCACACCCCTTCCGATGCAGAAAGTAAAAAGTTATGGGGACTTTTCCACACGGGTTATCTGGTACTCGAATGCCCCATCAAGTTCTCCTTGCTTCGAAAATTCTATGACTTATTCTGAGCCGTTGGGCCTTTAATTGCATATGACACGCAATACTCCACGTGTACAATGCCTTTCTCTAACCAACACTAGAACAAGGTATGATATTTTAATGACATTTCAAGTGACATTTAAAGTTTCAAATTTAAGTTAAAATTGGTCTGTTTCTATCAGTGGAAATACCAAAACTGAAATAATAATTGGTTGAATAATTTACTTTTAAAGTTGGCAAAATTCGTATGTGAAGGCAACGAGGACTAAGTGTGTCCTAGAATCAGGGAATTCATTAATCTCTACTTTCCCGGGCGGTGGTGAAGGGCATACTGTACGGAAAGCCTCTAGACACAAAATCTCTGTTCAGTACGTGCATAGAGTGGGGACCATTGATCAGCCCCCGAGACAGCTATTAATGCGTCTTCTTCTGCTGGAAGAACCAGCTTCACACAGGTGGTACGACCATTTCGAGAGGCCTTCTGAGGACACAAAGCACAGGGGACATGGAGCTGCAGCCGATGGGATCCCTGAGTCATTCTTCACGGCCCCCGCAGCCCACCAATGCACCGAGTGGAAACAGTCCTGAGAGCTACAATCCTTTACCCGCTCCAAGTCTGGGCTTCCCACAATCACCTCCCCTTTCTTCACCGCTGCTAACAGGGGACTCACAAAAGTACGGAGATTTCAGGTTGATGCTAAAGGGGTCTAACCGATACTTATTTTTAACCCGAATCATTATGAAGTTTACCAGGAAGAGAAAACATAGTCGGAGATTGGGGGAAAATGATGAAAACATAGCACTGATCCGGGATACGCTGGCTTTTTTAGCAAGACTTCTCTTAGGTTGGTTTGCCGACCGTGTCTGGAGGGTGAAGGAGGATAGCGGGGCATGGCCAAGCAGCCTCGTGCAGCCACACAGGAGGGCGGGTCTCAGGGCCCAGCTGAGACTGTGAGAAGGCCTGCCCGCAGCGGGGGACCCAGAAGGGAGAGGCCAGAGAAAGGACCCTGACTTCTTGCTCCCAGACCCCTCGATTTTCTGCCAGTGCTTCACATTGAGCCCCCCTGAAACCTGAGGACAGGGGGCCTGGTGGGCCAGGCCACAAACTCCAGGGTTATGAGCAGGCTGGGGCCAGGCACTGAGCACTGCTGGTAAGTCTTCCGTCATCTCTACTGCTTTTGTTTGATTGGCATCACTTGCCAGGGTTCTGATAACATCCCTCTTATGCAATCATCCTCTCTGGTCTTAAGGGGAAAGTGTGGTCATTCACTCACTTGAATGTAAATATAAGAGGACATGGGTGGGGAATAAAAGAGACACTTTTAGAAGCTTTCCACATGTCCTTCCCTGCAAACATGCTCGCTTATTTCGCTCATGGGATACCCCTGAGAGGCTGGTATTGGGGTCCTGTTTCATAATGGAAGATGTTCGTCTTTGTTTTCTTGCACTCTTTATATTGAGATAATTATACACTTAGAGAAGCATTGCAAATATTGTCCAGAGAGCTCCCTACGCCCTTCACCCAGCTTCTCCTAGGGACAGCCTTTCCCCAGCTCGGTGATCGCGCTCAGACATGACCTCCGTGCAGTAGCGTTGGCCGAACATCGGGCTTTATCTGTGTCTGCCACTCCAACAACCGTGCCAGGATTCCATATCACACTGAGTGGCCATGCATCCTTCATCTCCGCTGCTCTGGGACAGCCCCCCATTTGTCCTCGTCTCTCATGACCTTCATGAACACTTTTTTTTTAAAGGTTTTATTTATTTATTTGACAGAGAGAGATTACAAGTAGGCAGAGAGGCAGGCAGAGAGGGAGGGGGAAGCAGGCTCCCCGCTGAGCAGAGAGCCCGATGCGGGGCTCGATCCCAGGACCCTGAGATCATGACCTGAGCCGAAGGCAGACGCTTAACGACTGAGCCACCCAGGCGCCCCCTTCATGAACACTTTTGAAGAGTTCTGAACACTTGATATTTTATAGGGTGTCTCTCGATGTTGGTTTGCTTGCTGTTTTCTCACACTTAGCCTGAGATGGTGTTTTGCCGGGGAGTGTACCCCAGAGGGGACGGGCCCCTCCCAGTGCACCGTGTCGGGGGTCCGCCACTACTGCTGTTTCCCACCGTGCTCACCTCGGTAAGGTGCTGTCTGCTAGCTTTCTCCCCTGTAAAGCTAAAATGCTCCCTTTTAATTAATAAATATTTAATTGGAGGGTATGTTTGCACATCTTGTGCTTTTCTTTAAACGTCTACCCGCTAACATGTGAAGATAAGGGGATATCTAGGTGGGTTGCATTATTTTTCTAGGGCTACCAGAATAAGCTACCACAGGCTGGGGGCCTTCAAGAGAATCCTCCCAGGGTTCTGGGAGGTAGAAGTCTGTAGTCAAGGTGAGCGCAGGGTTGGTTTCTCCGAGGCCTCTGTCCTTGGCTTGTAGACAGCGATGGCTGTCTTCCTGTGTCCTTACGTGGCTTCCCTCCCGTGCACACGCTCCTCTTCTTATAAAGGCACTAGTTGTATTGGATGAGAGCCCATCACTAATGGCCTCGTTCTAACTTAATCATCTCTCTAAAGGGCCCATCTCCAAATAGTCATATTTTGATGTGCTGAGAATTTCGGAGAGGGCACAATTCAACCCACATAGTGTGTGTGTGTGAATGGGTCAAGAAGAAGATAAATAGGTAGGTAGGCTGGTAGGTTGTGTGTGTGTGTGTGTGTCTGTGTGTGTGTTTGCAGGCATACACAGAATTCAAACACACTGGAAAGCACAGCAAAGGTCAGCATCAAATTCAGCACCCTGGCGGCCTGCGGTGGAAACTGGGGAGAGAAACAGAATCGGAAGAGTTAGGTAAAAGCCACCCACACCATTTGTTACACTGTATTTCTTAGTTAGAGTATAAGATACGCAGGTTTTCATGATATAAAGTTGTGTACTTTTTAAAAAGATTTTATTTATTTCAGAGAGAGAAAGAGAGAGAGAGAACACAGGCTGGGGGGAGTAGCTGGAGAGGCAGAGGGAGAAGCAGACTCCCTGCTGAGCAGGGAGCCCGACACAGGGCTCGATCCCAGGACCCCGGGATCATGAGCTGAGCCGAAGGCAGATGCTTAACAACTGAGCCGCCCAGGAGTTCCTTAAGTGGTGTGCTTTTAAAAATATCTGAGACAGTAGTGAGCACCTGGCTAGTGATCTCCACGAAATATGGGAAAGAAGAGGGGGAAAGTAACCCAGAAGTTTTCTCCAAAATGTAATTTCTGAAAGGGGCACTCATATCTTGGAAGGAAAGTTGAAGTTGAAAGTTTTCGAAAACGTGCCCAGGAGAGATGGAGGAAGATCTGTACGTAAGTGGGCAGCAAGCCGGGCTGCTGGAGTTCGGGGCCGCGGTTCAGACCCTCCTCGGGGGTGGAGGGGGTGCTTCTTACTTAAATATTTGCGATAACTCTTCTTGTCCGGCAGCAAACGTGCGCCGCCAGCCCAGCGGGGCGTCGGGGACCCTTAGGCTCTACGTCCCGCAGCTCCTGCGTCTGAGCGCCCCTGGCTCTCTGGCGGTGTTCTAGGTGCAGCGTGGGCACTGGATGGAAATGGGGTTCATCAGGCAGTTCCCCGGCGGCTTCCCAAACGCCTGCTCTCCTCCCAGTTACCTCCGTGACAACGCTGGGATGCATTCTGCATGCCATCTACTGCTTACTCTGCAAAAATGCCATAAACCGTCTTGTGGATAATGAGCTACAGGCTGGGTCTGCTGGGCGTGTGTGCGCGTTTCTGTGTTTGCCTCCATGAAGCACAGCGCGTCTGCTCTCCGCGCAGATGCCCGCGGCTGATATCTAAAATGACAGAGACGATAGGTCGCAGTGTGTGCAAATTTGCTTCCTACTTCGGGGGATGGGAGGGGGGAAAGGTGTCTCGTTTGGGAGCCATGCAAAACCGGTGTTGGGTGTCATGCTCCACTTGGACTAGACCTCGGGCTCCCTAGCCCAAATCTACATGTCTGGCTTCCTCTGTCATGCCATACTAACCATTCTAGATGCACGTCCCTGCACCCTCACTATCGGTGTCCTGTTCCGGGCACAAGACCCCAGGCCGCCGTAGCCTTTATGCCTTCGTGTACCTCTCCTCCAGCCCCACGATTTACGTTGTTCTTTTTCTTCCAGGTCCAAACCGAAGTCCGCGTTCTCTGACAGGCTTCCTGGACGATCCACTTGCCAGTTTTCCATGAACTCCCACGGATTACTCTTTTATGGCACCCAGAATGACCCTGTCCTTCTGCCTCGGATTACAGTTAATTGCTATGCATCTTCAATTAATTCAACAACTCTTTTTTGTCAGGAGCGCACCCTTCACTTGCTGGGCCCTGGGAATGCAGGGCTGAACAAAACTCCTGCCGCCAAGGAGCTTGCAGTCTAGTGAGGAAGGTAGAGACAACAAATAAAAATAATCAAAAATTGGAGTGCCTGGGTGGCTTAGTCGTTAAGCATCTGCCTTTGGCTCAGGTCATGATCCCGGGGTCCTGGGATCGAGCCCCACAGGAGTTTGCTTCTCCCTCTCCCGCTCCCCCTGCTTGTGTTCCCTCTCTCGCTGTATCTCTCTCTGCCAAGTAAATAAATAAAATCTTTAAAAAAATCATCAAAAATACCAAGTGCTCTGAAAGAATCTAGTAGGTCCCTAAGAAAGACAATAAAAGCAGGGAGGTATTTATGGGAAGGATTGGGCAAGCGTTATTAAGAAAATGGCAAGGAAGGATTTAAGCTGAGGGATTAAAGGAATTGAGAAGTTATTTGCTGGCTGGGAAGTGTTTTGGGAAGGAGCAGGATATACAGCGGCCCCACAGCATAAAGGACCCCGGCATCTCGGAGTAGTTAAAAGGTTTAAGAGATGAGAATGTGCAGAAATAGTAAATAATGAGGTTCGAAAGTCAGGCATATGTCGCGCCTTAGACTTAGGATTATAAGCCCGAGCATGCTGTGTGGATTGTTTGCTCAGTCCGATGGGTGATGGAATGTGTTCAAAATTGGGACTTGAACAATTGTGAACTATACACTGACTGGCCTCCTGAGCAAAACCATTTCAATCACATAGAAATACAAGATGAACAATGGTGTATAAAGTGTAATAAATGCTTCGATGGAAAAGGGAAAGCCGTGAGAACTCGAGGCCACAGCAGTGATAGGTGGTCAGACCCAAGCATCTCAGTGATCTATTACTGTAGAAGAAAATACCCTAAAGCAAATTGCTTAAGATAATAATGATTTATTATTTATCGCAAATCTGTGGGTTGACTGGGCTCAGCTGGGTGGTTCTTGCTCCTCCCGGTGTGGCTGAAGTCGTGCACAAGACTGCATTCATCTGGAGGGCATAGGGACTGGACGCCCGGACGGTCTCCAACCTTCCAGAACCACTCTCTCCCTGCTCCTCTGTGGGGAGGCCATGCAGTCCAGCTAGAGCATATTGAAACAAGGCAGCTAGCTTCCAGAAAGCAAAGTTAGAACTGCCAGGACTCTGAATGGCAGGTCTGAAGCTGGCCCATTATCATTTCTGACACATTTCATTAATGTGTCAAATCAAGTGACAAGGCAGTTTGGATTGAAGGGAAGGGAGTTAGACCCCATCCCTTAATGGTAGGATTCAAAACAAATTTGTGGCCACCTTTAACTCACTGCCACAGGGCTCCCAAGAGAGGATAAATAAATACAATAAACTATAAACAAATAGCATGATGTGAAATGTTTTTTAAAGGTACATTAAAAAAGTTAGCAGGTACAGGAAGCAAAAGAATTCATAAAAAGGAGAAGAGGATGTTATAAAAGTGCACGCTTGAAAAACACCTAAGCAGAAATTTCATAAATGAAGAACCAAATTATTGACACGAATTTAAAATGAAGATATTCAGAGGATGAGGTAAACAGTAGACCAAACACAGTTGAAGAAAGACTTAGTGAACTGAATGAACGAGAGCATGAAACTTGACATTTGCAGCAGCACAGATTGAACTAGAGGGAGTTATGTTAAGTGAAATGAGTCAGGGAAAGACAAACACCTGTCATTTCGCTTCTATGTGGAATCTAAAAAACCAAACCAAACCAACCAACCAGCAAAAAAAGTGGACACTTCAATACAGAGAACAAACCGCTGGTGGCCAGAGGGGAGGTGGAGGAGGGGATGGGCAAAATCGATAAAAGGGAGTAAGAGGCACAAACCTCCAGTTAGAAAATGAGTAAGTCTGGGAAATGAAATGTACAGCTCAAAAGATGTAGTTGATAACATTATAGTAACATTGTAGGGTGACAGACGATAGCTACACTTACCGCGGTGAGCAGTAGCATACAGAACTGTTGGGTTTGTATCTTACAACGCAACAGTAATCATTAGGAGATTGGAAACATAATACAAGCACATAGGCAAGTCCCCCTTAATATTTAGTGGGTGCCTGAGATATAACAATATCATACATGTAATCTCATAAAATAGTGTTATTTGACTTCCTTAACAACCCTTCATTCTTTTCATTCAAATAAGACTATTTCTGGGATACCCGGGTGGCTCAGTCTACTGAGCATCTGACTCTTGGTTTCGGCTCAGGTGGTGAGTTCAGGGTCGTGAGATCCAGCCCCCCATCAGACTCAGTGTTCAGTAGATTCTGCTCACCCTCTTCCTCTGCCCCTTCCCTCGCACAGATGCTCTCTCTCATTCTCTCTCTCTAAAATAAATAAATAAATTTCTTTAAAAATATGCCTATTTCTCTGCATTTCATCGAATATTACTCCAGATGTACATTCTATTTTATAAAATAATCGGCATTCGCTAAGTTTCCATTATTTATGAAGCAAACTAGATGCTTTAATATATCACCCCTATCACAACAATTCTGAAAATGCATAATCATTATATGACAAAATCTAAGACTTAGTGGGGTCGTACCCCATCATGAAGTTTGTAAGTACAAGACCGGTATCCTGGTAAGACCACCTGTCTTACCCCAGGGCCCATCCTGTCTCCAGCACACAATGCTGACTCTAAATTAAGGCAGCACCTTATGAATTACTGACACGATCTCTTCTTCAGAGTAAGGGCCTTAAATGCAATAGAGCCAAGGTGGGAAGGTGTTTTTATGGACACATTCGCTCTCAGAAAACTTGGAACCTCCACGCAATGTGATAAAACTTATTTTTCCAAATCTGAGATCCATGAACTAGACCTCCCATCAATATTCACCAAGTCACCCTTTCATCCATCCATCCATCCATCCATCCATCCATCCGACCATCTGCATATCTCTGCCGTCATCATCAGGAAGGGGTCAAAGAAGGCAAAACCTCATGAAGTTAGGATCTTGTTGTTTCACAGACTCTGGGCTGGAAGTCTTCCTGGGATAATCAAGTATGATTTTCTCATTTAACCCAAGAAGAAACCCGGACCAGAGAGGTGAGGCCATTTTTCAAGGAGACATGACAGTAAGGTCGGAGAGAATGAAGTTCTATGGGTGTGCCCGTCTTACTGGGCCAAGCAGCGCCCCCAGTGCCTGAATCCCTGCTCTTGGAGAGACATCCCTTTGTGTTTAAAGCCCAGTGAACCCAGGAGGCCTCCTGTAATGTCAGGAACCCAATGCAAGGAACCCAATAAACCAGGCCACCGTTATCATTCTACTGTGAATTGGTCTGTTAGGAATTAACGCACTGGTAACCTAGTAAATCTCTGGTGTAATTAATTACGAGTCCATGGATTTCAGACCAATAACATCCAGGCTTTGGAGTCAGATAACCACGAAGTGCTTGTTTCCCCCCCTTCCCTGCTGTTTTCTTGGCCACATCACTAACCTCCTCTGCATCCCCCCTTTTCCTCCCATAAAATGAGGAAAAAGCATTTCCCGTATATGATAACTGTGAATATTTAGAATAGGCCACATGTTTAAGCTCTTGGCTTAGTACATACACAGAAATGGTATGCACTTTTCTTTTTTGCGATGTTAAATGTCCATAAATGGACAAAGGTGCTTTGACAGGTGATGAGTTTCTTGTTGCTGGAGGTGTTCAAGCAGAGTATAGGACATACCCAGCATGGGGCTGACCACACGTGAGGCTCTCAGGGAATACTCCTGTGATGTCCACTGGATGGGCCTTTGCCTCCGACCTGTTCCTTAGCACCCTCGCCCATACAGTTTATCCCATGATCACGCATTCCTACATGACATGTTTGGGGACACGCTTCCCGTACTTAGGAACCGGTCTTCTGTGAATTTGAATCACCTCCTGCCTTCTGCCACCTCGGAATACCCCCACCGTGCCGCTCGTGCCACGTCGGTGGATCCTACACCAGGAGAGACAAACGTGGCCGTATCAGTCAGATAAATGGAGATGTAGTCCAGCAACCAGACAACTGAGACGAGCAGAGATTGAGAACAACCAGAAATCACAAGTCCCTCCTGAAGGGGCAACTGATTGCTGCAAAGGGAGCATGTCTGAGCGGTGCCAGCAGACTTTCTTATGTTTCAAGCTGAGCCTCATTTCCAGTGTTGGCAACTGATTCAAATACAAAGCAATAATGTCAATACGATGTATTCGCAGGTGAATTTGTAACCGCACACTTGAACCTTTGGCTGCTCCCCTAGAAGCATTGTCTGTTGAGATAGCTAAGCAGGAGGTAGTTTTTCCAGGGCTGAGATGAATTCACCTTTTTAATACACTAAGGTATGGTTCTGTCCACAGAGATTGGTAATTTGCCAAATGCTATTTCATTGCCCTAAACTGGAATGCTTAATCACATGGAATATATTATGTGTCGTTATGTCAAGAAGGGAATTGTAGATTTTTGAGCCTTGGGTGAATTTTTTTTTTTAAATTAACGTTAATGATGCTGGCAATTTCTGCGGTAGACCTTTGAAGTGAACTAGCATTAAGTAGAATGTTTTCTTTTTGGTCAAGTCAGGATTGGCATTTAATAGGTGTCTCTTCTTCCTGCGTCGGAGCAAATTGTAAAGAAAGTAAAGACGACGTGCAAAGAGAGACATACGAGCCACTCTCGCTGCCACAGGGAAGTCACCTAATCTTCCGACTCCAGCTGCTCAAATGAGGTAAAACCTGATTTTCCTATTAAAATTCTCTTTTTTTATCCTGTGGTCTGTTTCATTGACTTCAAGTACTCGACTTTTGATGACTTCAAGTAGGTTTCTAGATTTGCATTTATGAATTATTATAGTATTGTCTAGCAGCACAACTGAGAAGAAGTATTTTTTAATCATTATTTTCAGCATTTTTTTTATTCCAGAGTTAAAAAATTAATATTATAAAAGAACAAAAACCCAATGACTCCTGAGGGGACAGAATGCTTTTGAACAATTCTTAGAGGCAGTAACGTTTCCAAGACTGACCTACTAGTTGCAGATCTTAGTGGGAAAAATAATCAACTAAAAATCAACTAAAAAAAACGTAAGATTGGGAATCATGTAACTGTGGATGTGAGTTCTGATTCTGCTACCACAGTGCGTGTGATATTGGAGTTTTTCCCTAATGACCCTGAGTGTCCATTTCCTCACCGGAAAGATGGAGTGGAACGCATCCCAAGAGGGAGGAATGGTGCGATGTGGTGGGGCACGCGTGTTCTGGGGCCCAGGGGGGCGTGGGGGGCCAGGGGCAGAGAGCACGCACAGAGCAGTCCCCGGGCAGCCTCTCTTCATGGGCTGGCCTTCAACATGGGGGATGCTATTGCCTCAGGCTTGCAGCTGGCTGGGTACTTTTCTTTCAGTCCAGTAGCAATGGACCCTGCTCCCTTGGACAGGGGGGCACGATTGCGCCTGTGCCCGCTTGCCAGCTCCTTCTCTTTCTGTGCATTGAAAGTCTCCTGGCTTTTCTTTCAGCATTTGACCCCAACACCCATGATGAGCACGCACTGCTGACCCCACTCTCTGTTCTCATTCTCTGCTCTCTCTCAGTCAGGGCTCAGAAGGGTGCTTAGCAACTGTGTTGGTATGAATGGAGGCTTCTCCGTGCCGCTTTCTCTGACCAGCTTCCCTGATCCAGATTCCTCTCGGCCACCTGTCCCCCTGCGTCCTCAGCCTAGTTCACTCGTTCCTCTGCTTAGCAGTGATCGCTGGTTGTTGTGGTTTTCCATTGTGCCTTACCCTCTGTGGGGCTGGTGCTCCTGGGGAGCCAGAGCTGCCCTTATCAGAGTTGGTGTCCCTTCTTTCCAGAAGTTTCTTTCTTCATAGCTGACATCTCAAGCATTTGCTGAGTTTAGGTCAACCAAAAGTCTCGAGGCTTTAGCTTAAATAGATGATCTTTCAGGGTTAGAATTAGACTCCCCATCCCCTTGAAAACGTTTTCATCTTCCACCTCTTTTCCTTCTGGGCTTTCCAGGTCTTGAAAGGGAGTCTTAGCTTCAAACACGTTCCTACCACAGTCCCCCCCGCCCCCCAAGCCAGACCAAGGCCCTGAGCAGATTAGCCACCCACACTGAGAAGGATGGGGATTCCCCTGGGCCAGAAACCGTCTGGCACTGGGCAAAGCTCATGCTCACCAATTCCTAGCACCCCCTCCTGTCACCAGGCTGGTCCAGAGGTGTGGCTGGTGGGGAACCATCCAGGAATGGGCCCAGACACCCAACTGACCAAACCACCCAGTTGTCCCTGAAAGCTGGAATTTAACTGAGGCCAGTTTGATGCAGTTTCCTGGTTGATTTCTGAAGATCCTTGAGTGGGCAGGCAAGGGAACATTGTTGCTATTAGACGAGTACTTCTCCCTCCTGGATCTGGGCAAGCATGTGTGCCTTTGAAACAGTCATGAGAATTAAGTAAATGACAAAACCAGGGCATATACACGGAAGGTCAAGAAATTAACCTCAGGGATGTGATTTTACTGTTTTCACCAAATGTTTTAAATCACCCTAAGCCCAGAAGGATTTTAGCGGTGCAAACAGATACGATGGCAATTTCGTGCAGCTGACGATGTGTACCACGACCTCCTGCATTCAGAGAAGGAATTAGGCTTGTAATTAATTGGAAATAAAGTTTTTAGGCTTGTAAAGTTTGTTGCCTCACGAATCGCCTCTTGTGATTGTCTTTTTTTTTTTTTTAAGATTTTATTTATTTATTTGACAGAGAGAGAGAGACAGCGAGAGAGGGAACACAAGCAGGGGGAGTGGGAGAGGGAGAAGCAGGCTTCCCGCCAAGCAGGGAGCCCGATGTGGGACTCGATCCCAGGATCCTGGGATCATGACCTGAGCTGAAGGCAGACGCTTAACGACTGAGCCACCCAGGTGCCCTGTGATTGTCTTCTGACAAAGTAGTTCTATGTGATTGAAATCTTTAACTCATAAGCCCAATAATTAGGTTCAAAATCCTGAGGCTTGGAAAGGTTACATTTTCACAAGAAAGAATAAACACACGCGGTCACTCTTAGGCATCCATTCACTCGCTGAAAAATACTTACTGAGCATCAAACTTTAGTGCCTAGGGCTGAGCAAGCCTCGGAGTTATAGGCAGGGGGTAATAAAAGCAGACCCATTTCTTGCCCTCGTGCATCTTCCTATTCAGTAGGAAAGAAAGACATAGGGGCGCCTGGGTGGCTCAGTGGGTTAAGGCCTCTGCCTTCGGCTCAGGTCATGATCTCAGGGTCCTGGGATCGAGCCCCGCATCGGGCTCTCCGCTCAGCGGGGAGCCTGCTTCCCCCTCTCTCTCTGCCTGCCTCTCTGCCTACTTGTGATCTTTCTCTCTGTCAAATAAATAAATAAAATCTTTAAAAAAAAAAAAAGAAAGAAAGACATTAAATCGATAAACACAAATGAATAGATAAATGAAGTTTGTGGTAAGTGCTGGGAAGGGATACTTAGAATGGCGGACCCTAAAAATGAACGTGCAAATGTCTAGTTGCAGATTTCAAGCCGGAAAAAACTGGGAAGGTGAGCCGCCCTTCCTTTTCACTCCCTCACCCCATGCCGTCGGTCTTTGTGTGTGCATGAACACTTTTCCTCGTCCCCTAGCACAGTGCCCAGCGCACTGTGCTGAGGTCCGTCCTGTCCACCCTTCGTTCCACATCCTGAACTTCAGAAGGCTCATAGGTCTGCATGGAAAGCTGCCCCGTTCAGTGGATGCAAACTTCAAAGTCAGAGGGAGTCTTGAAATGAGTAAGCCTAACCATCCATAAAGTAGGCATGGCGCCAACTACGATATCAGTTAACCAGCTGGGGTCACGGCTTTGCCTAGTCCGCTATGCTTCCTCCGGGAAGAATGGGGTTGTTCCCAGTGAAAACCAGTACTGTCATCTAACCCTGACTTGGGGGAAGGTTGCTGGGGAGGGCCACCGTGGACTGGGATGGCATTTAAGAGCCTGTTCCACCGCTCATGGTTGATCTCGGGAAATCACTGAAGGTGCCAGGGAGCATAGCGAGCAGTAATCAAAGGAGACTTGTTGTAGTCATTCAACAGCTAGACTCAGTTTCCCGCGCCAGTTGTGGGACGAGCTTTTCTGTTTTCCGTTGAATGAGGAGGGTGAGGGAGTCATTTCCAAAGGCAGTGCACTGTCATTTAAAGACTCCCAGACCTGGCCTCAGAAAAGATGTATTCAAAGCCAGAGATTTATCCTATTCGAGATCTGTGAACTTAACAATCACTTAGATCTCCCATCTGTCAAAGGAGAGTATCAAATATATATGAAAGTCTTTTTTTTTTTGTGAGAATCAGATGAAATAGTAAATGTAAAAGCATTTTGCTAATTTCATGCACAATATAAATTTCAAAATATTTCTCCCATTCTCAGAGAGAACCATTCCCCACCTCCCCCAAAACAAACAAACAAAAAACCTTGTTCTCTGCAACCAAATCATTTCTCCTTTTGAAATTCCCAACCCATAGTCAAAGTGCCTGAAAAGTAGCAGGTGCTAAATAACTACTTGTTGCATGAGAGAATTAATAAAGAACTCATGATACATTTGCGAGGCAGCTGTTTGGGATTAGTGGGAATTTCTGAGGCCCCATGAAGCTGCAGGGCTCAACCCATAGGTGAAAAACATGACCTTGTGTCCTCGCTAGCCATTCCAAAACCCACACTGAATGTGCGGGCGCTCAGGCCTGGCCCTGTGCTAGCCATTCATTTCTATCAAGTCTGAGTTGTAACAGTGTGGCAGGACACCCTGCCTGTGCCCTGGAGAAGGAGGACATTCTAGTGCCAATTTCATTGTTTACTTAGCTGTGAGATGATCAGCAAATCAAAAAACAAATCAATTTGACAACTAACTCAGCATCCACACCTACATAAAATTTCTAGACTGAATGTTGATTCATTAAACTATGTCGTATGTGTCTTTGAATGATAGAACTGGGATCTGTGAGAATTTTAAAGAAGTTTTATGATTAAATAAATTTTACTGAATATTAATAAAGGTTTTATGATAAAATACATCTGTTCCTTCTTCTACTGTTCCTCATTTTACCTCATCTCCTCCTCAGAGGCAATGGTTTTCAGTTTCTTTTAGATATTTCTGAGTCTAAAAATATTTATATGCCTACTATCTTTTGATTAATCAATTTTAGATATTATCTATCTAATTTCTATCATGGCGGATGAGAATTAAGTTCTCCTATATCATCATTCTTTTCTTTTTCTCCCCAGTCCTCCCACATTTTAATTTTGAAAATTTTGATTAAATCAATATTATTTGTTGTTACTGTTAGGCTACGCAAACATTCATAGCTGAGCATGGTAGTGTATTATGATTACATTTCCTTTATGGTTTTTTTTTGAAGTTAATAATTGTTTTGTGTTTCTTTGGGTTTTTATACTCTTCACTCATTCAACGTCTTCCTCTTTATGCCATTTTCTGCAAGGTCAGTCACATCGAGTAGTTTATCAGTTCATATTTTCTTTCTTGGAGATGCTCTGGGAGACCTCATTGCTTCCCTTCAGAACTGGATGCTCCCTCTCGGATACCTGTGTAGCTCTGATCCTGGCCTTCCCATCACCAGCATCCTGGGAAGTCCCCTTCTCTTGAGTAGGATTTCTGCATTTTTTATCTTAAGTCTTTTTCTCTTTGCTGTCTCCTATCTTCTGTTGTTACTAATGCAAAAGGCATAGTGACAGCACCTTCAGTTGGTCTGTCCTGAGTCTTCCAGCTTCCACCTGTCTGCTTGTTATCTGGGGTCCCCCTTTACCATCATCCTAGAAAACCATTTTTCTTCTTTTACATTGGATTTCCTCTTTTCTGTATCCCATGTCTTCCTTTTTCTTGTTTTATTCCCTTGCTTTGCTTTCCTCATCAATTTTCTGAGGAAGTGAGTATGAGAGGTAAATCTTTTGAGACCTAGCATGTCTGAAAATGTCTTACATTGTATAAGATCTAGGCTGGAAAAATTTCTCCTTCAGAAATTTGAAGATCTTCTTCCTCCTCCCCCTCCTCTTCTTCTTCTCCCCCTTCCCCTTCCTCTTCCTCCTCCTCCTCTTCTTCTTCTCCTTCTCCTTCTTCTTCCTCTTCTCCTCCTTCTTCTTTTTCTTCTTTGTTTTTTAGGTTCCAGCTTCCTTTCATAAAATCTGAACTCATTCTGTTTTTTTTAAATTATTTGTAAACAAATTGTTTTTTTCTCTCTGAACTCCTTTAGGGTTTTTTCTTTGTTTGTACTGATCCTGACAATGCCTCTTAGTGGGTATTTTAGACTATTTTTGTTGTGATAATGTTGCGTAACAAATGGCTCCTCATATCAGTGGCTTTTCTCACTCATGGGTCTGCAGGTCAATTACCTATGGTTCTGTGTTATTTATGGGTCAAATTCAAGTGCTGTGTTTCCATTTGGGACCCAGGCTGAAGGAATATCAGCTTACTGAAAAGCATGATCTTCTCAGGGCACAAGGCAGGAGGGAAAGGAGTCAAGTCAAATGACTCACACACATGTGAAGTTGCTGGTCAGATGTGGAATATGTTAAATTCAGTTGTATTTCATTGTCTGATGCAACTCACATGGCCAAACTCAATATCAGAAGAGCAAGGAAGTTTCTCTGCCCACAGCGAAGCCAGGCTGGGTGAGGAAGGGAAGAAGAACAGGTTCTACTACCATCACCCACCATGGGGTTAGGGCTTTACCCAGGGCATGGGTAACGACAGGCCGTTTCAGTGGAGAAACTCATGTCTTTCACTTCTGGCAAGTTCTTCTGAATAATTTTATTCATGATTTCCTCTGCTCCGTATTCTTTATTCTTGATTTTTAGAACTCCTGTTTTCCCATCACCGTACCTCTTGAACTTGTGTTATTTGCTTTTTATCCAGATTCCTATTACAAGAGCAATGATAACATCTACTTGAAACATCTTCAGCTGTGGTGGTTCTGGAGGAAAAAAATGACATATTCTATGTAGCGATTTCCAAGAAGTCTGATCCTTGAAAAGTGTAGTAAAAGTAGCGATCGGTTTTTGAATTACCATAATAGGTCAAATGCTGCCTTGGCTGACCCACATATATTCTATCCAGTCCTCTGCAAACTCATTTTGTTTCTTTGTTTGTTTTATTGTACGTGGAAGATCGGAGATAAAGAGAGTTTAAAAGGAATTCATCCAGAATGCTCAGTTGGTAAGGAGGGAGCTGGGTTGAAATCCAGAACCTGATTCAGAGACTTTTCCTTGTATTCTACTTGACTTTTCTATTCATTAATTAATGTACCTTGTGCATAAGTAAATAAAAGAGTGCATTAGTAGAAGTGATGAGAGAGACGGATCAAATCAGCAACCTTTTTTTATTTTTAAGACTAATTTATTTATTTGAGAGACAGACAGAGAGAGAACGTGAGAATGGGGGGAGGGGCAGAGGGAGAGGACCCTGAGATCATGACATGAGCTGAAATCAAGAGTTAGATGCTTAACTGACCGAGCCACCCAGGTGCCCCCCAAATCAGCAATTTCTTGATGATTCATGTGGAGCCATGTCATGATTAGAATAAGGAAAAAGAGTGATGATTCCTTCCATCAGTACCCTCTTTCCCTCTCCGTTTCTGTTATACTGAACCAATCCTAAAGCCAATACTGAATTACAGTTCTTCAGTGATGGATGGACTTTAGAGGAAAAACCCATAAAACTAGTTGTTTTTAAGCCTCCATAGAACTGGTTGGTTTTCCCTGAAGCTCTTGAGGATGAAAGCAGCACTTGCTGATTACCTCAATGCGAATAAATGAACTTTATATTTAATAGACTGTGGACAGCATGACCACTATGTGGCCTGATTCAATAACAAACAGAATTAAACCTCGGTTTCCTTTGCTAAGTGTTAACAAAGGTCAACCCCTGGATAACTCAAGGACATCTCAAACTCAACGCATTGGATAGCGTTCTTGTAATCTCTTCTAAACCTGCTCCCCTCTGTTTCTCCCATCTTCACGGCACAGGCCGTATCTCCCAGCTGCATAAAACGGGAAACTAGGAATGATCTTTGAAATACTCCCATTTGCTATGTTTCCACATCAGATCCATAAACAAATGTTTCAGATTTGACTATTCATCCGGTATTTTTCTCTACTGCCAGCCCCCTGGCATAAGCTCCGCTCCTTTCTCACCTACATTTGACTGTAACTAGTTTCGCAGCATCTTCTCGTGGTTCCTTCCAGTTCACATTTCTTTTCTTCTCCTGTAGCAAGAAAACTCTGATGTCTTTCCACCATTTTTAACATAAAAATCAGATTCCTTAAGAGCCAATATGGCTCTCCTGACTCTGTCATCTGTTTACTTTTCAGGATCTCATGTTTTCTACTTTCTTTGCTTTTTGAAATGTGTTAGTTCCTTCCCACCACAGGGCCTTTGAACATGCTGTTCCCATATTTTGGGGAGCTCTTGTCCACCTACTTTGTCTAATTAACACTTCTTTTCCTTCCGACAACAACTCAAAGCTTGTTTTCTCAGAGAGAACTTCCTTGACTTCTTAGTTTGCTTAAAATAAGATTTCATAGAAAATCTATTTTTTGTCAGAGCCTCTGTCTGCATGAGAGAGAATCACATATCTCCTGTTATGATTATTTGATTCACCTCTCTCACCAGCCGATGAAGGCAGAATGCTTATTCACCATTATATCTCTGTAGGTGGGGACAGTGTCTAACACATAATAAGTGCTTAATAAATAAGAACTGTGGCATCAATGGGAGGTAGGACCAAGCATAATTCTTTTATCACACCGACATTTCAGCACCATTAGGTGCTCAATGAATATGTGCTTGAATGCGCGAGTGAGTGCAAGATGGAATGAAAGAACAAAATGTTTTGCTAAAGACAAGGTGGGGGCACGTAGGGAAGCGTCCGTCAGTTCAGCGGAGGGAAGATGGGAGGGCAGTGACGATGCCTCCCCAGAGACCAGGAAAACCAAGTGAAAGAGGAGCACGTGTTACTATCCCATTGCATAGGGTAGTGGGAACGAAGAGAAGGGAGGCCTGGTCTACGGGGGGAAATCCTAAACATTTCAGCCTGGTTAGGAAGTAAGATACGAGAAAGGAAGGTATTTCTGAGCTTGCTCCAAAGAGGACCCCGGAGAAATGTGAAATAATCCCCCCTGAGTAGATCTGACAGCAGCAAGGATAAGTCAGAAAGAAAACCGGCCACAAGAACTTCCTCCTTGTACGAGGCGTGGATCGCACACGTTTGAGCTCCGTCAGCTCCTGGGTGCTCCATCAACTCAGAGCTTTGGCTCGGCCGCCGAAGGAGCCAAGGCTGGTGCTCAGATGACGGGGTCTATGACTGAGCGAAAGCGATTAGTCTCGACGGATGAAATATGAATGGGCTGTAGGAACAACAGGCTCGAGGCTTACAGAAAAACCTGGTGCCAAAATAGCATAGGGATTTAATTCCCATTTCTGCCTGGACAGTCCAAATGAGAGCTGGAAAACATATTTCTCTTGCCCCCCTGAGAATTGTAGGGACTCCAATTACCATGACAATTGCCGTCCACAGATCCTGAGAGGCCCAGTGTGGACCTCCCACGCACACGGACCGAGGCAGGCTGGCGTCCTTGGGCCGTCCATCCCTCTCCTTCTCCCCACTCCTGCCTCCTGGGGTGGGGGGCCACCATCCCTGCGGCCAAAGGCACCAACAAGCCACGCCCACAGCAGCTGGTGCTGCTTCAGGCTTATGCACAACTCTTTCCAATTCTATGTGTTTCTGTCTTACTCATTATTTATGTAGACTCATGTTTCTTTAATTTCTACAAGAACCCATCTTTGCCCACCAGAAGCTCACGTTCTTTCCATTTTCTGTCATTGCTCACCTGTTACTCTGTCTAATCAGTGCCTCCTTATTTAATCCCATTGGCCACCACGAAGGCTGTCCCCCACTGACCTCATATCTGCCATCGGCGTCCTGGTCCCCGGGGCACCTCTGCTCCAGTTGGTCCCAACGAACCTTGCTCTGTCTTTCTCACTCTGCCTTGCCTTCGGCCAAAGAACACTGAGTCCTCAGGCTTCCCCTGCAAGTGCCTGCAGTCATGTGCAATGTCAAGAAAGACCAGATGTCTAGAATCTGGCACGACTGATGCTTCAGGTGGAGTCTTCTGAATGCAGAGGTTCCACAAATGCCTTAGGAGTCTCTGCCAGTGACAGAGATAATCGGAGGATACTGTCAATTCCAATCGAGATCTGGAAGATTTCTCTCAATAGAGACTCATCCCCTGGAACCACTTAAACATCTTCACTTTTAAAACTAGAGGTGTATTGAAAGAAAATTGCCTACATTTAGTGACAAATTTCAGTGTGTGTGTGTGTGTGTGTCTTTGTTAGTTCAGGCTGCTCTAACAAACACCACAGACTGAGTAGCCTGAATAAACAATGTATCTCGGTCACAAGTTTGGAGGCTGCAAGTTTGAGATCAGAGTGCCAGTCTGGCGGAGACTGGGGGAGACAGATGGCCATCTTCTTGCGTTATCGTCACATGGGGTGTGGAGGAAAGACAGAAGCTCTCTCCCGTCTCTTCTTGTAAAGGCACTAACCCCATTCACGGGCCTCCATGACCCCATCACCTCTCTGGGGTATCACATTGGGGGCGGGGCAGAATTTTGGAGAAGGCACAAACGTTCAGTCCGTAGGAGTGTGTGTATGCGTGAGTGAGGTTCATTTTTCTGAGGATGGGGTTGAATCCTTTCTTTACCAACTCAACCATCAAAGCCATGTGATAAATGCAAAAAGCTCTAGACTTGGATCCATTTCTCCACCTCTTACCGTCTCAGACTCGGGAAAGTTCAATAACCTCTTTTCGTACTGAAGCTCAGAGGGCTTCTCTACACAATGGCAGGGCTGTACCTGCCCCTCCTGTCACTGGTGGACCATCGCGTCCTTCCTCCCTGCCCCTGGATGCGGAGACGGCTGAGGTCTGGAACTGAGGCACTCGTGGGGACCCGGCCGTAAGGGATGGCACTGAAGCTGATGAGTATGTTGATCGTGGCCTATATTATTAGGAGAAACATTCTTTTCTTCTCCTGTACTGTTTAAAACAATGATAAGATCTTCTCATATTACCCAGACCCTGCAATCAAACTCATAAAGGTAGCTGTCTGTGTCTTGCTTTTACTGATTTCCTGATTTTAGAATAACCCTGAAAAATTTTGATCGAAAATAAAAAGCGTTGACCTGAAGGCTTTCTTACGTCGGAACAAGCACTATTTCTAAGTCCCTATTTAATTTTACATTTGCAAAGAATTTGAATAAAATGAAACAAAACTGGGTTCAAATCCCATCATTTCACAAAGAAGAGCCAGGACCACGGCCCACAGCGCGTTAGGTAAGTGAAGTTATACAGAAAAGGAATGAGGGAATCGGGATTGAAAACCTTGGTCCTCAGAGCCAAGCCAGCGCTCCCTTCTTTACCACTCTGTTTCCTCTCAATTTTTAGCCACATATGCTTCAAATAAAGAAGATTGGATGAAAACACATAAACATTAGTAATTTAATTCTCCCCACTTAAAAGTACAACAATAAACCAATGGTTTGGTCTCGACACCATACTATCTGCATTCATGAGAACTTTCCTGACCTCTCTCAAATTTTAGCATAGTTTCTCCACACGTTTTCATCATGTTTCAGGCCACCATCCAGAATCACTTGTGCAACTACAGCAGCCTTTCAAAGGGTTTTCTTGGGATTTCGCAGACACACAGGCCACCGTATGAGATTTCTCAACTTCGAAATCACCCGTGCTTTTCCGTCTCCTGGGAACAGAGCCCAGACCGTTGTACCTGCCCGCAGGGTGTGGCGTGACATGACTTTGGCTTCCTCTCAGTCTCCTCCAACATTATGCTCCCTTTTGTTGTCCTGTCTCTACACAAACTTAACTGTTTTCCGTTCCTTTCGCATGCCTACTATCCACCGGCTGCTTGCTGGAAGTTTCCGTGACATGTGACTTCCTCCTGCGCATTCTTACAGAGGGCTACCCTGGATGGAGCACCTCTCTTTGACACTCTTCTAGAATCCTCTAGTGTCTTCTGAGCCCTTCGTGTGGGTTGGGCATCTGCGCTCTACTCTCTGCCACTCTTTGCTTGGCACTTGATTTTTACTCTCTCCCCTAAGTCCTAGAAGGCGGGATCAAGAATGTTTTCATACTCTCCAGGCCTAGGAAGGCACTGGACACACAGTTGGGATTTGAAGACTATTTCCTGGCTGACCTTCTATCTTGCCCTAGGCAGCCTCTGCTGACTATGACTGACGGTTTTCTTGGCGTCAGATTCTCAAGACAGTCCCACAATGGATTTGCTGTCTCTATTGTGTTGACCCAGCATCTATCCCCTCCCTGCCCACCTCTACCTTCACCTTAGTTTGATTTACTAGGTTTTGTCATTTATCCACACCTTCCATGGTGCTTGGTCTTGCCCACTCCTGTCTCATCTTTGCTTTTCTTGTAGGACCTACTGTGAGGGGGACCCAAGACAAGGTCCTGGGTACCACTCCTCCTCCTGGATTACCAGCCCTTCCCTTCTTTCCATGAATCTCTGCTTCGCGTCCTGACAGCTGGCAGAGACCCTGGCAACGACTTAAGACTCCCTTGGCCAAGAAAGTTAACTTACGGAAAGTTCCCAGCTTGAGGCTGAGCTGTCCAAGCTCTAACTGGGGAAATTTTGGTAGTTGCTAAAACATTTTAACCTGTATCCTGGATATCCGAGCACTGTCCATCAAAGAAGTTAGGAGAACGGGGTAAAAGGCGAGGGACATGCAAAATATTGTAACATCTAGAAACAGTAACTACCATGTGCTTTACACGTAGCATCTCATTTCCTCCTCACAAAAACCTCACAGGATAGGGATCATTATTCTCATTTTATAGCTTCTCATGCTTAGGAAGAGGAGGGGACTGTGCCGAGTTTGCATTTCCAGTGAGAGGCAGAGCTTGCAAACTCATGCCTGCCTCATTCAAATACACAACTCCCCACCTACGAAAGTCAGTGGGATAAGGACACAGAGGCCTCAAGCCCATGGCCACCGACATGACTGGGTCTCATTCCTGTTCTAGGGCACGGCCGTAGGCCAGCCTCACCTGTTAGCGATGGAGTGAGTGCAAAGAAACCATGGTGGAAATAAAACCATTCTAACAAAACCAAATGCAATAGAGTCTATGAAGCAGCGGCATCCCTATCAGCTGGTGGGGTGTAGACTGGTACAATCGTGCTAGAAAGCTTTCTGGAACTGTCTAGAAAGCTGAATGAGGCAACTCCTCGTCTAGGGACCTGCCCTAGAAACACTCGCTCATGAGCCAAGAAAACAACAGAGACGTTTACACAAGAATATCACATAAATGCATTGTGAGATGGCCACGAAGTAGGAACACCGCGTACATGAGTCAATCTGACCGGAACTTAGTCACGCACATCAACACAGATGAAGCTCAAAAACACCATATCCAGTGAAAAACAGCAAGTTGCAATTTCGTATAAACGGTATAATCAACTTAAGAAAATACAAATCTAAATAATATATCAACGAGGCAGATAGGTGACAGATAATACATTTATGAAGGAAAGCAGGGATTTCAAGTACAATCCGTCGGGAAGACGGTGTTCGTCACTGGGAAGGGGCAGCGGGATGCTTCGAAATCATTCGCCATGTTTCTCTTCTCAAACTTCATGTTGGCTATTTCTCAAGCGTGGGTGTTTATGTTTCTTGTTGTCCTTAAATAATATATAGTATATGTACTTTTTGTGCATGTGATAGTCTATATTAAAAAGTAAGAAACTGCAAAAATGTTTCGAAATTTCAGAAGTACGTATTATAGACAATGTTACATAATTTATACCACCAGGGAATAAATTGCCCAGCCTTGCGTTTCCATAATTTATAAAGTTCTGACCAACTCAGTAAGCTAATAAAGTCTAGAGAGTCTTTGGTTCTATTAAGACAGTGAGAAACCCAATTCCATCACATTAAATAACTGGGAAGTCTAGCCTCCCCCTCTGCCGGAAGTCAGAGAACCACAGACTCAGAGCAGATCTCAGAGTCTATCTAGGTCAAGGTGACACGCAATGTTGGGAAAAGCAGATCTATTTCCCTGCTTTTAATGCACCTTTAATGTGCTCTTCTTTGACTCGTGGATCAAATATGTTCATAGACAGATGAAGGCACGCTACCCAAATTCATTTCCTCGACAACCATTTGCTCACTGCCTACTATGTGCCTGGCGCGGCAGGCGGGCAGTAGGGAACCGGGGGGGTAGAGGATGTGGCCCTGTCCTCGAGGGGACAACCATGCAGTGGGGAAGGCAGGCCACACAACAGACATACAACACCATGGGTAAACGATCTCATGGGGAGAAGTGCATCTCCTAGCACAGAGGATGGGCACCGGGTCCGATGGGGAGAATGAGGACAGACTTCCTGGAGAGGGGAAGCGGTGACGCAGGTCTGGAGGAGGAAAGATGAGGAGCAGCCCTCCAGAAGAAGGGGGGTGAAAGGGTCCTTTCAGGAAAGGGACTGATCATGAAAAGGAGATAAGACAAGAGCCACAGCATAACGTCCAGGAAATGCCAGCTTCTCGGATTTTGCTGGACACCCTGTTATTTGGCCAATGATGACAACAACAAAAAAAGAGCACCCCGGAAGGATTTCCAACTTGATTTTTGTCTGGGTCTCTAAGAGCCACACCTGGGAAGCCCTGGCTAGACCTCAGAAAGTGACGTCATCTTGGCCTGCCACCTACGCTCTGTGTGTCCTGGATAAGTCCCTTGTGAGTGGCTGAGTGTCCTTTCCTCGTGCTCCCCAGCCCCTCCTGGGCATCCGGCTCCGGGAAGACGGGCCGTGAAGTCGCAGTGGGGTAACCGACATAGCCCTCCGGCGGGTACCGCGTGCCGCGTGAGGAACCCCACGGGCAGGTGGGGGGCCGGGGCGGCCCACGTCTACTGGCGGTACCGCAGCTCGAGAGACGCTGCTGCCTGAATGTGACCGAAATACTTCCTGCCCTTAAGCCCTAGTAACAAGAAAGGCATTTACCTCGGCACAGAACATCCGCAGTGAGATGGCAGAGGGCCCGCTCCCTCTCCTCCTCGCGTCACAGCCATGCGGACGCGGCGGTGACGGTGAACTCGGCCCGCACGCTAAGTCCTCCCGGGCTGGTTTGCCTGCCGGACTTGACTTGTTCAAATCAATTAACCCCAGCTGAGAGCGCTCTTTGCCCTATCACCGTCGTGCTGGATACTATCGAGGCTCTTCGTCCTGAGCAGTTGGCGTTCCTGGCTCCCTTTTATCTCAAATCTGAGTTTTCGCAAGACTCTAACTATTACTATTTTGGTAAGAAAACGCACCCGAAATAACTCCATGGAGACTAAAATTAGTATGCCTACTGTTTGCCAGACACTGTACTGAGAGATCTGTAGTCATTATCTTTTTAAGATCTTCATAAAGGTCTTATGAGCTGGTGATCATTAACCGCATCACAAAATGAAATGATCGTGGCCCCGAGAGCTTGAGTGCTCTGCTCAAAGCCATCAGATCTCCAAAGAGGCGAGCAGAGGTTCATACCAGGTTAAGTAACTCATACTCGGGGCGTCCTCCAGCATCCATTGGGCCTCCGAACTGCAGGGAACATGGGCGGTCAACAAGGTAACGGGTGCTATCCCCCTGGGCATCAGAATTCATCACTCCTTGCTTTGTAATCTGTTTCTAGCAGAAAAACCCTAAGGTTATTCAGATAGACAAGCTTTGTCCCAACTGTGTTGTCCCAGTGGCGAAGAGCGCTTCCCCCGGTGAGGGGCACCCACAGGGCCAGCCTTGAGGGGCTCCTGGGGGAAGGTGGTGCTCTGTGTGTCCAGCCACACCGCCGATGGGCCTGGAGAAGCCAAGAAAGGTGGAGGCTTCCTACGCAGCTCCAACGAGATCTGATGTTTTCCCACCAGTTCTGAGCCTTCAGCAACAGGTCTCATGGAGACTGAGTGCATCTCGGATGCTCTGCCTGCCCCATTGCAATTTTTTAAGTTCTCACTTAGCAACATAAACTCATTTCGATGGGGACCCAGAGTAAGGAAACTGGGGCTTGTTAACCCATTGTACACAAACGCAAACCGAATCTCCCACGTGTGCACACAGTCCTCTGACCCACTCCGATAGCTTCTCTTTCTCCCGTTTCTTTCTGTTATACTCTATTTTATTTCGTTTTGCAAGAATTCTGTTGATAACTCGGTAAACTGATTTCACGGTCCATTGGATCAAGGCCTGAAGTTTGAAGACTGCTCTAGAATAAATCAGAAGCCCCTGGACTCCTTGTGGTAGTTTAGAGAAATCTCTGTCCACCCTGAAGGTGAGCAGAGGCCCCTCCTCTTGCTCCCTTTCCCCAGATCTCCGCAGGGAGCGTGGTGTGCCATCTGGTCTATACACGTGTCTTTTCCCTCACGAGACTGACTTCCTTCAGAGCGGAGGCCGGACCTTATTTTCCTTTACTGTATCTCATTCCTGGTCCAGTTCTGCAACACAACTCAACATGATTTTGCTGAATGAATGAATACGGAGCCTCCTTCTGGGCTGCCATATTGTGAGTGAGAAGGGCGGGGCTCTTCTACAGAAAACCACATGAAAGGTGATGCTGTCTCACACTCCATTTAAACCTCCCCCCTTAACACAGTAACCCACACCCTTCCTGACACCCTCCCCTGCTTCACTTTATAGAAATGATCGACATCTAATATTATGTTACTTTTATTTATTATTTTGTTTATTGGATGTCTTCTTCCATAGAATATAAGCTTTGAAAAGTCAGAGATTTTAACGTCTTTTTTTTTTTTTTATTTACACAGTGGTGCCTGGAATATATTAGGTGCTCAGTTAATATTTGCTGGATAAACGAAGGAAGGAGATAATCAATGTTTTTTTCCTGGAATACTCGCTTTTGACTCTTAGGCATTCATCCACATACCGAGCATCTGAAATTCAACCCGAGAATTTCCAGACACTTTGGAGGCAGCTTGGATTTCGGACTAGTCTTGCTGGAGGAATCCACATCTGAGTGCTACAGGGACGAGGCCTGCATGGGTCCCCAATTCGGCCTTCCAAGTAGCAAGGCTATTCAATAGACATTAGGAATGGCCATTTCAGATTCCAGCAAATTCTTGACCCACATTCTTTTGAGAAACTGGAGCCAGAACTAGAATGAGGCGTGTGCTAATAATAGGAATCCTCTTTAACCAATATTCTCTTGATATTTGTCCACTATTTTCTAGGGGAATGCTATTTGAAAGAAGGGCACAGTAGCATTAACAGAAGCATTAGAAAAAAAGAGTAAGAACTCACGTTTAAATGGCATTTAAGAGCTCTCACATGCTTAGATGTGACTGATAAGTATAGATGCCATATATTTCTTATGATAAATTCCTTCCTCTCCCCATACGTCCTCCCTCCATTCTTCTTCCTCTCTTTTTTTGTACATCACTCACTCCACACCATACACTGAACATCTTAAAGGGCTCGCGGTGTAATGGACTAGAAACAAGAGTCCATAGCACAGCGTGGTAAGAGCTGTATGGGCAGATGAAAGGTTAAAGATTGAGCCTGCTACTTAGAAAATGAAAGGCTCTGTGTAAATAGCAAACTATTTTCATTTGGTTTTCAGGCTGGTTGGGCCTCAGAGCCCTGGAGACAGCCAAGAAAAGAGACAGGAATGCTTTCATAAGGTTTATCGATGTGCATATCCAATGCGGCATTTAAGGTTGTGATCATTTAGAGAATAAAAACAAACATCTGCATTCTTCTCCTTCAAGCAAAAGTGCCCAAGTGTGGAATATGCCAGATGATGCTGTTACTTTATTCAATTGATCAAATGGTTTGATCAATAGGTTGAAGATTGAAAAAAAGAAATCGATATACACAGGGAGAATTTAAAACTCTGTTTATATAATCAATTGATTAGGGGGATTGATTTGAAAGGTACAAGCACAAGGAAAGGGCTTAGAAGTAAAGCTGGAGAAAAGCATTTTGTGTCTTGCAGTGAAGACAGATAAATATAAACTGGGATGCTTGGAGTAAAATAAACATGGAAAATACAAAATTCAGAGTAGAGTTCAGGTTTTTAAAAAGACACACTTTCAACAGACACGTAGGATGTAATATATTGTAAACGCATACATATTTTCATTGTTGTTTCTAGTTCTTTCTTTTGCCGGGCAGCACCGAGCGGGGGAAATGGCCGAGAGTTTTATTTAGAAGATTACATCAGTCATGGCCCCTAGTTAAAACAGCAGAGAACAGCTCCCCCTGATAGAAGCAGAGAAGGGATCCACTGCAGGCACGCTGGATCGATAGTCTGAATCAAACATTCAGCCAACACAGCGCCTGCAGATTGGGGCTGCTTTATTCAGCGTTACAAGGAGCCCTAAACCGCCTGGCCAAAAATTCATTCCAAACATTACTATTGTTCCTTGTGGAAACACCTTTCCTTTGGGTACAAAAATCCTGAACTCAGCAAAACCTAGAGTCACAGAGTGAGGAATCAAATGTTTTTGAGTTTATCACTGAGCTTGTGAATGAAGGGCCATTCCCAGCCCCCGCCCCTGCCCCCGGGGGGGGGTTTCTAGACTGGCAGGTGCTACGTTACTTGTGTAGGGGACTCCCTCTAACCTCACAGGTTGACAACTTCAATAATTCATTCTATTTGATAAAGCAACCGCTCCTGGGAATGGGGGATGTGGTAATGTTGGCTAACCCTGTAGGCATTGACCCATTGCTTTATCTTTCACTATGGAGTATTTTTTTTTTACAGATTTTATTTATTTATTTCTTTGAGGGAGGGAGAGAGCACACATGAGCAGGGGAAGGGGCAGAGGGAGAAGCAGACTCCCTGCTGAGCAAGGAGCCCAACTCGGGGCCCAACCCCAGGACCCTGGACTCATGACCTGAGCCAAAGGCAGACACTTAACCCACTGAGCCGCCCAGGTGCTCCTGCAGTAAATTTTAAAGATATGTTAAAATATGGTTAAGGAAATGTTATGTAGCCTACCAGGATGATGTTTAACCCTCTATATACCAGGAAAAATGGTCATTATCATTTGATATCTGAGCCCAATCGAACATTTTTTTTTTTCAGTTAGGTGTGGAGCCCAACCTGGGACCCAAACTCACAACCCTGAGACCCAGACCTGAGCTGATATGAAAAGTCCCACGCCCCACTGACTGAGCCACCCAGGCGCCCCTCAATGGAACTTTTTAAAAATATATATTATCTTTTAAAAATATATAAAAGGAAGATTTTACAGAAGTAAGAATAAAGGGATGGGGGAAAACCAGTCTTACTAGAAATTTTAATACGATTTCGAAATAGTCTGCCTTTCTTTTTTCAAATAAATTTTGGCACACAAATGTCATAAAACAGGAAAGAATGCTGTCACATGTCTGTTTGACAAGGGGAAGTGGCCCAGGCTCTTGGCACACGATCTACAGTGAGGGAATCCCTCCTGTTTGTAGATAATTTGCTAAGGATATCATATTTCCATTTGAAACCTCATAATATGAGATTTCACATCTATCATCCACTTCATAATCAACATTAGAGTCTAAAGCTGTTCTCCTAATTATATATGGTTATTGAAATTTAAATTACATGAAACTAAATACAATACGAAATCATTTCCTTGGTCACACTGGCCACATTCGAAGTGCCCCAGTCTGTGTGGCTGATGGCTACTGCAGGGACAGTGCTGATATAGAACCTTCTATAGAACCCTACCCCCGGCAGAAGCACTGCTCCACAGCTGTGGTGAGGGGTGTGCCGCACTCATTTGCTGCTCCACTTAAAGACTGTGAAATGTCTTCGTCACCAATTGTTTCTCTTTGCCATCGATGGAAGAATGTTTCCATGGATCTGTTGGACTTCTTCAAGGCTTGTGAGCAAAGACATGGCCTGTCTTCCTTTCAGTCTCTTTTTTCCAAGGAGGTTTTTAGAGTGAATGACCTTGAAAGACAGAAATACCTCTTTGTCTCAAAGAAAAGAGCAGGTTTCTTTACCGTCCTGGATGATAAAGGTAACATTTCATTCTGGGGCCAAAGGTGGGTTTCTTGTTGCCTGTTATAAAAGATTTAATTTCCCCAAGCTTGGGGTTCTGAAACCTTGGTGCAAATGGCCTGCTTGAGCAGTGTCCAGCGGGCTGGGGTCTTCCACATCGTCCCCGTGAATCGTGAGGGGCTAGAGGAACCAAGGCAAGCTCGATGCCTCTGCTGAGTGCGCCTTGGAGTTTCACGTCTTCTGACAGCAGCCATGAAATGGTGGTAAGTCAACTTGGTAGCTCAAAAATGTAGTAAAGTCTCAGATCCTTTATATTTTTGACATTCGTTGGTGGCAAAAATGAACAATTCTGAATTACCAACTATGTTCAATGAAAGCTGTAAGTGGACAATGAAGTTGGTTTCTCCAGTGTATTTTATTTCTACTTGAAAGATGGTGAATTCTTTGAAAAGTTAAAAACAAAATAAAAGTGAAGGATGACAACTTATTTTACCATTGTATCATCCTTATAGGTGACTCTGCCTTTTTACTGATTTATTATCTTAATTTTTTTTCTTTTTTTCTTTCTTTTTCTTTTCTTTTCTTTTTTTTTTTTTTCTTTTTGGCCTACTTGGGAATAATTGATGAGAAATCATAAAATAATTCCTAGGATGATAAAAGAATAACATGTCTCATAATGTAAGAAAAATAAAATAACAAAGTTCCCATATTGTATTTTAGATTTATAAAAGGATCCAGGGGACCCATACCATAATTGCAGGGTAGAATGAGTTTTATTCTATCTCTTTTTTTTAAAGATTTATTTATTTATTTTAGAGAGAGAGTGTGTGTGTGTGTGCACACATGAATGGAGGGGGCAGAGTAAGAGAATCTTCATGCAGATTCCCCACTGAACATGGAGTCTGACATGGGGCTCAGTCTCAAGACCCTGAGATCATGACCTGAGCAGAAACTGAGAGTCAGATGCTTAACCAACTCAGCTACCCAGACACCCCTTCTATTTTTTTTAAATAAGTAAAACTTTTCTTTGTTCTTTTGAAGATCTTAAGAAAAAATAATAACGCCATGAAATAATTACCCTTCCAAATGGTTGGAACTGCTTAAGAAAGAAACTTCAGTGGACTCTGATGATACACTGAAGGTCCAGACATCTATGGATAGTGATAAAAAGGCAAGCACATGCTTATTCGGATGAAGTATCTATTCAGCTGAAGACAAGTCTCTGCCCTTTCCATAAGAAATAGTTCAGTGTGATTAGCTTATCACTGACCGATCCCTCAGAATGCACTAGGTCACAGCTCATGGTTTATCTTTGCTGCTGGCTCAAAAGTAGCGATGTTCACATCAGCTTCAGTGAATGGTGCTGGGTCCACGTACCCTCTCTCTGTGCCCCAGTGGTCACCTTTCCCTTCTGCCTGTTGAACCAGCACTCACTGGCTGGAAAAGTGAATTGCTTGATATTTACAGAGGAAATCATATTATTCCCAAGATTATTAAAAGCCTCATCTACAATGAAAGATTTTGGTGACGATCTAGATAAGACACACTTTGGTCTCTTTTCCAAGGGTAGCGCACACCGCAGAGAACAACCACAAAGGTAATTTGTAGGGATGCTAGTGTTTTTCTAACAGATGGCTTCTTCAAAGCCTTGGTGGAGAAAACATTTTAGGTCATCCAGAAAGGTCAATGGGTAGGTTGCTTATGATATACCCTTGTCAACAATCCTGCCACCTTAAGTCTTTGATTTCATCTACATTTTCCTAAGAAAATTCTGGCTTCTCAGCTTTATTTTGGATGGGCTGCAGTTATCTCCCAGACTTATAAAACAACTGGCTAACCAATTAGACTTACCTCTAGTTGCTCTAGTTAGCATGCTGAAATTGCGACTATTAATATTGCGTCCATGTGATAAACACAGCCTGCTAGACAACTATCCTCTTCTCTCCTTGGTTGAAAATGAGGCTCTTCTGTAAAGGGCTGGATAGAAAGTAGTTTAGGTTCTGTATGCCATGTGATCTCTGTCACAACCACCCAACTCTGTCATTTTAGCAAGACAGTGGAAAGACTATATGAAACAAAAAGTCATTCTGTGTTCCAATAAAACTTTATTTACATAACCAGGCAGCAGGTCAGTCTTGGCCAGTGGACCGTATTTGCTGGCTTAGAGTGTAAGCCTCTCAGAGGGTAAACTGGCAATTTATCATTACCAAAATAAATTAACCAGGACTTGCAATTATGTTAGTTTTGAGGATTCTCGTCTAGAATTTGTGTTTACAGCCATCCTGCCCTGGAGCTTCTTGGGATCTGACTCTCGTTATAGATCTGTAGGCAAACAGTACCAATGACGCTGGGACATGAGACACAGTGTCTTCCCCTTGCAAAGAACCTCTCTCTGCTGAGATGTTTCTGGTGTTTTCAGTTTAGGCAGGAACGGTCCCCCTAAATGATGACAAGGACATGATCTGGCTGGCGGGGACGCATAGGGGAGGGGAAAGGCTGAAGATACTCTGAGTCGTCCACACCTTCTTGTATGCACTCGTTCCAATTCTCAGTCTCATAGTTTCCTAGTTCACACCCTGATGTTCATGTAAGAGATCTGATGTCAACGTCATCGCAGCACGTGGTCCGCGGACACCTGCAGCCGGACGCCAACGTCAAGGCAGCGCCCGCGGTCCACCAGCACCTGCAGGGCTGAAGTGTGCCGAGATGCAGCTGACATGTCCCTGCAGCTGCACTGGCCAACGATTCTTCAGAATAATCCTTTAAAGGCCTTGGTGCTCAGCCCATGTCTGGACCAAAATATCTATGCATTTGGACTTTCCTTTCTCTTTTAGTAAGTGAGACTAACCAGCACCATGACAGTCAGGCCGCCTGTGAGGGCATGAACCCCTCATACTCTCAAACAGACCTGCGGCAGTGACCACTGTTTCTCCCAAAGCTTTGGCCATGACCCCATTTCCTTCCGGGTGACTATGTTGATCATTTCCTTAGGTGCTCTATAAGGTGCTGCCAGAGTCCTCTTGTAATACCTGAAGGCCATTTTTTTATTATTACTTTTTAAAGATTTATTTATTTGAGTGAGAGACAGAGAGAGAGCGCACAAGCCGGAGGGGCAGAGGGAGAGGCAGAGAGAGAATCCCAAGCAGACTCCCCGCTGAGTATAGAGCCTGACACGGGGCTCGATCTCATGTCCCTGAGATCATGACCTGAGCGGAAATCAAGAGTTAGATGCTCAACAGTCTCCACCACCCAGATGCCCCACCAGCAGATTAATTATTACCTAACCGTGACAAACCCAAATACCAACTCCTCGTTCCTGTTATTTCTCTAATCTATTGTCTATAAACTCCCTTGGTACCTATTCTTGCATCTGGCAGAGTACCCGATGGCGTCCAAGGGAAACTGGTAATGTAAAATGTAGCCAGACAGGAGCTGTAGAGAGTAGATACTCAGGGGCCCACAGAAAGGCCTAGAAAGCCAGGAGAGCCAGGTTCTGAAGGTGGGCACGGATGAAGGGCTCCAGGCAGGAGCCGAAACCACGGTGCAGAGCAGGCTTCTGGTCTAACTTGGGAAGGACACTGACCACCACCGCGAACGCAAGACACAACAGTCAGAGCACACTTCCAGATCCATTGCCGAGGCCATCGAATCCTTTCCTTGGCAAACTGGTCTGGAATGCGGAGGTAAGCAGCTGCCTTGGTTAGGGAAACCTGGAACTCTTGGTCCTCTGGAGAGAGAGAGAAAAAAAATCTGATAAACTTTCCTGCCAAAAGTTTTGTTCTTACGTGAGTTTGAATGGCATTTGTCAATGATATTAAAAGCTCATCCTAAACTTAAAAGAAATCACATCGTATTCATTATAAGAAGAATATAGCCTACGTTACCAGAAAATATTCTCTAACATGTCAAGCCGTTTTCATATATCATTCATTCAAGACAGAACATTCCCAACAGGTGTATTGGATCCACTTCCTCTCACATAGAGACTGGCAGCTGGGAGCGGGGTGGGGGGAATCGCCTGGTCCCAGAGACAGGTGTGGCCATGAAGTTTCCAGAATACGGTCGTCAGAACTAGTAGGTCTCTGTTTCATTAGAATGCCTTTAGATATGCCTACTATTGTCCCCACGTTCCTCTGCCTCGCATCTGACCATTTTGTTCATTTTCCGTTGCCTTGCAGATACCTAAATTTTACTTTTTAGCATTTTGGCCTATACATGTAACAGTTTCTGCTCAAGAACTCTTTACAGCAGCCACGTGAGGACTGGGAGAGTCGGGCTCTCTCTCCGCGGGCCCGTGCTGCTAGCTGTACTGTGTCCTTGCTAAGTGACCCCAGCCTGCCGGGCTAGTTTTCTCACTTGCAGTAGGGAGGGAGCCCCTTTGGAATTACGATTCTATAAATAGCCTTTTACGAGGGCTCTTACCATGCCTGGCAGGCTATTTCCATCACTTGATTACCTCGCATTTTAGTTCTTTAAACAAAATTCCAACCAATGCTCCTGTGAATGATTCTGTCCTCTGGCCTCCAGGAAATCTGTTCGACTTTGTGCTGTAGAGTCAGCTCGCAGTCCTTCCATGGGGTTGTAGGGGCTCTGACCGAGGGCAGGTCAGGGAGCAGGCCGGCCCGACGGCAGTCAGGGCCTCTCCCGCCACAGAGCTCGTCTCAGGCAGGAAGCGTGGATGAATGTGCTCATCTCCCGTCTGCCCGCCTCCTCCCTCATCGCGGGCGAAGGATCAGAACTAAACCCAGATATCTCGCTCTCTTCTTTTCCTTCCTCCAACCTTCTCGCTTTACTTGTTTGTAATTAATGAATTAATTAATTTTGGGGGGGCCAGTGGTCGATTTTCACTTTCTCAAGATTATAGACATATGCCTAAAAGACGGTTCATGATCTCGTACGCGGTAAATCCCAAACCGTTCACGTCTGATATGTCGGCACGAATGCAAAGCCAATTTATCAAACTTTAAGCCACAGGGATCTATTCCATCAAACAACACGGGCAGAGTGTGGAAGAGTCTTGCAGCGTCAAAGAGCAGAAAGAGATTTTTGGTTGTGCTTTTGAAAGATCAGTAATAAAATTTCATGCCACAATGAGTGGCGAGGCGTGTGGGCTCCACTGGGCTGGCTGGACCTCATGACTTTTTTTTTTTTTTTCCTTTTAGCTTGAACTTGAATGAGGTACAAACTCAGATGAAGATCATTAATGGTACAGACAAGACTTGGTGCTTCCTGCTCCAGAGCAAGAGGGCTCACAGAATTTTTCACGGACAGTTCTGTCTGGCCTTTCTTCGAGTGACCTGACAACTGCAGGAAGAAGGCAGGAGGAAGTGGGGACGTAGGAGAGAGCGATGGTCACACAGACTGTCGTTCTCTTTGCTTAGATACAAATTCTTTGGTTCCATTTCTAATGCCCGTATGTGGGTGTTTGCAGGTGGGGTCCCCGGGACGGTACTAATGTCCTCAAAGAAAGAAGCACCAGAGGACCTCTCCCCCCGTTTCTGTCCGTCTCCCACGTGAGGGCACGGCGAGCACCAGCCAGGAGGAGGGCTCTCACCAGGAGCCAAGTCCGACAGCGCCCTGCTCTGGGATTTCCAGCTTCCAGAAGCACAAGGAACAGGTGTCTGTGGGCTAAGCTCCCGGTCCGTGGTGTCTCCCTCTGGTTCCGGGCTGAGGGAAACAGCGTCACACATACGATGCTGGACGCGGGCGTGGAGGCAGCCCCCCATGCCTACTCCAGATGGTAACTTTCAAAACGGAAAACACTGAGCCCAAATTCGGGGTTAAATAATACATACAGATGGTGACCAAATCAGGCTCAAAGACCGTATTCACAGATATGTGCGGCATCTGGCCTCCAATGACCGGGCTGCTAAAAAGTACCTTTTATGATTTCGAATATGTTACTTTTCTCTTTCGTTTATGGAAAAGTCCTCTCTGGGCCTCTGTCCTCCATTTCCTGGTGAAATTCGGTGAGGGTCAGACCTCGTTGGAGGACGTTATGGATTTAATCAAACACGGCTCGGCGACTGGCCTTACCATTCACACGCCTCCTGTCCTCGGCAAGGTTTGAAAGGTGGTTTTCTAGGGATTGTAACTCATCGTTGAAAATGTTTAATATTTTATTCTCCAGGAAATTGGCTCATAGCCAGGGAGCAACGTTAAAAATGGTTAAAACGCATGTAACGTGAGGCATTTACACGAAGTACGTCAAACGGCATGCAGGCTTTGTTGAGTCGTGGGATAGGCCCGGGTGAGGAAACGGGGCTCGCACGCAGGTCCCAGGGCTGTGACCGGGACGCATCATCCTTGGGGACAGAGGGGCAGAGTGCAGTGGGGCCGAAGTGAGGTGCTCTGAGCCCCGATCCCGGGCTGCCCACTGCAGTCTGGGTGTCTGGCCGGAGTCGGAAACAAAAGGAGCACATTTTCTGGGCCCTAAGTATCCCTTGAGCCGCCTCACGGGCTCAGTGTGTGACATCGGGCGTGTGGCTGGCCTTCTGCTGGCCTGGAGCTCAGGTCAGCGCTGGCTGCGGTGAGGCTGTGAGACCGGAGCTGACCCTCGTGGGACCCGGGGGCGCGTGAGTCCTGAACTGACCTGCGTGGGACCCAGGGGCACATGGGACCCGAGCTGACCTGCGTGGGACCCGAGGGTGCTTGAGTCCCGAGCTGACCCTCGTGGGACCCGGGGGCCCGTGAGTCCTGAACTGGCCTGCGTGGAACCCGCGGACACGGCAGATGTGTACAAACGTGTCTGGAGGCTCAGGAGCGACAGAGCGCGGCCAACACAGGCGCGCGGGCGGAAGGGCACCCAGCGTGTGCTCAGGCCAGGCAGCGGTGTGGGCCTCAACACAGGCGCCTTTGGGGTTTGCCCACAGAGCAGACTGACCCAGGGCAGGTTGCCATTCTGGGCCCCGCTCCGCCAAGCAGCGCTCAGAGACCCAGCGTGGGTCCATCTTGAGACACAGCTTCCTTCCCCAGGTGCCTCCCCTGTGTGCCAGAGGGGGACAGGAAGGACTCGGAAGGCTGTGCGCATTCTGGCCAGGCCTAGAAAGGGCCCGCGGTGTTTTTGCCTGCATTCCACCGGCCAGAGTCTTCACGGGACTCCAACCCCCTAGCAGAGGAGGCCTGGAAAGGCCAGTGTCCCTGTTCTTCGGGAGGACGAGGGAGCGGAGAGCATCGCTCTGGTCTCCGTCGGTGTTTTCTCTGGTCCCTCCTGGAGGACACGTGAAGCCCCTCCCCAAAGGAGGAACCCCAATTTTCCCACCACTTGCTTTCCATCAGGCTCAGATGTGATCTTCTTGTTTTGGCAAAAGAGACTAAAACTACAAACTGTCTGCCACGTTCCACATACAGTAGGACGGGAGAGGCACGGGCTCACCCGAGGGGCTGGGGTGAGGGACACACAGCCACCGGTGCATCAGGACAAGGCTGAAATCCCACGGACAGGACACACCGGAGATCGCCCAGCATGGGGCAGAGGTGTCCGGTGGGGCCAGTGAGCGCTCCCTGGGAGGATGTCCCCCCCTCCTCTGTGCCCTGCAGGCCCTGCCCCCTGGGAACCTTCCTCCCTGAGGCTCTGCCAGTCATACCTGCGATTTCGATGTCTCTGTGGTTTCTAGATCCTGCCTGTGACTGCAGAAACATCAGCGATCCAAGGACGTTTTCTTAACTCATGCACACTGAAAGGCATTTTTTTTTTTTTAATGGGCTTATGGATTTTTTGGCAATAAAGGATCCCAAAAATTCAGTTGACTTTTCTGATTTGCTACTAGTCGGTTAACTTGTCTGACTATGACCACATTTTCCCAAGGTATGCATCCCAAACCTGCCTCATTTCTTTCCTTTCTCCTTTTGTCTTTCTCTTCGGACTCCGTATCTCTACTCCGCAGCTAATGACCATCGTAGATGAAGATACATTTTTAACCTGACCTTTCACCAAGTCGCTGTATTCAATTTAGAAGTTTTCCTGAGATCTTGTTACTCAGAGCCTTTTAGGTTGCAGCTGTCGTGTTTTAGGGTATGGAACCGCTTAGCTTTCCAACCTGCAATCCTTTGAATTTCAGGATTCTCTCTAGCCCTTTTCGTTTCTTTTGCAACTTGGTTCATTTGTTCATCTTTCTTTTTTTTTTTTTCATCTTTCTCTTTAATAATATTTTTTGTTACGCCCTGTTTCCAACATGTGGGAAAGTTGGAAGAATTTTACAATGAAACCCCACCTCCTCGGCATCTCGAGTCCACCATGAACCGTTTGCTCCATCTGATACGTCACATATCTACACACTTTGACTGATTCTTTCCTGAACTCACCCCTCTCACCAGATGTGTGGTGAACACAGCCAGGGATGGTGAGCACACAGGAATGTTCTGGTCTTTCCAACCGCCTCTCCTGGAGCGGCAGCCCGAGTCATGCTCCCCAGCCTCCCGGACCCCACAGGTGAATGTCCGCCACGTGACGTGCCATTGCGCAGCTCGTCCCAGTTTTTCTGGTCTCCAATAGCCACTTTCTGCTACTTAAACAGTATAACCAAGGTATGTACGTTCCTTTTTCAATTATGGTAGCACTGCATTGCCATATATGAAGTTCCGGCAGCTCAACAATAAATACGTGAAAGAAGAAATCATAACCGTGACTAAGCCTCAACAGAAGTTTCTTGCTGGCTCATGATATGGTTCAGCGCACGTCAGATGCTCTCCTGGCTGAGTTTTTGAATCCTTTATATCAAGGATAGTGACTTTCTCCATCTCATGTCACCGCTGCCTCCACAGAGAAGATCTAGAAGGCAGGCCAGCATATCTCGTTGCCAGACATGGATGGGGTATATATCTTTTTGGCCAAAATCCCAGCTCTACTAGAAGAGGGGCTGGGAAATAGTCTTCTGTATGCCCAAGAAGAGGAAACCGGTTTGCTGAGTGTCCCGGAGCTGCTTGGTGACGTGAAACAATAGAAATTTATTCTCTCGCAGTTCTGGAGGCCAGATGTCTTAAATCAAGGTGCGGTGGGGCGGGCTCCCTCCAGAGGCTCTCGGGGAGAACCTGCTGTGTACTTCCCTGTTAGTTTCTTGTGGGGACCAGCAACCCTTGGCATTCCTCGACTCACGGACGCATCACCGCAATCCCTCTCCTCGGTCACAGGCCACCTTCTCCCCGACCACATCTCTCTTCTTGTAAGGACATCAGTCCTATAGGAGTAGACCAATGACGTCACTTGATTCCGTCTGCCTAGATCCGATCTCCAAATAAGGTCACGCTCACGGGATTTCAATGTACCTTTGGGGCGGGGGGCTCATATTTCGACCTACGACAGGGAGCACCTGACTAGTCAGTCTCCTCGCAGATTCCAAGAAGAATTCCTCCTCCACCTGAAAGAGTTTTCCAAGCTATTCCAAGCTGGCAATAGGACGTGAACGTCACAGGGGACAGCCCGTCCCAGGCGCCACTGTATCTCAAGAAGGAAACTTGGGATGCCTGGGTGGCTCAGTCAGTTGGGCGTCTGCCTTCGCCTCAGATCATGATCCCAGGGTCCTGGGATCGAGCCCCGTGTAGGGCTCCTTGCTCAGCAGGGAGCCTGCTTCTCCCTCTCCCTCTGCCTGCTGCTCTGCTTACTTGTGCTCTCTCTCTCTCTCTGTCAAATAAATGAATAAAATCTTAAAAAAAGAAAAAAGAAAAAGAAGGAAACTAAAAATCTGAAAGGGATGGGTCCCTGAGGAGCACTGTTTTCTGCCCTTTCTACTAAATTGTCACTCATATGTGGTTTTAGGACAGAATGAAAGTCTCTGTTCAAGCCACACGTGTCTACCTTATCTGGAAGGTAGGGAATGATTCCCCTAAAGGTGTCTGATGGCTCCTAGCAGAATGGTGGGGTAACCACGCTGGGTCATACAGAGCTTTCTCAGAGTTCTAGCATCTCTCAGGGTCAGGGAATGGAAATTTGGGCAAGGAAGGGCACCATGGCCCTTTTATCCTTTATCTTAAAAAAAAAGAAGAGAAACCCCTTAAAGTGTATAGTTTCCCCCTCCAGTCTGTGAAGCCACATCCCTAACTGAGCCTCCCATCTCTGCAAACTGCGGTGGGGCAGGGTCCCACATTGGGAAGTCACTGCTGTCACATTCTGAGTGTCTGTGTTTGGTAATTACTTCATTCCACAAACATGTACGGCGTGGCCAACATGGAGCTCACAAGGACTGCCGTCTCCGTGTCAACAGCCCGAGCAGACCGGAGAGCAGGCCACGGAGCCCAGCCCGGTGTCACAGTCCCAGCAGACCGGAGAGCAGGCCACGGAGCCCAGCCCGGTGTCACAGTCCCAGCAGACCGGAGAGCAGGCCACGGAGCCCAGCCCGGTGTCACAGTCCCAGCAGACCGGAGAGCAGGCCACGGAGCCCAGCCCGGTGTCTCGGCACCCCGACACCACAAGTGTTTGCTGAACAAATGAATAGATGAATTAGCGAGTCAATAAACAGATAGTTTTCAAGAAGTGGAATGTTTCTTTAGTAGGACGCACTAGAAATAATTAGGTCAGATGCTCAGTTCGCGCCAACAAAACCGATAAAACCCAGGGACATATTCTTCTAAGAAAAGCATTTCTGTCTTAACTGATTTTTTTTTCTTTAGAAAAGCCATAACATACATAGGTTCAATCAATGAAATAGATATAATGATGATGTTTTGCAAAACCGTTATCAGGATACGTATCTGACACAATAGTTATATTCCAAATTATAAAAGCAGAAATTCTACCAATATATACCATCTTTGTGGAAGGCAATTTGGTTATATATACCAAAATCTATTGAAAATGTTAAACACTTTGACCTAATAATTGCACTGCTGGGAATCCACCCAAAGAAATAATCCAAAGTATTGAACATGATTTATGAACTGGTATTTATGGCAACATTGCGTTTGACATTGAAAAATTCGAAACAGTCTAAATGCCCAACAATAGGGGAATAACCAAGAAAATTATGGGACATGAAGAAGCAGTCTTTAAAATAATATTTTTAATGAGTTTGCAATAATAATGTGAAAGAATTTATATTACAATAAAAGAATAGGAGGCAAAATAGAGTCTGATGATATCCATATTAAATATCAATAAGTCTATGCATAAAACTCTGAACAGTGGTCCACACAAAGTCAATAGTTGTTTCTGGAGTGTGGACTTGAGTGCTTTAAACGTTTCTTCTTCTTGCTTTTCTTTATTTTTCAAATTTATTGTACTGAGTATTTCGTAATGGGAAACATAATAAGCACTTAGAAATAAAGGCACAAATGAGGTGAAAAATTAAATTACATTAAATGCTACATTTACAGAAAAGAATATCATAAAATTATCACTGCCTTGGAAAACTCAAAGAGAGAGTTTACTATGCACACAGGGGCTAAATTGAAATAATAAAACAGTTGGAGGCGGTGATTTCTGAATGTTCACAGGCTCTGATTAATGTGCAAAGGGCGGGCAGCAAGCCCCGGGCACGGAAAGGCCACTCCCCAGGGCCAGGCTGGTACCTCCCCCAAAGAGCTGTGTCTCCAGGTGCTCGGTCCGCTGTCCCTCCCCGTGTCCCTTCTGCCGGCTTCCACGAGCTCCGACAAGATAAATGTTGGCAGGAGAGGAGGAAGCTGACGGACAGCCCCTGCATTCACACAGGTCACGCAGAAAGGAAGTTGAACAACATTAACATCGGAGCAGCCATTTTAAATGTCAGTCTCCCTCCCCAAGTGATGGGAAAAACATCCTCTCGTGTGCTCTTTGGAGCGTATTCTGTACCTGGCAAACGTCACGCAGGGAGGCCTCGCAAGTCACACCGATGGTGTTTAAGAAGAATTCCATTTCCTGCCAGGTGTTGGGATAAAAGAGAGATCTCCTCCTGTTCTCGTCTTCTTTTTGCTAAAATATTAATATCTCGCAGATGTCGGGTACCAAATATCAAGAGAAGATCGCTAAATATGACTGAAAAAAAAAAAAAACGAAGAAGGAAAACCCCAAGGCCTGACCATTGGTCATGCTTGCCCCCCGCCCCCCCACCAAGTAAGCTGATAACATTTATTTTATAATTTTTTAATAACAGGTCATTTGTTTTCCCTGAAAAACAGACACACAGAACTATTGGGCGGTTCATTGTTCCGAGGATTGAAAGTTTACCCAGAGCACAGGGGACCTCAGAACACAGGGGGGGGTTCCCCACGGGGGAAGGGGAGGCAGCGGTGGTAGAGAAAGGTAGCGTATTTGGTGGTTAAGGAAAGAGAGCACGCGGTGATGTCGTATTTCTAGCAGGACATACAGGTCAGCGATGAGTTTGAAAATATTGGGGTCCTAAGTGTTCCCTATGCTTTGGCCTGCAGCTCCTGGGGAATTATTTAGCTGTTCACCGCGTATGGGGCAATGTGCTCCTGACCCCCGGCTCTGTGGCGGGCCACGCCGCCGGCAGCCTCGCCAACCCTCCCTCCTCTGCTGCTTTTACTGTGTAGTTAAAGCCATCGGTCCAGCAGCGTTGGGGAATCCTCTCGATACCTGTCTGCAGTTGCACCAAACTCACCTGACAGAAGCTGTTTTCCCCGCGTCTGTAACTCTTGTCTTTCTCTTTTAAGAGCCTCGAAAATTCTTTAAATGTCAAGCCTTTGATTATCTTCCTGCATAATTAAGGCAGTTTTCTGTTTGGAATGGTTAAACCTGTACTTGCCTTTTGACAGGTTGCAACTTTTGGAAAAATCTCTGCATTAAGAGATGGTCAACAAGAAAGATACAGACAATATTTGGGCTGAGATTTTGCGAAATTGTGCCGGGCTGGATGACCTTTTAATGAGTCGGCCAGGCTTTGCACAAATATGGGATCTACTCCCGTTTCTGCGAATCTCTTCCGAGTCTCCTGGTTTCTTGGAGGTCCTTCTGCAGGAGGCAGTGGGGGTGCAGAGGTTGCAGTCAGAAGGCAGGGCCTCACGTACATGAGGATTCAAAGACTTTTTCTCCAAAGCGGGCTTCCTGCTGATTGATACCAAGGTCATTCATTATGCAGAATCATTAGTCACATCACATTACTTCTGCAATCAGGCTTTTGATGATCAGTCTTCAACTTAAAAAAAAAATACTCAAAAGGCACAAAAGAGACAATACATTTGTCTGGCCCCATTATATTTCTGGAGTGTTGCTCACTTGCCTCATCTTTTCTATAGCTAAAGACACTGCTCTGTTTTATGTCCTTGGCATTTTTTTCTTGGTAATTACTGCCGCTTTTTAATTGGCCATCGTGTCTCTAGGCCCGGTGTTTTCTAGAAGCATCTGAGGTCCTGACTGCCACGGCCACGCCCTTGGACTCTCCGAGTACTCCCCGGGCCCGGCTTCTCAAACTCCATGCCCCTCCGGCTGGCCTCCGCTGCTGCCTGCGTTCGCTTCCCTTCGTCTCGTCTGCTCCCCAGATGCCGCGTTCAAAAGGCCGGGGGCTCCCTGGTCTGCCCTCCACCTTCTCAGAGCAGCTCACAGGGACCTAAGACCCGATCCTGAGCTCCCTCTGCTCAGATGCCCAGCTGGACAAACGGTTGACAATGTCATTTGCAAATGTAAGAATTGTCAGTACAGGATTCATCAACGATGAAAGGAAATGCCCCTTTCTATCCCAAAGGCCAAAGCCATTTTCCATGGCTGCTTTAGGAAGTGTCCAGCTCTGTGCGGGGGGCGGGGGCGGGGCCGGCGGGGCGGGGCCAGCGG
>CM052885.1:2474841-2498709 GCA_028534135.1 Potos flavus
GCCAGGACCCAAGGCCGGGCTGTCAGTCGGGGTTTTCCAGAAGGCTCTTAGTGAAGCAAAGTCAGTCGCCGTGTTTTCCAGCCCAGCTCTGACCCTTCGCCTGAACCCGCCCCTTAGCCAGTCACATCTCGATCTCATTCTGCTTCTGTCTTACAGGAAGAGTGTCATCCTTAGGACTAGACACACCCGAACTCGCATTTTCTCAGCCACTCGGAACCGTCTGTGGCCGTGGCACGTCGGAGAAGCTTACGGACTCTCCAGCTCCCAGGCCTGAAAGCGCGGCTGCTGCTCGTCCCCGGGCGCCGTTTTCCTGCGAGTCACACCGAGCCCTGACCCAGGAGGGCGATCCCAGCCCCGCACGGCATTCGGGGACCACCGGCCCTCGGGGATCATCCGTCCCCTCTCCCGACGTGTTCCTTGTGCTGGCCCCGGGGACTGCGGGAGGAAGGACCCGAGCATGGGACGGTGGCCTCTACCACCTTGGGACCCCTGGGATTCCAAACGAGTGGCCTCATTTCCTCGTTAGAAAAATGGCTACATTCACACTACGGGGCCACTGGGTCGCTAAGAGCAAAGGATCAAAGTTACTAAGGTGACTAATTGTAACAGATGTTTTATTTTTTTTACTATTTTATTCATATTTAATATTTGTGAGTGCATCATGAGATCTGTCTAATATTTGGCACTTGTGACCGTCACAAGTACCTCTCTGGTTCGCTCTTGTAAGCTCTGTGTCTTACATGAGTGGCCCGGGGGGACGGAGAGCACGGCCGACAGCCCGCAGTCTGACTGTGTGTACCCTCACCCAAAGCGCCGCCTGTTTATTATGTGGCCCTACTAAGTGCGCCCCCGGGGCTGGAATGAACACAGCTGCGGGGTGCTTCTCCCAACCCGCCTGTCGTGGACGGTGCCCTCGCATTTCTGCCCGGAAGCCTCAGCCTCGTGGGATGCGCATTCCACGGTGCCCTTTGGTTTTCTAATCTTCCGGGCGATTTGCAGGGACCGCTGTTTCCACCTCCACTCCTCGCCGGGTCTCAGGGTTGGGGATAACATGAGGGCAGCTCTGACTCTGTCACGGAGGACCGAGAGCAGTTCTGCAGGCTCCGGGCTGGGCCAGGCATTCCTGCAGATGTGGGGCCTTGACGGCACCGCCTCTGCCCAGCGACCATGGCTCTGGAATGGAAGAGCAAGTGCTCTCCGAGCCGGGAAGGCTCTACGACAGTCATTTCCAGAAGGGAGCCAAAGGAATGCGTGTAGATTCGATTTTCTATAATAAGCATCAACTCACACAACACATTCCCTTCCCGCTGAGCGGTTTTTGTGAATTCGTCCAGGCAAGGAGTTGCAAGGCGTCGTCTTTCTTGGAACGTACCCGCTTCACCTGCAGTCCTTGTAATTTATAAGATGGAACCAGCACTCTATGCCTAAAGTTATATAGAGATATGTAATTCGTGGCATTACTATGTGCAAAAATACAGGCGACATTGCTGATGACAGTGTCCCCCCGCGCCCCCGCCCCCGGGGGTCTGGGGCTGCGTCCCCTCTGCCACCACGGACGCTTGCTTTCTTCTTACAGAGGCTCCTGTTCCCAGCCCAGCCCCCAGCCTGGCCCGGAATCTGCTCTCAGGGCTGAGTCTTGGAGGCGGCTCAGGACTCTCCTTGCTGGGCTGCGTCACAGTAGAGCCCTGCCTTCTGCCTTTGGCTGCTCAGGTCTTGCTCCCTTGTTGCCATGGCGCGAACCGGCAGGAAGTTAGAAGTGGTGGGTCCCTCTAACTCCATCCTCGCCCAAAGCAAACACAGTTCATACAAAAGTCAAAAGATTTGGTCCATTTTATCGCAGTGGGTACTTTTTTTTCCCCCCTCTTCTCTCCAGTGCCCCTGGGCCTCAAATTCAGGCCTTCAGCATTTACTGGATCGGGGATTCCTGCATTCTGCTCTCTCAGCTGTCACTGGTCCATAATCCTACATTCAGGTCCGTGTATGTGCTCCTTAGTGGGAAGAACTGCCATTTCCTTTTAAAATGGTTTTCCCTAATTCCTAATGCTTCGATATCCATGTGAGCTGGTGGTATTGGAATGTTTTGTTTGTTTTTGATTTGTGGGTCTATATGAACCCCAGATCTGGAAACCACTTGCATCAGACTGTTGTTCATCATCGATTCAAAAATCCACCCTCCCTGCCCCATCTTCATATTTCTGAACGTAAGATACAATTTATACTCCATGACATCTTAGATTCAGTGAAACGGAGCTATGATTCACTTTCCCGTTAATTTTTTCATTGCCCACGAACATACTCTCTGAACGGCATTAAAATATCTTGAGGGGTTGTTCTGGACTCAATTTTGTCCTCGTCCAAATTCATCTATTTAAGTCCTAACCCCCAAGGTGACTGCATTTGGAGACAGAGCCTTCAAGAAGGTGAACAGGGTTAAGTGAGGTCCAAAGAATGGGTCCTAATGTAATACGTCTGGTCTTTTTGTAAGAAGAGGGAGAGACCCAGGGTGCGCACACACACAGAGGGAGACCCCGATGAGAAGGCCGGTGTCTGAAAGCCAAGCAGAGAGGCCTCAGGAGAAACCAGCACTTTTGACAGTTTGACCTTGGACTTCCCAGAATTGTGAGAAAAGACATTTCTGTCGTGTTGGCGGCCCAGTCCGTGTTACCGTGTTACGCAGCCCTTGTTGACAGATATGAGGTAAAGGAAGAGACCAGTGTTGTCATCATAACATTTGGAGTAGTTTTGTGAATTAACTGCCAGCTTAGCTGAATAGACCATCTTGGATACACCACAGATCATTAGATCTGAGCTCATTTAATTGTGAAAGTCTTCCATCGGTGTACGTATGAATGTTCAGCGTTAAAATTAGAGAGTCCAGTAGAAAAAAAAGAAAAATCTATAGTTTGGAAGTAGGCAGAGAATTCTTAGACAGGACAAAAAAAGTAGAAAGCATTAAAATGTATGAATTTATTTTCTTCCCAAGTTAAAAACCTCTACTCATTAAATGACACGGTTAAGAATATTAAAAGACATGTCATCGACCAGGAGAAAGCATTCTCAATGTATGTAACTGGAGAAGAGTTTTTATCTAGATTGCATAAATAATTCGTACAACTTAATATTAAGGGGGAAAAAAGTTCAACATAAATGGGCATAAGACTTAAATAGACACTTCATAAAAGAAGATACATCAACATCCAAAAGCCTATGAAAGACTGTCCTACATCCTTAATTTTAAAGGAAATGTAAATGAGACCTGCCACGTAGTACTAAGACACACTCCCGTGAACGGATACAATGAGAAGACATGCATACCAATGCCGTTGAGCAGACATGCACATTGACACTCCTAAAAACATACAAAAACCCTAAATTACATTTAGCCCATTACGTATTTTTGAATGTTTAATTCTTCAAAGTGGTTGGAGTGAATGGAGTCCAAGCGTCTACCTCTCAGCAAATTCCTAGAGTATGGAGTTTAGTGTCTGGTGAGGCAGAACTATAGCTCCCAGAGTATTGCATTGGGAGAATTTGCAAGGTATTCTGCCTTGTGGACTTAAACTTATGTTGTCCTTGTGGAAACATAAGACCATGCTGCGAATCCTAAATAGTTTTGTATTACTTAAACAATCTTCAGATACCAAAAAAAAAATAAATAAATAAAATAAAAATAAAAGAAAAAAATAAAAGAAAATAAAAATAAAAATAAAAGAAAAAATAAAATAAAATAAAAAATCTTCGGATACAATTCAAGGTATTGACTTCACAAGCATTAGGAATGAGATGTTTTTAGTACACATTCTTATTAAGGCTGTTTAATACTAATGAACATGACCGTGGGGGTAATCACTTATTTCCACTTCTTTGTTCTTTTTTTAATTGAAAAGAAGCTGCTCTTAACAACCATTTCTAGGGGCGCCTGGGTGGCTCAGTGGGTTAAAGCCTCTGCCTTTGGCTCAGGTCATGATCTCAGGGTCCTGGGATCGAGCCCCGCATCGGGCTCTCTGCTCAGCGGGGAGCCTGCTTCCCCCTCTCTCTCTGCCTGCCTCTCTGCCTACTTGTGATCTCTCTCTCTGTCAAATAAATAAATAAAATCTAAAAAAAAACAAAAAAAAACCCCATAACCATTTCTATACTAACTTGTCCTTTTATGCACGTGATAATATTTATTTAAAACTTAAAAAATCAATGCGAAGATGCCTCTATATTGAAGCACTTGGCTTTTAATGATTAAGATTAGAGTAAATTTTATTCATAATGTTTTGGGAAATCAAAAGCTAGATTTGTTGTCCCCTCTTTGCTAGTACTCATAGAAGGGTTTAGAGAGTATATCAAAACATGCAAAAATGAAACATCATTATCTCATGCCTTATCAAGAATTATTGGTGATAACCCCGATAGAAATTTTTCTACTTTGAAACACAATTCCAAATAGTTCTAATTTCTGCTTTCACTCAGAACTAATTATGACATTGGAGATAGTACCTACAAAGGGATTTTCAAATTTAGGGCTTCGGTTGTTGAGAATCACTATATTTTTTTGTACTTTTCATCTTCAAAAGCTCAGTGCCCAGCTACAAAAAGAGACCTTCCCAACCGGTCCTATTCTCTTTTGAGTACCTGTGGACAATGTTTGGTATATTTGCTTGGCTTTGGGATCTATAGAATTACCTTTCACTGTTCGTTCTAATAAAAAAGTGCGTATCAGGAATCTCCGAGCTAGGACGATCCTTATAGCATGTTTATTTCCAACACCCAAACCGTTACCTCTTTGCAAGATGACTACTCTCTGACAATTCTCAATGAGAGGGAGCATGCTGTCTCCAAAAGTCATGGCTGCATAATCTATTAAAATTTTTCCTTAAAATATGAAAGTGTCAACACTGTGGATCAACAAATCAAACCTATTAACACCTATTGTCACAGTGTGTTTTAGACTCTTCTATATTGACAGAATTTATTCCAATGGGTGTTTATCAGGTCTATAACTCGACTAACTGTAATAGTGACTATAAATTTTCCTTGTATTATTTGGAAGATAAATAGGATAAGCCAAAGATCAACCCCACGGGGCCACAGAGAAGAAGCTTCACGTGTTTGTCATTCCTGCTTGTCCAACTCCTCAAGGCACCAGTCGGGGCTGTCTTCATTCTTCTCTGAAGATGTCTCCACGTTAACTATTTCAGGTCTTTCAGTGATAGTGCCAAGATCCTTGAAGTTAAGGGGTATGCTTACTTATTTTTGTGCCCCAACAACTTAGTGTTTTATGTGAATTCAGATTGGGGCTCAGCTAATATTAGTGGAATATGGGAATGACATGATTTTATTTCCCCTCACCAAAATGGTGACTTTTCTCTGAAAAAGCACAGGTTTGACTCTATCTTTCTCCAACCATAGCCCCAAACTGGCTCTCGACCAATGTCCAGAGTGACATTTTTTTGGCTTTTTTTTTTTTTTTTTTTTTTAATGGAACCCAAGTTTTCTTGTGCGTCTGGGAAGCCAAATGACACCATTGATTCCCGTGGACTCATTTCCCAATAAAATATTAAATTCTTTCCATGGTTTATACTCTGTCATTCTCTGCAACTCAGGCAATGTCGATGTCACTAACTTAGCTCCATCGTGTCTAGTTCACCATAACGTCAGTAATAAATTCTTCCTACGTGCTAGCAATAGTTCTAAGACATCTCCTTTTTTTTTTTTTTGCATTAACTTAATGAATTCTCACAGAAGATCTGTAAGAACTCACTTTTACTGTAGGAATCTCAGTTTCTTAATTAACAAAATGGGTTGCTCCTTGAAATATAGAGAATATTCTAGAGGATCAGAAAGTAACTGCCACAAAAATAAAGAGTAAGAGATTCTTACATTTTTGGAAAATGTGCTTTAGCAAGAGAAGACTGCTACCCAAAGTGTGGCTCGAGACCAGCAGCACAGCCTGGGAGCTCGGCAGACACGCAGATTCTCAGGTCTTGCTCTAGATATAGGGAATCAGATACAGTGATTTAGCAAGATTCTCAGGTCATTCCTGTGCACACGCAGGCCTGCAGAAGCAGGGGCTCAGTGCAGGACGGTGCCCCGAAAGTGGGGGACTCCCTGAAGTCCTAGCACCACCCACATCCCTTGCCACAGACTCTTCATTAATGAATGAATGAATGAATGAATGAATGAATAAATACAGGCAAATGGCACTACCTCAGAGTTGCAGTTTAAAACAAACTAGATTAAATATATACACGTGATCAGCCCGGCACCAACAATGTCACGGGTATCTTTTACATATTTACTGAATCCAAATATGATGTCTTAAAACGATGCTTTCTCTTCTCTGATTTAAAAAATCCATACACAGTCATTGTGGAAAATGGATAAAATGCATTTTTAATATGTCGTTTTATTTCAGCTTAAAGCTAGATAAAAAGTAGCCTGTCTATGGGCATTACCTTGAATTAAATGGCTTTTATAAAAAAATACTTGCACTGCACTTTGGAAAATTAGGTTCTATTTTCTTGAAATCTATGATAACAAGAACACAGTAAAAAGAATGTGTCTCGCAGAACAAAACAAACCACCAAATACAACTTTCATAAGAGGTGGAGCTCGGCGGGAAAGGCCAGGCTTTTGAATTGGGTGGTCAAGTCTGGACCAGAATGCCCCATTTAGTGGACATGTGACATCCGGTAAGACCTTTACGTCATGTGAACCTCAGCGTCTTCATCGGTAAGTTTGTGAAGAGGATTTCATTGAGAGGAGAGACCTAACTCCTGGGCTGCCGAGGGGTAGGCGCTGGGTAAATGGGGGCCAGCACGGCCATAGAGTTTCAAGAGGGTCTTCCCTGACAGCCCCTAGAATAGAAACTCACTACAGGGTTTAACATCCGTGTGGAACCCAAAGTAGCTTCCAGATGGGCGAGAGTGTGGCAGGGAGCGTCTCCCTCCGACGGAGCGTAGAGACGAATGTCACCAAGGGGGGTAGGTTTCTCATCAAAGCAGCTCTGTGGGCCAGTGACCACACGAGGTCACCCGACCACCTGCGGAATGCTGATGCTCTTTGAGATGGGGGAGCGATGGGGCTGAAGACCACAGTCCTCGGAACTGACGTTCACTGCTCCGTGGGCTTTCCCCAGATGGGTGGGAGGCTGCGCATGGTTCCAGTTTGTCTTCAGATCTCTTTCCATGTTCTCTGGTCTTCCAGAATCAGTGAAAGCAAGTCATTGGAAGAGTAATCCGTTCATTATCAAAGGACGAAGATGACGGGGCGCGGGGGGAGTGGAATACAGTGTTTAGCTTACAGAATCTATTTTAAAATCTGCTGCTGTAGATACTGCTAGGTTGCAGGCGAGGTGAGGGAGGGAGCCTCCCCAGAGAGGGAGCCTGAACTGAGTTCCCAGAGAACCATTGCAAAGTAGCTACCTAAGATACCTCACTTCTGCTCCTGCCCTGCAAAGTTTGGCTGCAAAATGCAACCAGGGGTGTGGAGGGGAAGATGTGGGCTGTGGCCAGGTGAGAAGATTCTGCTTAATAACGCAGGTTTCCAGAACTCGGCTTCAGTGTCCAGCCTGTCTACCAAGTTACTGGGCTTGTGGTGGACTCCGTACGCACTCTGATGAGTGTTCGTGAACTTTCTAGCTCCTGCCAGCGTGGAAGGCTATGGCCTGTCCACGCGGATGTTTTCCTTCACTCATCTGAGGACGTCTGCTTGTCACACGGATCTTGGACTTTTAATGGAAAATGAAAAACAAAGTAGCGATGAAGAAAAATGATGCCTGGAGCAAAGATGAGTATGTTTTTCTGTGAGTTTTGAAGAGAGATGTATGGAAGTGGACCCATTCCTAATTGTGTTAGATCACATGGAATACAGTCCTTGACCTTGCCACCTCTGAATCGACCAGCCTGGGTATGACTTCCTAGTTGGCAAAAGTTGGTTGAAATGTTCTTGGGTGTCAGTCACCATTGGGTGCTCTCATGAAAGGGGACAGAGCTGTAAAGACCAGTCCCCACATCGGCTAAAGCGAACACCCAGAGGGGAACCCAAGGCTATCACAGGTGTGTGAAAACAAGGCCACCAGGACAAGTGATGTCACAAGGCAGTGTGTGACTTAGGGAGACATGAAGGACATGGAAGAAGGCTCACTTCCAGCTAAAGGAAGCAATGTGGTGGAGGAGAGTGGAAGTCGGCAGAGAAAGTGGTGAGAGACTTCTTCTGAAAGGTGGGAGGATTCCAGATACACAGGCGGGCAGGGGCATGGCGGGCAGGGGCATGGCGGGCAGGGGCATGGCGGGCAGGGGCATGGCGGGCAGGGGCATGGCGGGAACCAAGCCACAGCTATAGAAGGAGCTAGGTTTTGCCCTAGAAACTTGGACTTTTTGTTATCTGTTCTTTTTCTTTCCTTTTCTCTCTCTATTTCTTTCTCCATATATATGTATAATATATATTATATTTATTTATATTTATAGTTATATAAATTATAAAAATGTGTTAAAACTTGTTTAGAAACTATTTACCAGATAACTTTCTATACTAATTTTGAGTTGGAAACACACCCCCAAAATGGCTTAAGAATTCTCTTTTTGTTTTGTTTTGTTTTTAGTGACCTGAGGAGACATTTGGAAAATCCTTGGGCCATCCTAACTCTCTAAAATCAAATATTTACCTCCCTACAGTTCTCAAAATAAAACTTCTGCTTGAAAGTGCTTGCCAGAAAAACAAATGTTTGCTGCAGAATGCTACCGTTGGACTGCTGAGACATGACTAAATAAATTGCTTGATTGCCAAATCACACTTTTTGTTTGGAAAATTACTAAGATTGGTCATATGCCCTAAGAGTTAAAGTTAGCTTTTTATAGATGAGCAATAGTGTGGGATACTCTGAGAAAAGGAATGACGGTAGAGAAGAGTAATGTACACTTTATGGATAATATCCATTTTGAAACAGCTGTGAAGCTCATACACAAAGGCAACAACTTGCCCCAAAATAAATGCTCCCTAAAAGGCACACGCTTTATGTCATTATGCCTAGTGGTGGGCCAGCCCATCTACATTCCCAGACCTTTGTAAGTGTTTATTGTATAAGCTTTTCTACAAATCACTGCAACCCATGTCTTTAAGCAAGTTTCATCCCAATCTTCTTAGGTATGTGGACTTTTAGCCACTCTGAGGGTTTTGTTGTGAATGTTCTATTTGTTTGACATATCCTTAACAATGCTAAAGCTGCATGCATTAAAACTGTTCCCAACTTTAACTATTTTCTGTACCCAATTTCTATGAATTGGTGAGGTTTGCTTTGAATTTCTTCTTTGGCACATAGCTAGGACATAGCTTACATATGTGTTGGCTAGGTAACTAGGTAACTCTGGGACACTGAAGCCTGGGACTCTTAAAATCTGGGGGGACTGATATAAAATTCAGAATTCTCCAGCATGCCATTGCATATGGTATTAGCACTTTATGTTCATAATGGGTATGTACTGCTCACTTAATGCATTTTGACAGTGATCTATACAGAAAGAAAGAGTGTCCACTGCCCCAGAAGCTGAGTATAAATTATCCAGCACAACTGATCAAATAAACAAAGAAAACAACAGATGAGTAGAAGGGTAAAAAAAAAAAAAAAGCTAAAAAGTCTTCTATGCATGGCTTTGTAAATACATCAGTTAATGTTAAACATGGTATTTAAATTGAATAGAGCTCCCATCATAGAAAGATCACAAACTTTACAATGTACAATCTAGTTACATGTAAATTCACATGTTTAAATTACATGTAAATTATGTATTACATGTAAATACATGTAAATCACATGTAAAAATTACATGTAAATTCACCTGTTACATGTTAGAACTTCTGAAAAATGGATCATGTCCAAGTCTCACTCCTAGAGATTTTAACAGAGTGGAACTGGTATGGGGTCTGGCTGGGAATTTCTGAAAAGCTTTACAGATGAGCGGCACCTGGTGGCAGTTGGTTGGGTGTCTGACTCTTGGTTTCGTCTCAGGTCATGATCTCAGGGTGCAGGACGGAGCCCCGCATCGAGCTCCGAACTCAGCATGGAATCAGCGTGCGATTCTCTCCCTCCCTCTCCCTCTGCCCTTCCCACTCATGCTGTCTCTCTCTCTCTTTCTCTCTCTAGAATAAATAAATAACATCTTGAAAAAAAGATAAGAAAAGCTTTATAGATGATTCTGATGCTATCATCTGGGACACAGAAGCAATCTGAACTAGGAGTTTGAGAATCTAAGTACTAATTTTGACTCTTTCATTTATCAGGAACATGACTTGTGAAGTTGCTGGTGGTCAGTGAGATCTGGCATATTTATTCAATGTAACACTCCTAAGAACAGCACTAGAGAGTAGTAGGTAAGGAAGGATGTAGAAAACTGGAATCCTCTGCAGAAATGTAGGAGCTTGTTATTTTCAGAGACAAGTGGTTTGGGTAAATGAAGTTTTTATGTGGAGACTATTTTGGCACATTTTATCAAGCTGGTTTGCTCACCAGTAATATCTCCTAAAGACCCAGCAGTGGGTCTCAGTACCGAGGTGTTTGTAAGCTCAAAAAGGTAAAGGAAAGATGGTGTATTTTAAGAAGAGACATGGAAGGTATACACGTGGCCCAAGGTGACCTTCTATGGATGAAAACTCTATCTCCTGAGATTAGAAAATAAATACATAAGTACACCGGTGGACTTAATGCAGATTAGATACTGTCAAATATGGGATTAGTGATGTGAAGACACAGTGATGGAAGCTAATGAAAGCAGAGAGAAGTGGCTGAAAAAAGTGATAGAGCTCGGGGACTTGTGGAGCAACAAAAAACAGCCTAATATACCTGCAGTTGGCGCTCTGAAGGCTGGCGGGGGTGGGGGGAGCAAGCAGAGACAAAATTTCAGAGAAATAAATAATGGCTGAGACTTTTCCAAATTTCTTGAGAACTTTGAACTTAGAGATCTAAGAAGCTCAAAACAGGAAACTCTACGTGCAGCAAAAATGAAGAGAACTATATCATAGTCAAATTACTTAAAAACAGAGATAAATAGAAAATGTTCAAAGTTTCCAAACTGCAAAAAAAAAAAAAAAGATCATGTACAGAGGAATAAAGATGACAGCCAATTTCTCGTCAGAAATAACGGAAAGCAGAAGACAGGAGAGCAACATCTGTTAAGTACTGAAGGAAAAAAAAATGCCATTCTAGAATTCTGTGCTCAGTACTTGGTGTCAAGACCGTCTATGCAGCTACAATAATAAAATGTAATTTATAAGGATAGACATCCAGATCACTGGAAATGATCTGAGAATCTAAAAAATAGGGATATATACAAGGTCAACTGATTCTTAACACAAGTGTCCAAATAATTCAATGGGAAAGAAATTTTTTCAATAAATGGTAGTGGACCTATGGAACATCCATATGCAAAACAATAAACCTCAACTCTTACTTTGCACTATACTCAAAAATATAAATCAACGAGGAATAAATATAAAAGATTATAAAACTTCTAGAAGAAAACAGAGAATCTTTATGACACTGGGTTAGGTAAATATTTCTTTGCTATTACACGAAAAGCATGAATGATGAAAAAATGCTGATCAACTGGAATTCATCAACATTCAGAGATTTTTTCTGTTTAAAAGACTTTGATAATTTTCTCTAAAAGACAAGCCACACACAGAGAGTAAATATTTGCAAAACACACACTCAATAAAGAACTTGTATCCAGATCATAGCTTACCATTTAGTAATATGAAGATAATTACATAAATAAAAGGGAGAAAATATATGAACAGACACTCCATCAAAGAAGATATGAAGAGGGTAAATAAACATATGAGGGATGCTTATTGGGGAAAAAAATAAAAATGATACGAGATCCCATGACCATGGCTAGAAGGGATAAACTTCAGGAGACTGATAACACCACGTGCTTGCCAGGGTGAAAAGCCACGGGGACACTCACACCTCGGGAGTGGGAACCGAATGCTACAGCCACTGTGGTAACCAGTTTGATAGCTTCTTATAAAGTTAAAATAGACGCACCATATGTATTCGTTTCCTGGGGCTGCCATAACAAAGTCACCCAAATGGGTGGCTTCAACAAGAGTCTTGTTGAAGACTCAAACTTCAACAACAAAGCAAATACAAATACAAAGGAAGGGTACTGTCGTGCAGATCTGGAAGCTGGAAACTGACATGAAGGTGTCAGCCGTGAGGGGGAATCTGGAGGGGCCTCTCTCCCCTGGGGTCTGACGGTTCGTTGGCAATCTTTGGCACTTGTGCGGTTGTGGATGCATTGCCCTGATCTCTGCCTTCACCTCCATGTGCCAATCTCTCTGTGAGCACCTATGTCCACATTTCTACTTTGGTTAAGGACCCAGTCATATCACATTAGGGCCCACCCTACTGATCGCACCTTTACTGGATCATTTGCAAGAACTCAACTTCCAAATAAGGCCATATTAACAGGTGGGGGTTAGAACCTCAACATTTTTTATGGGACACAATTCAACCTACAATACCCTAGGGCCTAGTGATCCTACATGTAGGTATTTTTCCTCGAAACGTTGTTTTTTTTTTTTTTTTTTAAGGTTTTATTTATTTATTTGAGAGAGAGAGAGCAAGAAAGAGAACATGCTTGAGGAGAGGTGAGAGGGGCGGCGGAGGGGGGGGTAGAGGGAAAGGGAGAGACTCTCAAACAGACTCTGTGTTGGGCACAGAGCCCTATATAGGGATCGATCTCAAGACAAAATCCAGAGTTGGAGGCTTAACCGACTGAGTCACCCAAGCGCCGCTCCTCAAAGGGTTTTATGAAGATTATGTGAAATTTAAATATCAATGAGTCTGATCGCTGTTGATATAAGTTTTACTAAATTGAGTCCAGTCCTTGATTTCATGCCTGCGGGTTCAGCGAGAAGAGAACATTGGTTTTTTCTGCCCCTCAACACACGTACACAGCACGGAATGCATTAATTGCACTGTGCAAAATCCTATTCTTGAGGAGCTTACACCCCAGTGGAAGACGTAAAATGTGACTTTCCAAACTCGTAAGGCCAGGTGGTCCTGCCTCGTACAGGAAAAGTTGCAGAAAAAGTATTCTCATGAATTCTGGAAGGCCAGCGACTTCTTTCATGTGGAGAGGGTCAGAGATGGCGTCATGGGGAGAGTCGCAGTTGACCTCATCCTCAAAGTTCTGGACAAGTGGATGGAGGGAAAGGCGGTCTGGGCGGGGAGGGCCCCAAAGCCAGGTGACGGGGCTGGGAGTGGGCAGAAACACAAGGAGCCGGCGATCACTGACCATGCGGGACAAGTGGGTCTGGCAGCGGTGGGCGGGCGTCAGCCCCAAGAGCCCAGGAGGCTAGCGTGGGAGACAGTCTTTGTTCTGGAGGCAAGAGGGAGGAAGGGGCACGTTTGGACACAAAAATAGCAGGATTAGTGCTGCTTCAGGAGGATGTATCTTGCATTGGGTGCAGAGCGGTCAGAAAGGGAAGAGCCACGTGGGGCCCACTCGGTGTGCAGACGGAGGAGGAGAGGCCTGGAAAATGGGCTGTCTTTCCTCCTTTGGGGGGGCTTCCTGTTCACCCAACTGGTCCCGTGTATATTCTACAAAAACCGGTCCAGCAGGGATGTGAGTACATAGTGGAGAAGCTGATGAACTTCCGGCTGAAAGAGCGGGGACTCAGACGATGCTGCGGTCTGTCCCTCCTTCTATGAAGACATAATTCTACCGCAAGGATGCAACGCTTGGCTTGATAATTTTCGTCACAATCAGATCTCCAAACCGTCAGCATTAAAGATAATTTCAACACTGCACTTTTTAACAGGTTACCTTTTATGCTATTAGAATCGTCTTGCGGAGAATGCCCTAGAGTGCTCAGGGATAGAGTTCCAACGTGCGGGTCTCCGAATGTCCCCGTGTGACAGGATTTTTCAAGGTCAATGGCCAGAGAAATAGTCCCTGTGAGAAAACCGAGAAGGGCTCGACTTCACAGTAAACGCATATGATCGGGCTATCCGGGGGAGTAAAGGCGAAATTCTCTGGCCAGCCTTGCATGTCCTTGGCGAGGTGAACCTTGGCATCCTCCTCTCACAGAATGCTCCCCAAATGTGCCATCTCTCCCCCTTGAGTAAGTTGCCACTGCTGCTTCCCTGTGGCAGGAGCAGAGCTGTGCCCCTTAGAATGAGCTCAGTGACAGCGAGGTGAGGCCCAGCCTTGGGGAGGGGGCTTTGGGTCTCCCCAGATGGCTTGGAGATGGCGGGTGTGCTCAGCCAGACTTGGCACATATGTAACTCTGCGGGAAAGTGGAGGCTCCCCCCAGAAGGCGACTCCGGACTCCAATCTGTCACTGGTGCACAGCAGAATGAGTTTAGGAACAATTAGGTTGAATGCACACATGTACTATCTCCACGAGTTCCCCAGAGGGCATTTTAAGCAGGAAGCAAGATGTTTATTACTATGTAAAGCTGAGTTTCCTGGATAAGAAATCTGTCCCTGTATATATCTACAGAGAAGAGGAAAATATTTCAGGCAGGAGCATCTCTGGATGGCAGGCTTGTACGTATAAGGAAAAATGTCTGAAGTTATTGGATGATCTGAGGCTCAGGGCAAAATGTGGCTGGAAGTCAAAGCAATGAAATAATTTTCCAAGAGCCCACATGGTTATTGGCTGAATGGAAATGTGAGTCCTTATCTCTCGATTCCCTGTTCCTGCTATCCACTCCTGTATAATAAATCACCCCAAAATTCAATGGGTTAAAAATAGCGATGATTTCTATTTTTTACTAATGAGTTTGGAAAAGTTATCGATAGCTTTCCTGTTTGTGCAAGGGTAGGAGTTTGGCTCTCTGGAACAGGGGAGGGGGAGGGGCGGGTCTGCCCCTGGGAAGGCTCCCCGTCGGACAGGCAGGGGGGCCACGGCTACCTCTGGGGGCTCAGGCAAGGCTGTGCTCAGAAACCTCATTACCTCTTCATGGGGGTGTCAACATCTCTGACTTCCTTACAGCATGAGGGTACATTTTGTTTGTTTGTTGTTTATCTGGCTTATTTCTAAAAAGATTTTATTTATTTATTAGAGGGAGAGAAAGAGAGTGCACAAGCAGGAGGAGTGCAGAGGGAGAGGGAGAAGCAGGCTCCCTGCTGAGCAGAGAACATGATGCGGGACTTGATCCTAGGACCCTGGGATCATGACCTGAGCCAAAGGCAGACGCTTAACCTACTGAGCCACCCAGGCTCCCTGTTTATTTGTTTTAATACCCTTTATTTTTTAGAGCAGGTTAAGGTCCACAGCAAAATTGAGGAATAGGTACAGAGATTTCCCATATGCTCCCTGCCCCCACATACACACAGCCTCTCCCATTATCGGTGTCCCCCACGCAGCGCTCAATACATTTGTTACAATCGGTGAACCTACATGGACTCATCACAATCAACCAAAGTCTATAATTTACCTTGTTGTTCACTCCTGGTGTTGTACATCCTATGGGTGTGGAGAAATGTATAATGACATGTATCCTGCATTATGGACCACACAGAGTAGTTTCACGGCCCTAAAACCCCTGTACGCCCTTGTCTACTCATCCCTCCCTCTACCCTTGGCAACCACTGATCTTTGTACCGTCTACATACTTTTGCCTTTTACAGACTATCATATAGTTGAATCGTGCACTATGCAGCCTTTCAGATTGGCTTCCTTCACTTAGGAATATGCACTCGAGTTTCCTCCATGTCTTTTCATGGCTTGATGGGTCACTGCTATTTAGTGCTGAATAATACTCCATCATCTGGATGTTGCACAATTTACTTATCCACTTACCTCTATCTTGGTTGCTTCCAAGTTTTGATAAGTTTGTGTGTGTGTGTGTGTGTGTGTGTGTGTGTGTGTGTGTGTGTGTGTGTACTATTGCTGTAGACATCTACATGCAGATTTTGTGTGGACATAAGTTTTCATTTTCTTTGGGTAAATACCGAGGAAGACAATTGTGGGACTGTGATTGCAGGACCGTGTGATAAGCTTTGGAAGAAACCACGAACTGTGCGCGGTAACACTTTGCATTCCCTCCAGCGATGAGGGAGAGTGCCTATTGCTTCACACTCTCGACAGCATTTGGTGTTGTCAGTGTTCCTGATTTTGGCCATTCTGATGGTCGCGTAGTGGTACCTCATTGTTTTAATTTGCATTTCCTTGATGACATACAATGTGGAGCATCTTTTCATGTGTTCATCTGCCATCTGTGTATCTTCTCTAGTGAGTGTCTGTTGAGGTCTTTGACCCAGTTTTTAATTGGGTTGTTTGTTTTCCAATTGAGTTTTAAGAGTATTTTGTATATTTTAGATAACAGTCTTTTATCAGATGTGTCTTTTGCAAACATTTTCTCCCAGTCTGTGGCTTGTCTTCTAATTATGTTGATACTGTCTTTTACAGAACAGAAGCTTTTACTTTCAATGAAGTCCGGTGTCTCAGTGATTTCTTTCATGGCTCGTGCCTTTGGTGTTGGATCTAAGAAGGCATCACCACACCCGAGGTCATCTAGGCTTTCTGCTACATTCTCTTCTCAGTGTTTTATAGTTTTGTATTTCAGGTGTGGGCCCGTGATCCATTTTCAATTAATCTCTGTGCAGAATGCAAGATCTGTGTCTAGATTCATTTTTCTGCACATGGATGCACAGTTGTTCCAAAGCCTCACTTTGCCCCATTGTATTTCCTTTACCCCTTTGTCAAAGATCAATTAATGATATTTATATGGGTGTATTTCTGGGCTCTCTGTTCTATCCCATTGATCTATTTCACCAGCACCACACCGTCTTGATTACTGTAGCTTTGTAGTAAGTCTCGAGGTCAGCTAGTGTCAGTCTCCAACTTTGTTCTCCTTCAATACTGTGTTGGATATTCTGGGTCATACCTTTCTCTATGCGTGAAAGAATTTTGCCTCTGGAAGCTCATGGAATCTTTCCCATTCCCTTAGTGTATGAGTTTTAAAGCCTTTTTAGATCCTTAAGAGTGAAAATTGCTTAAGTCAGGTTTTTGTCCCAGCTGTGCTGTTGTTTTGATATGCAGCCTTGTAACGAGCTCTGTTTTATAGTTGCTAATATACGCCTATGATTGTGCCATTGTTTATGTTGCCGTGGCCGCTTTATTTACATGTTTGGGCCCATGGTATTATAAGGCCTGCAATATGATATTCTTGCGTCATCTCAAGATGGAGAAATGTTGTTCTCATTAGTGTGATTTCAGAAACAACCTCAGTATGTAAAACACTGTCAGAGAAAGCCTATCCCTGATCCACTTGAAGTAAGAATAACACATCTATATTCATGGCGACTTTTGAAATGTGATCTTCTGGGTTAAATGTCCTATCCATACATGATCTACTTTTAGGATAAACACTGCATTTTACGTTGATTAAATAGGGAGTAGATGTGAATTTAAACGAGTGGAACTCAATTATTGGACTGATTATACACAAGAAATATATGTTGTCTGTTTTAATCTGCTTAATTACTGAAACAAGCTTTTCTTCTAAAATTACTCCATTAGTCCAAAGAACAAAATCAATGCATATTCAATTAATATTAATTATACAACAAATGCAAAGTTGAGTCAGGTTTAGCACAGCCCAATACTGTGATTTTCTTATTGGTACATTGAAAATTCATTTACTCAAAGAGAGAAGGAAGGGTGCTTTTGACTACATTTAGAATCAGCATGAGTGTCAAATTGTAAATGTCAAACCAATCTCAGACCTGTAGGGGTTTGTGTAAGTGAAGGCAGGGTCTGGGGTCAGGAGCACGCCACGGTTCTGTTTCCTCTGCTTCTGGAACAGAAACTTGAAAAGACCTGGAAAATGAACTAGTAAGGTTTGTGGACATGAAATTACTTGTGTCAAATGATGTTTTAGTGATCATAGAGTGGCAGATCAGAAGATGTCAAATGAATTTTCCTGAAGCTGTATGCAAGTTGGTTTATATATAAATAAATATACAAAAAAACTTATATACATATACAATAAATATACAAAATAAATATATAAAAAAATAAATACATTTATTTATTAAATAAATATATAAATATGTAAATATGTGTATAAGGTTAAGTATAAACTATTCATTGTAGTATATAATTAACATATGTAAACTAAGCTAAAATTTTAAAATATATGCACACGTGTGCAATTATTATTATTACTCTCCCTCTGTAAGCTAGTAATCAGAGTCAGACAGGTGGAATCCCGGCATCGAATATCTTATGAATGACACAGATGGGATCTGAGGGTGCATTTTCAAAGCCTGCTTCTCTCGCCTTTGGGCCAGAGCTCCCATTCAATAAGATGAGCAGTTTATTGACGGAAATGGAAGAAGACAAAATGACACCCGAATATACTTCAATGGTCTGAGAGACGTTTTTGCCTATGCCGGTCAAGTTAACATTGAACCACGGATCTGCTTCTCAGCGGGCTGTTCCTCTGTAGCCTAAATCACTAAGCGTGGGACTTAGATGTCCGATGAAGTCACCCGCTCACTTATTTACTGATGGCACAGGTACTCGTGATGGCCCGTGGTGCCCAAGGCTCTGTGCTGGTCCCTGGCTACACAGTAGTGTGAAAACACCGACCTTCAGGGAGTCGAGAGGGACCTGGACTTGTGTCCAGGAATTGGACCAGTAAAGGGGGTGCTGTAGGGACAGTTGGGGACCTTTGGCATCTACTGAAGGGAGCCCCCACTCAGAAGAGTCAGAGAAAACCCAGGTGGCATTTCTAAGACCAGTCTTATGATAAGTAAGAATTAGCAAGGCAAGAGGGAGCCTGAAGGTTTGGGAAGAAACAAAAAAATAATGTTCTTGACACAATGAATAGCAAATGTCAAGGACCAAGTGCCTAATCTAGTTCGATTCTTTCAACAACCCCATGGGGATGCTTTACTTTGCCAGAAATACACAAGCTTTTCAGTAGCTGCCCCAGTCTGATCTGTGTGGATGCCAAGACACAGGAAGGCAAAATAATGTATCTTCTCCTGGAAAATAGCAGAGTCAGACTTTATATGTCTTTTCATAATTCTGCATTGTAATTACCCACAGTTTATATCAAAATTCCCAAGTCCATACTTTGCCCTTAAATACGGAGACGCTAAGAGCTTTTGTGGTGGCCAATACGATTAGACCTTAAAATTATAAAATAGGTCAAGGTGGTTTATTCAGTGGGTCCTGACCACAGAGATGGCCACACAGGCATAGCATTTCAGCGGCTTCTGTGTCATTGAGTCTAATGACAGTAGACTAGAGCTTATGCGGGCAGGAAACAACTTCCCATTCTGGGTGCAATCCTTCTCAACTTGCACTAATTTCACCCTTTCTAATTCACTGTGCTCTTCTCTCCCGCTGAATGGACAGAAAGAAAGGCAATGAGTCGAGCATGGCTCGGGGTGCTTTGGGAATTCCACGTTTGTACGCGGAAACACACAGAAGGCTTCCGACCCACCTACTTCCGTTTCCCTCCCTCCGGCTCTCCGGCGTGCAGGTGTGCTAGAATGCGTCCCTCCCATCCGGATCACCAAATCGTGCCTACCTCTCCCTTAAGAGACGACGTGGATACTCTAAATCAGCCCTTAAAAATCGGTAATTGAAATAGAAGGACAGTAACACAACTATTAGCAGGGTGGTGTGGCATTTAGGTCAAGGTCAACGCCTCACCACGCAAACGTTTCCTGCACGTTTCCCACTTGAGGAAAACCCCTGTGTGTGCTACCCCCGCCCCCGGTGAGCCATCTGCCTGGCAAACTACTGTCCAGGTCAACCTTCCTTTTCTGTCTTCGTGCGTCTGGATCCAGCTCATACATCGTTCATCTTTTACGGCCCAACATTCGTCCAAACTTCTAGTAAAACAATAGTGTGGGTTTGGGTGGGGGGTGGAAGGGGGGCTTTTTCAAGACCCCCAAGCCACGTGGGCGGGCTGTAGTCGGCTTCGCCTTCAGGCCCTGCAGTGGGGGGACGCTAAACGGCCGGCTCAGAAGAAGACATTCCACTGAACTCGCTCAGAGCCGGTAGGATACGAAATGACTTCCGACTTCTGCTGGGTCTTTGCAAAACATGCAGGTGTTATACCCGCCATATTTGAACTTGGAAGAAAGGCAGCGTGCCACCCATCCAACCGCCATGCCCGCACGTGGTCTGCACACGAAGCTAACCCTCGCAGCTGGACAACGCATCCAAGAGGGAACGGAAGAAGTCGAGTCTGGTGCAATCAGCTGAGTTCCTGAACTCAGTCCTACTCTGACGAGGTCCTAGCGTCCCTGTTTCATCGATATGTCCTAATTCTTTAACCAAGTTTGGGTTGTGTTTTTGGCCATCTTCCACTGAAAGAACATGAACTGATCTGCTTTGCCAAGCCTGCCAGGCAGAAGAGATTGCGCCCTCCTCTGCATTCTCAAAACGCTTTGTTTATAGCCCTATTACATCCCCTCTCAAAGGGTTTATAGTTGGTTCTATGTGTCTGTTGGCCTCTGGAGGGCATTCACTGTGGCTAATTCCTCTTTACATCTCCCCAGATTTAAGCACAGGGCCTGGCACATGGTAGGTGCTCAATGAGGGTTTGTTCAATTAACTAACAAGTTTACTGCTCTTCTGCTAGCTTCAAATTGCTTTCCCTCTCTGTGTTTACAGGCTTTGGCTCCCACAGAATGCGAATGTAGCAGTGCGATGTTTTAATGATTAAAATAATTAAAAGGCAATAGAGCCACGTTATCTTGACAACCTCCTCTAAGGTGAACCAAGTTAAATACAGTTAAGTAATTACCATCGGAGGGAAACCAAATATAGGAAATTGTCAATTGTTTGCAGAGAAATGTCACCCCTGTTTTGAAATCATATTTTTCCAGGTTTGTATTATTTCAGTCCTTCTATGGGCACTGGAGACCTTTGAAAAAGAAAGTATGGGCATTCTATTGGTGAAAAGATAACCTTTAAGGGATTTTAGAAGAGAAGAAATAACTATCCCCAAGAGTGTCTTCCGAAGCCTTATAAAAATGCTACCAGCTGAATTATGATGGTATTTCTACTTTGTTTCAGAAAATCCACCCTGCCAGGATTGAAAAATACCAGCCAATTAGCCATCCAGACAGCATGAGTGCTTTCATTAGCCTTCAGATGTTTGCTGAATCTCTTTCTTGTACCCATACTGAGCAGAAAGCTCACTCATGGATCCCAAGTGAATGTAATCAATAGACCAGACCCATCGCATTTTTACTCTCGTTGCCTGGCAAAGCTGTGCATAGCGAGCTCATTGCCACTGCCCTCATATTGTTGTTTTCATGCGGTTTTCACAATAATCCTTTCCCTTCCTTACATGGGAGGAAAGACCATGTTAGACCTTTATCGATCATTTCTTGCCTGAAATAGAGTTCCAGGTAGCTAAAGCCTACGCATGCTGCTTCTGGCTTTCCATAAATTACTGGCACAGCTGCCATTGCTTGGCTTCAGCAGTGCTTGTTACCATTAGGTAACAATGCTCTTGAATTTCACCTTCAAAGTGTCATTCTGGGAGCAGGCTCAGAGCGGTGGGGTGGATGTTAGGACGACCGACTACTTCGACCTCCCAGCTCTCGGTTCTCTGTGACTTGTGAAAAAAAAAAAAATCACTTTTCTTCCATTGACCTCATAAGAGAAAAGACATTGGTCCAGACAGTCTGAAAGGATCATGAGAATCTTAATATTTTCTGATTCTCTATTACTTTCTTTGAGAGGGTAGCATGCTGGTTAATGTACTCAGAATTTCTTGTCTCTCTTTTGCAATACTTACCGTTTCTCCCTTCAGGTTTCTTTGCTCAGTTGTTAGCAGGGGAGCCTATGTTCTTGTGGAGGTCTCTTTCGTGCTGTGGAAAGCAAGAAATGTAATCATCTGTGAGAACAAGAAATGAGAGCTCCAATTTCTTTACATCACGAAGAATTGTACAAAGAATGGCCTCTTGGAATATTAACAAATTTGGAAATGTTTCTATGTTAGGGGTGCTTCTCTCTATTTGCTGGTACTTTAACTCAAACGTTCTCATCCTGAGAATTTCCCAGAGTGTGTAGATCCTACTCCGGCCCTACCTGCTTCAGGAGGCCTCGGGTAGACGCACCTCCCACGCTCCCCTGGGCACGCATCAGTCACTCCACGCCGTCTTTATGGTGCTGTAAGTTAGGACGAAGTTCTGCACTTTGAGTCCCTCGAAGGCGATGAGTATGCCACACCCCCTTGTATGCCCCAGACCCAGCCTATCAGGCAGCACATCATTACAGAAATCATAGTAAGTGTACGAAAAGAAAGCTTAGATAAAATTCGTTAACAAGAGCCTTAAACAATTATGATGAACTTAAGTAGCAATGTAAAAGAATTCTCAGTAATGTGTACGGTAGATAGGAAATGGATCCATCAGACACGGAAGGACATAGAGGAGATGAAATGTCAGCAGCAGAAAAACAATAGTAGGAATAAATATGAAAAAGAGGTAATGGGCTTTTTGTGTTTCAGAGCCCTAATTAGTCCAATATGGCTAAGGAATGTTAGAGAGTTAGGTTGAGAGGAAATTGCAAAAAGCTTTGAAGGTCAGGCTAAGACTTCATGAAAATATTCTGCGGACCGGGCTAAGATTTTCATGAAAATATTCTGGGCAACCCCACTGTGCACACGCGTTATCCAGACAGAAGTTACGGCCTGGGCTTTAGGTCCTTCACGTGTAATTTGCGGATTCGTAGGTGATCTCGAGGGTCTGTACTGATCCCCAGTCTATGCTGTAGAACCCGGCTCACCCATCCCACGTAGACAGTGCTTTGGAAAGGGTTCTCCTCATTGGGTCTGCCCCACACAAACCCAGGATAATAAATAACCGCCATGATCAGTTTGGCCTACTCATTTTGGCTTCCTTCTCGAACCAGCTTGAAGATAGTTCTTGAACTCAAGACTTTATAAATACACAATATACTTTGCAGAGGAGAAGCCAACACATTTTCCTCGAGAGAGGCAGCCCATCACCCCCGAGAGCGCTGTTCTGCGAAGGACGGACAGAGCCGAGTCGGAAACCACCCAGAACCGGAGCAGAGATGACGTCAGACTGAGAAAGGCTGAGGGATTCAGACAAGGAGCGAGAAGTGGAAGGCAGAACGCCCGGGCTGGTCACTAAGGCATGGGCTGGCCAGAGCAGGGAAAATCTGGAATTCTGAAATCAAGGGGCCTGGGCTGAGGGGTCCAAAGTGCCCCAAGACAACCCAATGGATCCAGTGAGGCTACCTTGCTGTGGAAACACAGGCTTGTATTTCTATCCACTTTTCGCGAAGTTTCCACTTAGGTCCTCCACCCTCCAGAGAAACTTAAAGGTTTCAAGTTATACAGTCTGGAAGCCAACTGACTCATCAGAAGCTCAGATTGATTCTAATATCTTGTATGGGGGTAGATTGTAACTACACTTACCATGATGATGGCTTCATGGTATGTATCAATGTTGAATCACTGTATTGGATATCTGAAACTAATATTCAATAAACTAAGATTGTATGTTAACTACTCTTGAAAGAAGTTCAGATTGGCCACTATGAAGGCTCTTTGGCAAGCAATTCAGAAAATGCACTGACTACCATAAATTATAACGAATTTACAGGGTTTTGTGGCAAAAGAAGATTGTATTTTGGATGTTTGTTGTAAAAATATGCCACCTACTATAATTTGGACTCAAAAAAGAAAAAAAAGACCTTACATGTGGTGAGTTCCCTGGATTGCTTCCTTTTTCACCAAATGGCTTGGCTCAATCTTTTCTTCACACGTGTGGAATAAAATGCTACCCAAACGTATGAAGTTAAGGTGTTTGAGCTCATGACATTTTATAGGATCAATGAGAATAATGAAACACACATGTA
>CM052885.1:2499209-2517252 GCA_028534135.1 Potos flavus
GAAGAGGAGGGTGGGAAGGAAGGAGGGAGGAGGGGAAAGAGGAGGAGGAGGTGATGAAGGACATTTGCGGAGTGCTGAGGGGGGAGGGGAGGGAGGAGGAGGTGAAGGAGGGGGAGGAGGAGGGGGAGGAGGGGTAAGGGGGAGGAAGATGAGCAGGAAGGACAGTGGTTCTGTTTGGGTCAGAGAGCAGCTTCCCGAGGTGCAAAGAGGCTCAGAAGGACTCTGTGGTTTAAAGAAACACCGAAGGGAGGAAAAGAGGGAAATCTCCGGACTCTCCCTGGGGACCGCATGTTTGCTGTCTGAGGGGTCCAGGTAGGGAGTGGCCATCTGCCGGAATCGCGGTGGCTGCTCGCCGTCACCCCGGACCATGGCGCAGCGCTGCAGGGGAGCCCCGTGGCTCCGCAGGCTCAAAACCGGCACGGCCCGGCACTGTCCCGCGTGCGCACGCCGTCGCTGTGAAGAATTCCCTACGTCGGTGAGCAGATGCTGCCATAAAAGTAAACAAAAACAATGAAAAAAATCTTATTGGTGATCAACGTATTTCAGCAAAACTGCAATGAGAGAGGTTCAGTTTTTCGGAGGGCTCCCCTGCGGCAGAACGCCCCCCGCCCCCCAGCCCTGGCCCTGAATTTCCCTTTCCCACCGAACAAGTCAGTGGAGAGAAGTTATTTGAACACGGCACACGGGCTGTCTCTAAGAGGAAGCCGCAAGAGCGTCACCTCCAAGTGGACGGCAGTGGCCCTGAAGGGCTGATCCGGGGAGACGTGGGCACTCACGCATCATAGCTCACGGCCACAAAAGCCGCGACTTTGTGCTAATTTAAGAAAGTCAGCAGAGAGCTTGCCTTTCTACGTTTGCGAGGGCCGTGGGGTCTCAGACAAAGGGTTATTTTCATGTCTGTCTTCAGCATTATTATTATAAGAAATTAATATCATCCACCTTATCTAGGAATGTTTAAGGGTCGTGACCTGACCTGAACCGTGAACCCAAAACTGAACTGAACCGCATTAATTTGCAAAACCATCCACACTGAAATCGAAACCGCGTAGTGATTTTAGCTGAAATGTATCCTGAAACAATGTCTTCTAAAAACCTGACTTGGTGTATTTTGAAAGCAAATTCACGGACGTAAAAATGCCTCTGAATGACTGGCCATCAGAGCTTTATCTGTAATATGAGTCAACGCACATGCAGTGTGACCAAAATAATTACAGAAGAGAAAAACCACGGCAGACCTTAGCATGACGGAGCTGTCTGCTTTCCAGACTGTTCCTGGCGGGAGAGGAAGGAGGGGAGCCGGTGAGGGTGCCTGGGTCCTGGGGTCTGGCCTGGGGGGAGCAAAGCTCACCCTGGGACAGCTTTGGGGTCGGGCTCTGTGGGAATGGAGCAAGACAAGGGAACTTGGGGAGGGGTCCCCTCCTAGGGTGCTCAGCAAAGAGCTTTAACATTCTCCAAAACGGATGGAAAGAAATAGGCCAGATCCTAAGTGACCCCATTGCACTGACTACCTGCTTGAAAATGAATTGGAAGCCTCCTTCGGATCACTCCACCTTGGTACTGCTTGTAGTTTAACGTTCAAGTTTGTTACTCTCCCAGATTGGGGGTGGAGGGGGGAGGAAAAGGAAAGAAAGTAAAAAGCCTGCCTTTTGTTAAGCGCACGTGAAAACGGGCCAGGGCACAGCCTGCAGGCCTGACTTCTCTGAAGGGGCCTCAGCAGGGGAGGGACCTCTCCTCCGCGCCCGCCCACCTTCGGATGCCCGGTTCCGTCCAGCGTCAGCTTCTCCCGCCTGTGTACACACAGCTGAGCGCGTGACTATGTGAGTAAAACGAACCCAAAGGCCTCGCCTCCCCCTGTCCCCCCTGCCGGCCAGCATGGCGGCCCGCCCTTCCTGGACCCTAGCAGGGCCAAGGGCCCTCCACGCCTTGCTTCCCCGCCTTCAAATAACCCTTTCCTTCAAAACACCCCTCTTCTTCCAGTTCTCATTTTAGTTTTCCTTTATCTGAGGGGCTGTATTAGTGTCCCAGGCCGCCGTAACAAGTGGTCACCCCTCGCGGCCTAAAACAACGGAAGTGTATTTTCTCGCAGTTTGGGAGGCTGGAGGTCCGAAATGGAGGCATCGGTGGGGTCACACTCCGCCTCTGAAACCCTCAGAGAAACAATGCGTTGAACTACATCCCCTACAGTCTGTGCGCCAAAGTCCTAACGCTCCGTCCGTGGACTAGGACTGTATTTGGAAATAAGGGCCCGACAGACGCAAACCCGTAAGGGGCGGTCACGCTGGGTGGGGGGCACGGCAGCATGACTGGTGCGCTGATAAAGGGGCACATGGAGACAGACGCGCACACGGAGGGCAGCCCACGAAGGCGACGCAGACGCCGCGGGGACCAGACTGTCCCCTCGAGCCTCCGGAGGGCGCGTGTCCCCAGCTCAGATGTCAGCCCACAGAACCGTGAGACCGTCATTTCTGCGTTAGAAACGGCTCCGTTCTCGGGGCTTATGCGACGGCCGTGCTGGAAGACCGACCCAGGGACTGTCGTCCTCGCGCCTCGGGAGCCATGGTGGCTGCTGGCAACCCTCGGCCCCCAATCCCTGCCTCCAGCTCGCATGCCTTGTCCCTGTGCGTCTGTGTCCCTGGGTCATTTGGGTGAGGTCCCACCGGAGTGGCTTCCTCGAAAGTGCATTCTGCCTGCAAAGACCCATAAGATCGCATTCATATGTCCTGGGGACTTCGGGCTTCCATATCTTTCTTGGGGACATGATTCAACGTAAACTCCTTGAATGCGTGAAGCGTGCTCCTTGCTCCTTCCTCAAAGCCTGGCGATTGCCCATCTCCTCACTACCATGTGTCTCCTGCTTCAGAGGCCCCAAGGGTCCATTTTCCCACTGGCCACCCTGATGTTGAGGGTTCTCTCCTCTGCCCCAACACTGAGAAGCTTGTCTGTGGCCTCCCACCTCGCCCCCTGCAAAGGCTGCCTGGTCCATCGTCCTGGGCGGTGACACCAGGGACTCCTGGACCTGCTCTCCTCTCACCTTCCAGAAAGCTTCTCAAGTGCCCAACTCCTTTCCAGAGTCCTCTGCTCCTTACATGCTGGTGCTGCCAGGCCTTCCAGGCAGGTGAGCCCTGCGGGGGCTCCCCGTCCCTGGCCCTGCGTGCCCCCTGTGCACCTGCGGGACCAGCCGCCCCCTTCTCTGCGCTCGCATGAGCGCTGCGACCGCGGACATCACACATCACTGGGTCTGGCCCAGAATAAGCACCTGCAGCCCTCGAATGACTGAATGACTGAATGAATGCATGAACGAATGGGACCTTGTGCATCTTCAGAAGCATAGAATGAAGTCAGCATCCAGGCTGACAGCACGCAGGTTTGAATCCTACCTCTTGCGCTTATCAGCTGTGTGACAGCAGACAGCTTACTTAACCTCTCTGGATCTCGGTTTACTGGTCTGTAACATGCATGTTGTGATAAATAGCTCACAGGCTCTTGCTACAGTGTTTCTGGGCAGCTGGACCCTCACACTCCCTACGGTGCTGGCCTGATGATCCCTGTTCAGCATTTTTTATCTGCACATGACTTCAGACTGCAGAGGGGGTGGGGAAGCCAGAAAGAGAAACATCTCACTGAAAATTAAAATCAGCTGGTAGGGACCTCACCCCCAAATTCTAGGAATTCCGTGCTTTGCCACATTAATTTCATTAAATATTCATGGCATCGTGGGTCTCTTCTGATTCTGCCTGGGAACGCAGAGGAAAAAGCACTTCCTGTGTCCTCTGAAAGGTTACCCTGAGCTAGCCGATGTGCGCGGGTGGTGGGCGATCGGAAAGCAGGCGATGGCTGAATGAAAAATGAGGAAGGCTGGAGGGAAAGCAGGTCACTGCAAGGGCAGAACTCAGCTTCTGCAGCATGCCAGCAAGGGGCCCGTCGTGGGCTGGCCCACCACCATCTGCTGGCTTTGCTCTCTTGTAAGTAGAGGTGCCTCCGGTCCGGGAGCCCCTGTTTCTGAGATCAGGGCCAGGCTCCAGCTGGAGGGCACTTAGGACCTTTCCCGCAGCCTGCGCCCAGGTATGGTACTTGAAGAGAGAAAGCCGTACCCAGCACTGGGCATATCCACAGTCTCTTGAAAATGCTAGATCAACGTATTCTGGCTTCACAAAGACGGTCTCGTTCATGCAGAAATCATTTGCATCTATAAAACGTAGAGTTACCAGAGTGAAATGGTTTTGCTGCCTTTTGAGGGTCCTTCCCAAATGCTTGGACTAATGGACTCGCGTGGGAGCTGCTGGTGGGAGGGGAATGGAGCGGAGAGCCCATGGAGGTGGGCGCGCACAGCCCCACTCAGCTGAGGATCTCCGCTGATTTGCACCGCACGGAGATGTATGCTTTGCAAACCTCGCTTACCAGAGCGATTTCATTTCGTTCAAATTAGAGTATCGGTTTGCCTTCTTGAGAGGATTGGCAAAATATGAGTTGAAATAATATTTGCAAGACATTTTTTTTTTTTTTCAGGGAGGAAACAGATTCAGAGGAGGGAGTGTGGGGCGGAGTCCCCCTGTGTGTCCCCGCACCTTTCTCTTCGAGCCCCTGGCGTAGATGCTCTGCCTGTGATGTCTCATCTAGTCCCTGTAACAGCCCTGTGTGTGTGTGGGGGGGGGAAGGGGGTGTTATTGTTCATTCCGCAGCAGAGGACACGGAGATTTACCTGGTTTAAGTGATACACCAAAGGCCTTACACTTAGTTTACAGTGGAGCTGGGATTTAAATTTAAATTTTCTAGTTACATACGTGATTTTATTTAAATGATACTGAGTCACACACATCAATACGGTTTACTTAAAATAAAAAAATCTTCTCCCAGGACGGGCATAATAATAGATGTGACCAGAAAGAGAGCATACCTTGTCGGAACTGACTGAGGTCGGGGGCATTCCCAAGGTGAAGAGCCCATGTGTCTCGCTGCTATTGACAGGACAAGGGGCTGACCTCAGACCACGTGGTCCCTGGTACCATTCTGTGTTCTGGTTCTTTCCCTCATCAACCTCATGCAGAGTCACAGGAAGAGAGAAGGAAGTAAAACCCAGACTGGGCAAAGAGGAAGAAGGAACGACCATGAACCCTTTGCTGGACTTGACCGTGGGGCTTTGAGACGAGGACCCAGTGCTGGGCAGGGAACTGGGCCTGGGGCGTTTGGAATGTTCCCCAGTTCTCAGAGCCTCGGCCGAGCCCTCAGTGGCACCGGGGTTCAGCTCAGCACCGAGGGGATTGGAGGCATTTCAGGCTGTTCCCTGGCCTCAAGGAGTTTACACCCCCCATCCATCCGAAGGCTAGGAACACGCACGGATCGGCGAGGTGAGTTTGCAGGGACCATGATTTATGGCACGCACACCTTTTCAGCAGGGTCCCTGCTCTGTAGTTTGAGGGAAGGGGACCTTGGCTAAGTCAAGCCTGGGCAGTTATCGCTGCTGGCAATAGCATGTGGGTTATTAGCTTGAGATACTACATTCTTCTATAGCATCGTTGTCGTCGTCTTTTTTTTTTAAGATTTTATTTATTTGACAGAAAGAGAGAGACAGTGAGAGAGGGAATACAAGCAGGGGGAGTGGGAGAGGGAGAAGCAGATGCCCTGCTGAGCAGGGAGCCCGACGGCGGGGCTTGATCCCAGGACCCCGGGATCATGACCTGAGCCGAAGGCAGACGCTTAACCAACTGAGCCCCCCAGGCGCCCTCTATAGCATCTTCAAAAGAACCAAGAAATTACCAAACATATAGCATTTGAGGAGCTTTATATGATGGAATGTGATACAACGTTTAAAATTGAATTTGAAATATTACTTATTATCTTGAAGTTAAAATGGAATAGGGCTCCCAATCTGGGTGCGCGTAAATGGTGTGCAACAATGCACCGTATTTCATACACGCGTCTCAGGCCACAGATCCGGATGCCCATGACATGTTCATTTCTTTATTGTCCATAACATGACTCGTTACCCGATTGAGAAGTCACGTCCCTAGGGTCGTGGAACACGGCCTCGGGCCTTTGCTCGCCTGCTCCCCTTTACAGGGTCACCCACAGTTTCAGCATCTGGCCAAGGTTTCGGGGTGATGCAGAGCTGAGGACGGGGGGCATGGTCATTGCCCCACGAAGCTGTTGCTGAGCTGTGAAATACCCCAGCACCTGGGACTTGCACACCAGCGGGGCCCTCTGCTGCTTGGGGTCACGTGCACGCCTGAGGTTCCTGCACAGGTGGGACTCATCGTGGGGTCACCTTCTCCTGAGGACTCGGGTGTGTTCTGATCGTTATACTAGGGACCGAGGCATAGAACCCACAGATCTCTCTTCTTCTCATTTCTTTCTTTTTATTGTTTAGAGGAAATAGTTCTTCATCCATGCTCCTGGCCAAGGCACTTTGTATGAACACTGTATATCCTATTCCTTCTAATGGGACTTGGGCATTTGGAAAGAGAATCCAGGAAGGAACTGTGTGGGGACGACTCATGGCCCTCTTGTGCTGTGAGCGCACAACCAAAACCCTAGGAAATTCGGAAACTAGAGAAGAGGGAGACACAGAAATCATATAGATTCATAGCTACACCCTTATGTTGGAAGGTCTGTAGAACTACATTTTTATGCATCTCTGGCTTGCTTTCTGTATTTATCTTGAAGAAAATACACCAAAATGCTAGCAGTGGTTATGACAGGGAGTGGCTGGTAGGATTTTCAATAGTTTTAATGTGTAAAAACTCCTTTATAAACATTTTTATTGATAACTAGAATAAATAATGCTATTTTGTAAAATGATGCATGTAGACATGTTTTAAGTTGCTATAGCGGTCTCAAAAATTAAGATATTAGAAAGAGTAACACATGGGACTCGAGCTGTCTTTTGCGATCTTCAGCACAAGGCAAGGACCAAATTCTGTTTTTCCTGAAGAATGGCAAGTTAATTTTTCCCGGCTTATTTCTGCAGAGTTAGTAACGGGTACTATAAACATGCACTAGGAGATATCATCTCTATCATTGTTTCATATAATTTGTGCAGGGGATGTGTTTCTCCAAGTAGACTATGTGACATTTAATTTTCAATGTGACATTTTCCTTCACCCTCAGCTGTGTAACTTCACAGATTTTCTGACAAGAAAAGTAGAAAATGAGGCTCAGCTCTGACTGTTTAGGGGGCCCCCCTGCAGGTAGGAAACTAAACGGTGGAACATCCCTTCTCTTGAGGCTTCCAGAATTCCTCCTGATGATTTTCCGCAGAACTACCGCGTGAAACACACCCCCACCAGAGTTGTAGAAATACACGAACCAGGAAGCAACTGGAACACACAAGAAAACTGTGAACAGTCTAAGGACCCAGTTGACCCCGTTCTTCACTCCTCCTTGAAACTTGGCTTTGATTACTGCTCGGGGCTTTGGAGGCGCTCCCTTCCTTTCTAGCCTAATTTCCACGTGAGCTGTGCCCCCAGCCGGGAGCCTTGCGGATTTCTCTGGACTCTAAATCTGGTCATGACGCTCCTCCCATGGTGAACGGCTCTCCGCTGCTCGCAGGATGAAGGCCCAACCACAAGGCATGCGACAAAAGTTTTTCCCATTGGAAGCTTCTCCAAAGGAGATATCAATATGGTGAATCTAAATGGGCAACGAATCCATTAAAAGATGCTCCGCATCATTAGTCATTAGGGGGATACGAACCAAAGCCACAGTGAGATACCACTTCCCATCCACTAGGATGGCCATAATTATAATAATAATGACAGCGACAACTGGGAATAACGAGGATGTGGGGAGATGGGGGCCCTCCTCCGTTGCTGGGGGGGGTGTACAATACTGCAGCTTCTGGGGAAAACAGGAAGTTAAATACAGAACATCACACACCCAGCAACTGCACTCTGAGGTAAATACTCAGAAGAACTGAAGACAAGTGTTCAACCGAAAACTTGCCTCGGAATGCTCACGGCGGCCCTCTCCATGGCCAAAGGCAGAAAGCCCACCGATGACCAACGACTGGCAAACAGGTAAACAAACGCGCTGTCCCTTACCGTGGAATATTATTCAGCTGTACAAACAGACCAAGTGCTGCGTGGTTTTCGGCGTGGGGGAGGCTCAGAAAGAGCTCTGCCGAGTGAAAGAAGACAGGAATGAGGGGCTCCTGCTGTATGATTTGACGGAAACAGAATATCCAGAAAAGGCGCTTCGGAGAGACGAAAAGGAGCCGAGTGGTGGCCGGGGGAGTGGGTGGGGAAGCGAGGGGGAGCGGGGAGCGATTGCCTGATGCGTGCAAGGAATTTGGGGGTGAAGACTGCTTGGGAAATAACATCGGGATCTGCTGAATGCCGCTGAATTGCACACTACACAATTATTAAAATGGTGTAGATGTGTAAAATTATTAAAATTATTTAATTTTATTAGGTGTACATTTTATTAGGTGTAAAATTATTAAAATATAAAACATCACCATTTTAATATTTTACTAAATATTAGATATTTAAATAATAAATTATTAATAAATTAATAATTTAATTAATTAAATATTAATATGTGTCATATGTACGTTTCCAGAATAACAAAAAATGCTTTAGAAGCTTCCATATGTGACTCTAGCTGGATTGCGTCTGATCCTTCTTCCCAGCCCTGTCCTCAGTGGGCAGGCCAGGCCCCACACTCACACCTCGACGAGTGGACATGCTGGCCCACGGCCTCAGTCCTGTGCTCACACGCCTCCCTGTGCTTAAAAGTGTGGCCCCCACCATTTCCCGGTCTGCCTGGCTAATACTCGCCGGAGAATGCACTCGTGTTTCAAGACAGAACTCAAATGACCACGTCACGAAACCTTGCCCGGACTACTTACAGTAGATTTATGCCCCCACTACCCCTGTGGAAATAGCTCTCAAATCTCGGTGATATTGTCAAGGTTACTATGGCTGTGTAACAAACCACCCCAAAGCTTAGTGGCTTAAAACAGTGACAGCATTCATTTTACTTGCAAATCTGCAATGTGGGCAGGACTTGGTAGGAATTATTCCTCTCTGTTCCATTAAAGCCATAGTCGGGCCAACTTGAAGGCTGGACTCATTGAAAAGCTCACACACTCACAAGTCTGGCCACAAGTTCGACCACTCACAAGACTGACCGCGACCTCAGCCGGAGCTCTCAGCCTGGGCCACGCGGTATCTCCTGAACGTCCATGCAACATGGCGGCTGGGCTCCCGTGGCATGGCTTCAAGCCAGAAAGATGCAAGCAGAGTGCTCTCATCTATCTTGAGTCACACAGTGACATTTCCACCACATCCTCTTAGAAATGCATCACTACCACCACCTTCGACTCACGTCCAACAGGAGGTGAAGTAGACTTACATTTCATGAGCCAAGTATTCAAGAACTTATGAGCGTGTGTTAAAATCATCATGAATATTGCTCTAATCTAAGATGGGTGCACCTGCCCCAAGCCCCCGTAGCCTCCCTTACTTCCACTATAATCTTCTTCCTTATTTCTGATTTTGTGTCTTATCTTTTCTAGATTGTTAGCTGCATGAGATGGTATCAATTTTGCTCAATGGCTTATTACCAGTGTGCAGCAGCACTCTGCCTAAATATTTATTACAAGAATAAATAATATTTTATTGCCTTCATCTGTTTGCTAGATTTTTCTCAAACTACTACTGCCTAAAGGCAGGAATTGGGTCTTATATAGCTTCATAATCCATGCACTAGGCACGGTAGTGTCCCACACAGAGCGGAAATAAGAGTTACTTGTGAAAGGAATCAATCAATGCGTGGCTTGATGATAACATTTGTTTGCTGGGAATATCTGTGCATTTGCACATGTAGGTGTTTTCGAAAGACTTTTTCATTTGTCTGCTAACCTCGGTGACCACAGACAAGTAGTTTTCTTAAGACTTTACAATCAGGGCTAAGAAAAAAAACAGTAAGTGTTCATATGCATTAAATTTCCTAATAAATAAATTAATGAATGAATTTGTAGTTTGCTCTTTAATGGAGACATGCACTGATGGATCTCCAGTGTTCACTGGTTGCATCTCATGCTACATTAAATGCATTCTGTCATAATTTGATATTTTCTTAACAACTTTTCTTTTTTTAATATTAGCTTGTAATCAGGGTAAAGCAGTGGTTTCCAAGCGGGGTTGGTTTTGCCCCCCGGAGGCATTCGGCAATGTCTGCAGACGGTTCGGTTGTCTCAGCTGGGAGGCCACCTGTAGCGGGAGGAAGCTGGGCGCTGCGGGGACACCGAACAGCCCCCCACAAGGGAGAAGTACCCAGCCGCACTGCTCAATAGCGCCGAGGCCAGGCACCGGGACACGCCGTCGGGTAGACAAAGCTGCTGTCCCCCCCGGGGAACCGCGGGAAACGTAGGTGTATGAAGGAGGGATTACATGGAAGGGAGCTTTATTGTGATAAGAGAAATGTGTGGAACGAACAGAGATGGGACAGGGTGGGACGTCCTTAGCTGACCTCGACTCCTCATCACACTGCAGGGGAAATAGCCTGTGTGGAGGAGAAAAGCCTCAACCGCGAGGTACACATTAGCAATACTCAGACCCCCAGAACGGGCTGGAAGGAGAAGATCCTCGCGCACAAGTCTCTTCCGGTGGCCAGAAACGATGCTCGGCACGGCCCCCGGCCTGCGGGACGCACCTGCCCCGCGTGTGTGATGTAACGGACGGCACGGTGGCGGGGAGAGGGAGGCTTTGCTGTCACTGTTGTTCCCTTCCCTTCTTCTTTGTCCCACAGCCTCCGAGGCCGGCAGCGGATCCCATCTGTCCTGGCGAGGAGGGGACGGTCCTCCTCTCTGCTCACCTACGTTTCCTTTTTCCCTTCGCGTGGAAGGCGGGCAGCGCGGCGGCTGTCCCTCGGCTCCGAGCCCACCTTCCGCCCCGCTCCGTGCTGCTGGCCCTGCCCGACCCCCGGGCTGCTTCTGCGGGCTGCCGGCGTGGAGCCTCGTCCACAGGGGTCAGCGCGGCGACCCCGGCGGGAGGCACACGGACCCTCGCCTCCCCGGTTCCGTCCTCGTTTGCTGTCGTTGTGGTCGAGTACATTACTCAGGGTCGGACGTCCAGACGTACTTCATATACCAATACGTATTTGAGGTCCATACTGAAAGACGTCCGATGAGGTTCATGCACCAATAAAATGTGGGCGGTCAGGTCCACATGAAAACAGAACGGCTGTGAGGGAAAGGCAGTCCCCTTCCTCTCCTCCATGAGGCCTCAGCCCAGTTTCGAAGTTCCATTGGAAATCCTCGTTTTCCTCACTGATTCTCGTGATGGAGACGTCACCCTTCACGCGGGCTTGGAGCCGGACTTTCCGGGCTCCCACCCCGCACTCGCCACGGACGACATCTATCGCTTCGGGCAAATTGTATAAGCTTTCTACATTACATTAGCCTGTTTTATGACGGGGGGCCATTTTAAATGGTTATTGAAAGGAAAACGCTTTTACGTGGTGCCCGGAAACACAACAGTTAACAGAGAAAAAGTACTTTACAGAGCGCCCCAGCGCCCGGCAAACGCTCAGTCAACGGTTTGGGTTTTGTCTTCTGAAGGCGAGATCCTGCATCCTAAACACGGAGAGGTGACCTTGTCTTTGCACACATCAGCAGAACCCTCTCTCCGGGAGTGTACGCAAGACGCCTGCGCGTATACAAGAGGTTTGCGCGTGCAGTCCCGGCGAGAGGGCACGGTGGCTCGGAGGCTTGTGGTAGAACGAGGACCCCAGAGGGTAATGGTAACAGCTAACGTTCACTGAGCGGGAGCTGGGGTTTTGCAAGTTCCAGCTCATCGGTCCTTCCAGCGGCTGCGTCATCCCGGGGGCAGGCTCTGTTCTCCCAGCTGGGGGATGAGGACGCTGAGGCAGCGTCTTCTGTGACATCTGTCCGAGTGACGGAGCTAGAAGGAGCAGGGCTGTGAGTCCAAGCCCGGGGGTCTTCAGTGATTCAACGTCCACCCCCTCTGAGGGCCACCCTGCCTCCCAAACCACAAGGAGATAGCTTCTCTTTTCTCGGCTCCAGAAAGGAAACCCTAGCTGGTTGGGGCATCGGAAGTGACGCGGGGGCTCGGCGAGCCTGGGAGGGCCGCGAAGCCGGGGAACCAGGCACGTGCAGAAATCTGCACAGCTCAGTGAGTATTGGGTTTGGAACTGGACCCTGGGTCTCTCTAGTGCGAATTCTGTGCCCTTTTCCTCTGTCCTTCGCGTTCATTCCCCCAACAACGTAATCCATCGTCTAACGTGCATTATTAATTTCCTATGCGATTACGTTTTGTTTTTTTTTTTAAATATCCATGTCTCCCCAGTCAACCATATCCTTTCCATATGGAGTTGCAAGTCCTATAAATTAAATGAGAACCGCACGTTACACAGGAATGAAGGAGCGGTTGTTGGATTTTTTTTTAAGAATACGATGACTTCGACCTATAGGTATTTGTGGAAAAACACCAGAATATTTACAAATATCTGAATGCCGAAAATGTGTTTTAATTGGCTTTACAAAAGAAAAGGGCTTAGACAGAAGCCCTGGGATTAATCATTACTTTGCTGAGAACGGTGGCTCCTTGGGTGGCGAGGGGCTGGGTCAGGGAGCCCCTGCAAGGCTGGAGCCCTGGCAGGGAGCAGCCCGGGGAGGCAGAGCCGTGGCATCGCCGGAGAGGCTTCCTCCAGAGACACGGGGCTCCGAGCTCGGGGACGAGACGGTTAAAGCCTCCCCGCGCGAGCCGGGGATATCACACGGCGCCAGTGCCAGGTCAGCAGTCTGGCTGGAGCTCGGACGTGGCGGGCTGTGCCAGGCGGTGCCAGGCGCCCCGGGGAGCCCTGAGGACGGATCCCCCAACCCGGTTTCATTGTGCAGCCCGGAGGATGCTTTGACGACAGCCTCACGCGAGGAAGCAGGGCTGCACGGCTGCTTCCCAGACCAGCCACGTTGGCGCTCGGACCTCCCCGGCTGGGAGCCCGCTGCGGCTGTGACAAAGGGAGCTCGGCTGAGGAGCTGCTCAGGTGAGATGAGCCGGGGCCGCTGCGGGCTGGGCTCCTGGCTCGGCCGTGCGCGTGGGGGAAGCCGGTCTGCCGGGCCAGATGCTGCTCTCACACAGATTGATTGCTGCGTGCTTTTCGCGTTTCCCTGATTTCTTTCTAAGAAGCACGAGGGGGTATCACGCACTTTGCTCGGGAAGCCACCTCCAGAATCAGGCAGACGCTTTCCAAGAGCGTCGAGCTGCGGGGAATGCCGGCTCAGAGGCAGACGAGTCTGATTAGCAAGTCCCCAGAGGGGATTTCTCACAGCCCCCCTCCGGATCCCTGCGGGGCTGGTGAGCCCGGAGTGGCCCCAGGGCGCCCAGCGAGCTGGGTTCAGATTCAGAGCCTGTCCTGCAGGGAGCGGGAAGCTGCGTGGTGTCGGGGAAACACCGGACCCCTCGGCGTCCAGCTGCTCTTCGGGAAAGGTGGTTAAATACTTGCGGCGACAGGTTTGAGCTGCTCAGGACGCAGATCTGTGTCCTATTTACCTTCGTTCGTTCAGCCCTGGGTCTGGTGCTCAGCATTCCTGAAAACTGTCCATGCACTGCCCGTGCTTTGGAACAGAAAAAAATGACAGCAAAATGCAGGTGCAAACTTGGAAAAGCCAGGAAGTCTAAGCTGTAGCCTCAGGGCAGCTGTTAGCCTTTCAGAGCATTTAAAAAAGAAGAGGACGCAGTGTCGGTGGTGACGAGCCCATTAGTTAAGGTGTGAAAAACCGCCAGGTTAATGTGGGAGCTGCAGCAGGTGCTGTGACCCCGGTGGCCCGAGGGACATTTGGGTGAAGCGAGACCCCAGGGACAGGGCTGAGGCACCGACAGCAGACGGGAGGGAGCTCCAGGCTTTGGGATGAGAGCATTTCGCGAACAGTCTGGCGGAATGGGTCACCATGGCTGATTGGGGGTAAAGGAGCCGCACCCAAGTTGGGGTCAAGCTCCAGTATGTCTGCCCACTGGCTGGGCTCTGGCCTCAGGTCATGCCCACGATGAGACAAATATGCTGGTGTCAGTAGCCAGACGATTCATCCAATTGCACCTCCAACTCTACTGCAGGAAAAGCAAATACGATTGTTACTTTCCTGATAAAATCCCTTTAAGGCCTCCTTGATGCCTTCACCGTTACATTCAGGGTTCTTCCCATGACCCTCTAGGCTCATTCCAGCCCCGCGGTCTCTGTTCTCTGGCTGCGTGCCCTCCTGGTCTCCTTGCAAGATTTCCAGCTTCACGCTTCCCACGGCACATACTCATTGCCTGTATGAAGTTGCTCCTGGTTCCCTGATGTGATCTTTCCACCTCTGGGCTGAACCCTCAGCCTGTAACGCCCCCTCTGGCCAAATGCATGACCTCTATTCATTGTTCAAGACACTGTTTAGCTGTGGTTTCTTCCGAAAAGCATCCTGGAGCTGTTTTAGGTGTTTAGCTCCTCCCTCTGAAAGCTCCCAGTTTTATTTCCATTATAGAGCACTGTATTATAATTACCTGCTTTCCCACTAACCTGATACAGGGGTGGAGGGGGGAGGGAGCTATGGCTTCAGCATCCGGTACACCCGGAGTCAGGGACACAGAGGGAGAACCTTGTGCAAGGCAGGCAGAGAAAGGGAGCACTCACCCTCTGGAGAAGGCTCTAGAGGCTTCCCAGAGGTTCGTGGTCCCCCATGGGACAGGGAACCCGCAGAGAACGACAGCAAAGCCAGAGACCGAGGCAGGAGACCAGGGCTCCGATCCCAGGACCAGAGAAGGCCGGGGGCTGCAGCTCCGGAGACCGAGGGCGACAGGTGCGCCGGGCCCGCTGCAGGCAGAGAGCTCCACCGAGAGCCTCCTTGCCGGTCCGGGACCGCCAGCTCGGTCTGTGCCGGACGGCTCAGGGTGCAGCCCGAGGGATGGGGCTGAAGATGAAGGCAAACACTGAGCTGTGCAGCGGGCAGTGACAGTCACACACTCCGTGGAAATAAGTCACAGTTTCTCATTACAGCCTTGCTTGGCTCTCTGCAACCAGACGCGGACAGTTTGCAGAGAAGCCTAAAGGGGTCTCGCTTGGTCCCAGAATCCATGTTAGAGGCCCCCTTGCACGGACAGCGAGGAAAGTGTCCCTGAGGGACCGGAGACGACACTCAGCACTGACCCCGATTAGCCCTGCTCGTGAGAAGAGGCACGCGAGTGGGCACAGCCGTCCCACAACACCGTCAGGGGGACCTTGTTGCCCTGTGTGCGGGGAGGTCCTCTCTCCTCTGGCGGGCTCTGAGTCCGTGTCCTGGTCCTTGGGGAGCTGACTCTACATGCTCCATCGTGGTGAGGAGTCTCTTCCTCCTCTGAACTCTACAGCCTTGTTTATTCATCCTCTCTGCTGCACACGGCTCTACCATCTACGGCTTGAGGACCCTCTCTGGCGTGCAAAGCAAACATTTGCACACACCACGAAGAGAAAGCATGCTGCTTTTAGAGCCCGTGGCTATGGGGCCGGCACTAAGCCACGGTGGGGAACATGAAGATGAGCCCAGGGGTCTCTGCGGGTCAGGGTTTTCGGTGCGGGGCAGCCACCACCTAAGCTCTGGGTCTTTGTCAATATTTTAAAACAAGAGATTCAAAGAGGTGATCTGAATGTTTTTACAGAATATTCCATCATAGAATTAGAAACTCATCAAAATTAGACTATGCAAAAGCACTAATGATTTCCACACTAAAACCCAATCCAGGAGGAGTGGACACAGTATTTTCAGGATTAAAACAGGATCCGAGCTTATACGAAGAGACGCCATGGCCTCTGAGGGGAAGATGCTTTTGGGTCATCCCACAGCAAGGTAAACATCAGCACTAAGTGGAAGAAATTTTTCTATGTCTGGAATATTTGCCATGTAACTAAGATCAAGATTATTGAGTGGAGCAATCCATATTTTGCTTGCTTTAAAATCTCATTCTAAGAATGACAGTTTCAAATATTAAATATTCATGATGACATCTTTCATTTTTAAAGCAATTTTTATTTGGCATTTATTTTGGGCTCCTGTATCTTTGTTTTAGCATTTTTTATTATCGAATATTTATATTAGGTAGAGATCATCTCTTCTTGTTATTAAAATATCTAATCTTCCCCATTATACGGGTTGATAAGAATAAATCATGTACTCATTATAATACATATTTAACAGAAAGTCTCTTTTAATATAACCCCCCTAATCATAGAAAAAAATGATTCATTGTGTATTATTTTGGACATTCATGGAAAACTACATGAATACAGTGTTGCAAAAAAAAAAATAGAGAATAACTTATGGTTTCAGGACTACTTTAGAATTCCTGGAACTTTCAGTACCTCTTTCCTGAACCTGTAAGACTTACATCCCATGAGAATTCGGAAGCACTAAAACGTGCTCTCCTGCGGCGGAGTGAGGGATCTGTTACAAATCTAGGGTTAGGGTGAGAAAGCCGGTAATGCTGCCCAAGGTCCGTGGTTGGGGAATACTAGACATAACGTGTAATTGAAGGTGGGTTTTGAAGGACCAGTAGTTGCTCATGAGGACAAAAGAAGAGAAGGATGTTCCATTCCGTAACACCTGCTCAAGCAAAAGCCCGAACAAAAAAGTAAAAAGTACAATACAAAACAGTAGGAATTAGAAGTAAAAATAGAAACGTCTGTGCAGGGTTCTAAAACTTATGAGCCTAGAGGAAGGGCCACACCGATAAGGAGACAAGGAAGGTGGGCAGAGCCATCGGAATAGGATTTGAGCCCCAGCACTCGCCTTTCCCTGTTCTCCTCTGTTGTTTCCCATGCTGCCTCTCCTCCTCTTCCCAGGCCCACCCACCTCCAGCTCACGCCTCCTCCAGGAAGCCCCCTCTGCTGTCCAGCTCCCCTGGGTCCATTCTTCTCAAACACCTTACCATGCCCTCCTCCTCTGAATGCTGTCCTGACTCCTGCAACCAGAAACTGCTACTCGAGGTGTGGTCCCCAGACCAGCAGATAGACCTCGCCCAGGGGCTTGCTGGAAATGCAGATTCTCAGGCCCCAGGACGGACCAAATCAGAATCCACCCCTCCTAAGATTCTTGGGCGACTTGAATGCGCACTGATGTTGGGGGAGCTCTGGTCTAGCCCCACCACTCTCCTTTCCTGGGTAACGCGGATCCAGGCACAGGCAGGCTGGGGGGCTGCCAGGGAGGCGCTGCACAAATACGTACTTTTAGTTTCTAGATGATTCGAATGTGCAGCCAGGGTGGGCCCACTTGTTGCCACAGCACAGAACGTTCTCCTCCCCCAGTGGATTGCAGGATGAGGAGCCCTTGCCCGGTCATCGTGGTCCTGCAGTCAGCGGGGCACCGAGGACCAGAGCCCCGGAGCACGTGGGTCTCCGCAGTCTCTGCGGTGGAACCCAGGCCCAGAGAATAGCTTTCAAGGAGAGTCACCGCAGGACTGTCCCAGTGCCCAGGAACAGCCCTCGGCCATGGCAGGACGGCTCCTTTCAGTTCTGTGCCCGAGAGCACGGGCCCAGCCCTGGTAGGTGCAGGAAGCCCAGCCAGGGGCCCTGGCAGCGGGCTCTGGAGCTCGGGCTTGGGTGGCCGGCAGGAGGCACGCAGGCCAAGCGCTGGGGAGGCGTCTGCTTCTCGGTATCTGAGTATCTGCCGTAGCTGCGGCTGCTCCCCCGGGGGAGATCAGGTCCCTGCGCCCTGGTCCTGCCTTTCATGCCTTATTGTTGCCATTCTCTGCCTCGAAATTCACACTCTCATGAGAAGGAGTTCCAGGCCCTTCTGTGCACAGCTGCAAACACGCACACACTGTAGCAATTTTCTTCCTCGGGCTGTTATCAGCCCACGTCATTTCCTAGCCCAGACACATGAAACATCATCGCTCTCCACCAGGACTTCTCTGTCTCCACCCAGTCTGGGCTCAGCGTGCTTCCTCTGTGTCACCAAATCCCATCTTTGCAGCCTGGATACAGCCTTCAATGCTCTCCTCAGAACAGCCTGTATCTCTTAACCTATGTGCTCCTCACCAGCTCCTCAGTATCTGCACCATTTGCACGGTATCTGCAC
>CM052885.1:2517752-2538892 GCA_028534135.1 Potos flavus
GCAGTATCTGCACCATCTGCACGGTATCTGCACCAGCTCTACAATATCTGCACCATCTGTACAGTATCTGGACCATCTGGACAGTATCTGCATCATCTGGACAGTATCTGCACCGTCTGCACAGTATCTGCACCATCTGCACGGTATCTGCACCATCTGCACAGTATCTGCACCATCTGGACGGTATCTGCACCAGCTCTGCAGTATCTGCACCATCTGCACAGTATCTGCACCATCTGCGCAGTATCTGCACCATCTGCACGGTATCTGCACCAGCTCTACAATATCTGCACCATCTGTACAGTATCTGGACCATCTGGACAGTATCTGCACCATCTGCACAGTATCTGCACCATCTGGACGGTATCTGCACCAGCTGTGCAGTATCTGCACCGACTGTACAGTATCTGCACCGTCTGTACGGTATCTGCACCGTCTGCACGGTATCTGCACCGTCTGTACGGTATCTGCACCGTCTGTACGGTATCTGCACCGTCTGCACGGTATCTGCACCATCTGGACGGTATCTGCACCAGCTGTGCAGTATCTGCACCGACTGTACAGTATCTGCACCGTCTGTACAGTATCTGCACCGTCTGCACGGTATCTGCACCGTCTGTACGGTATCTGCACCGTCTGTACGGTATCTGCACCGTCTGCACAGTATCTGCACCATCTGCACGGTATCTGCACCGTCTGCACGGTATCTGCACCAGCTCTACAATATCTGCACCATCTGCACAGTATCTGGACCATCTGCACGGTATCTGCACCATCTGCACGGTATCTGCACCATCTGCACGGTATCTGCACCGTCTGTACAGTATCTGCACCATCTGCACGGTATCTGCACCGTCTGTACGGTATCTGCACCATCTGCACGGTATCTGCACCGTCTGTACAGTATCTGCACCGTCTGTACAGTATCTGCACCGTCTGCACGGTATCTGCACCGTCTGCACGGTATCTGCACCATCTGCACGGTATCTGCACCATCTGCACGGTATCTGCACCATCTGGACGGTATCTGCACCAGCTCTGCAGTATCTGCACCATCTGCACAGTATCTGCACCATCTGCGCAGTATCTGCACCATCTGCACGGTATCTGCACCAGCTCTACAATATCTGCACCATCTGCACGGTATCTGCACCAGCTCTACAATATCTGCACCATCTGTACGGTATCTGCACCATCTGCACAGTATCTGCACCAGCTCTGCAGTATCTGCACCATCTGGGCGGTATCTGCACCATCTGCGCAGTATCCGCACCATCTGTACAGTATCCGCACCATCTTCACAGTATCCGCACCATCTGCACAGTATCTGCATCATCTGGACGGTATCTGCACCATCTGGACGTTATCTGCACCATCTGCACAGTATCTGCACCGTCTGCAGAGTATCTGCACCAGCTCTGCAGTATCTGCACCATCTGGACGGTATCTGCACCAGCTCTGCAGTATCTGCACCATCTGTACAGTATCTGCACCATCTGGACGGTATCTGCACCAGCTCTGCAGTATCTGCACCATCTGCACAGTATCTGCACCATCTGGACCGTATCTGCACCATCTGGACCGTATCTGCACCATCTGCACAGTATCTGCACCGTCTGCACAGTATCTGCACCAGCTCCTCAGGAGCCTCATCATCTCTCTCAAGTGTGTGTGGTCTGAGACCTGGTATCCCACTGACAACTTGTCTAACTTTCAGGAAGGAAATGCCAGGCTCCGTGGAATCCTACGCAGGGTTTCTTTTCTGTCATCCAGCTTGTCCTCTCTGAGCTGTAGCCAATGCCTTCCTCCTGGTCCGTGCTCCAATTCAGGAAATTCCTTGTTATGGAAAAGCAAACCCTAGAGCAGGGTCAGCCATTGCCGCCCGCAGTCCCAGTGCATTCCGTGCTGACTTCCGTAACTCCAGTTTCCCTCCACAGGCACCCGCATCTACTTACCTGTCGTCCCTTGCATAGACGGGGCCAGTGGGCACACGCCATTGTTTCTATTATGTTTAAAGAGATATGCCCCGTATCCCGCTTCAAGTTGTACTCTGATGTTTCCTAGACGGCAGGGCGGCATTTGTTAGAAATAATGGCAAGGGGCATGGGAGAATGGAGGGCTGAAGCAGATAGTGCGTCTAAATCAAGTCTACACTGACCCAGTGACAGTGTGGACTCTGCGTGAATCACAGAGACGGCCACTGTAAACCCATCAGGGAGACAGCGGGGACGTAGGAACACCCTTTCTCACACAATGGTCGGATTTCTAGGGAAAATCATTTAACGACAAAACTAGAACAGCGTTGGGAGTTTGAGACTCAAGAACAAGTGAATCCGTGCTGGGCATCTGTATTTTAAAGTTTTGACAATTTTGTACAGAAATCCCTTAAATTTTATTATATAGTTTTCTTCCTTCTTAAGAAGAACAACCATCATAAAGTGTCATATAGCTGAGTGATATTTTCAGGGCTCTGCAAGGAGGTTTTCTGCTATTCTTCATAGCCCTAGACTACCCGTCTTTCGAATTTACATATTAATTTTGATGGTTCTCAGTGTTTTATCTCCCTCCCAGTCAATTGTCAATTTCTATTTTTTTTCCATTATTGGCGCATTTCCCTACAATAGCTATGTTTCTCAGTGTAGATATTTTTCGCCCAATCTGGAAGAAAGTTAGGACCATGATACCAAAGCTGGTTATAAACACCTATAAACTGCAAACACCCGTGAGAATTCCCAGCTGTCCAGAGGGGCTGAGCACCTGGTTTCACCTCAGGACTTTTGAAGTTTCTGCATCAACTGATACAAAGGGGTTTTGTCTGCTTATTTCCTTATTTTGTATCTTATTGCCATTTATTTTCTTATGTTATGGCCAGTGTCCATTTTGCTAATAGGCGACTTTGCTAAAAGGCTCAGTTCCAACTTTGTGAAGCATTTCAACGGCAACATGAATATTTCAGTATATAAAATGGTGTAATATCCAGATTCAACCTAATTGTTCAAATACTTGATTAATCACTTAAGAGGCACTAAGCCCCTTGATGTCCAAGACATTGCGCCATGAAAGGAGACCCAGGAAGAGTGGGGGTTCATAGTCCCCCATCCTAGACAAAGGCTTGATTCCCTTGACTTAGAGGCCAACCAGGCTTTTTTGAAGATACCTTCCTGGATAGCTGGACAAGTCCTGTAAGAACACACTTCTTTCTCTTTTTCTCATTTTCATTTGCATATCAGGCAAAAGACACTCTCTACACAGGCCTATTAGTTACTTACAAACCTGTGTGATATTTTAGGTATAAAATGTTCATGGTCATGAGGGCAAACAGAATCCCATGAGCAGAATCTTCTTCGATGACCTCTAGATGGGTGCTCCGGCGGTTCGTTCATTGGTTGGTTGGTTCGTTGGTTGCACTAAATTTGTAAAATGCCATTGAGCACAGTACCTTAGTCACTGAATTAAAGACTCTGCCACCTTCAGTTTGAGAATTAGGTGTGCGTATTATTTCTGTGCCAAAAGGCAGAGGCAAGGGCTCCGGTAACCCTACACCTGAGGAAAGAAAAGTGGTCCCTGAGAAATGCAGTCCCTTGGGCACAGAGGCGACAAACTCAAATAGCCATGCAGACAAGGCAGCTGCCACAAAGGGGAGAAGCAGGCCAGGTACAGCGCCACGGGGAGAGTGTGCCCCATCCGAAGCCACCTGCTGAAGACCCGCGGTCTAGCCAGTTCTGGAACTGAGCATAGAGAGCACTGAGAGCCTCGTGCAGCCCACGAGAGCCTATGTCTGTGGGCTGCAGGCGGCTTTGTCGCATCAGCTTGGTACTATCAGCAGAGTGTTTGTGTCTCTCCCTGGGAGCCCTTGCTCCAAATCCAAACCCAGAACTATTTTCCGCAGTTGGCATAGCGGTTTGAAAATAAATAAATAAAATCCGTTTGAACGGAGTGTCCTTGAGAAGTGTGTCAGCCCCGTTTTCCTCAGACCTCCCCGCTCCCTGCTGCCTTGCACTAGCCAGCCCCTTGGGACCTGTGGACGTTCCCCGCCTGTCCCTTGTAGGCATTCGCATTTTTAACTGTGTCTCCAAACAGACACACATGTTCATCTCTTGTCTTTCCGGGGCTTACGATCTCACTGGAGCCCTAAGACAGAAGGCTGGATAACTAAGCAGCACCGGAAAGTGTAATAAATGACATTCTGGGGCCCAGGGGCTTGGCGTGCTGGTGTGACATTGGCTTCCCTCCCTTCCCTTCTGCTGGAACTTTAGACTTCTGGTCTGTAACCCACAATTAGCTGTGGCATTAGAAACAAAATATGCAAAGCATCAACTATAGAGTCGGACATATCATAGGAACGCGATATATGGAAACTCATTATCGTCGTGGTTATTATTTTATGATTCTTTTTATTAGAGTGACCGGCATTAGTAGGCCCAAATACATAGCTAAATCGCCTTGGATTCACCCAGTGCAGAAAGGCTTATATTCATAAACTTACATGGCCCCTTGGCAGTGTTTCTTACATACAAACACAATAGAGGCGGAATTCTAAAGCCCCAATTAAGTGGAAAAGGTCGCTTTCCGCGGTAACAATAGGCCAGAGCTAAAGCAACAACAAAAAAAAAGCTACTTAGTTTGGCAACCTTTGTTCGGAAGAATCCTCTGAAAAAAGCCCCCCTCGGAACCTTCTGAATGGGGCCTGAACCAACCTTCTTAATCCTCTGCCCGTCTCACATAGGGTTAATTCAATGCTTGGGAGAGGGTGGGTCCCCCTTTTGTGGCACTAGCTGGTCACAAAACAAAAACCAATTGCTAGGTTCCAAAGGGGTTTCTCGCTCACACTCTGGGTTAAAATAAGCGTTACCCTCGTTCCTCCTTCTGCGCCAGGAGGGCGTGGAGAGAAAGTTAAACCTTTGGAACACACAGAGTTCGCTGAAAAAGGTGAAAAGTTCCATCTGAAGTTCCAAACTGAATGCAGACTCCAGGCTTTGCCTCCCCTTCTTTGTCCCTGGTGGGGAGTGTGTGTGTGCGGGTGCGGAGGGCCTGTCAGGCTGCCACCCCCGAAACAGCAGGTAGTTAAACCTCGGGGGCCTGGAGAATTTGGACTCCGGTTTGGAGAAATACTACACGGGAGGCTCTCCTCCAACCCACCGTCCTCCTGCTCGCTGTGGGAACTTTCTATCGTTACACATGGGTTCCCAGGTAAACGAGCTTGAAAAGGAAGTCACAGGCGGGGCTTGAATTAGCACTTTGGTGTTGATGGTAATGAACCCGTCGGCTTAATTAGACGATCATGAAATTATCACATTGAAAAACACAAAATTGTGGCTAAAAATCGAGGGCCGGCCTAGCTTTCAGAGGTCGCTGGTGGAATATCCTTATTAAATATGATGTTTTCCTAGATATTAGGCTGATATCTAAGACAAATTGGGGTGTTAAATGTAGGCGCCCTTAGTCACATGCCATGTGTCCTTCGGCAGCCTGTTCAGTTTCTCTGGACCTCGGTTTCCTTTCTGCAAAATTCGTATGAATTTATCTGTCTGGGGATTTAAGTCTGAGAACTGAATGAACTCCTGAGGACCCCATTGTGAACACTGAGGGTGTGCGAAGCATCATACTAACTCACCTGCACGCGGGATCTTCGCTCCCTGGTGGTTCTGGGACCAGACTCTGACGTTATCCACAGACGGAAACGTCAGGCACGTGTGAGTTTAAGGGACTCGCCCGAGACCGCAGACTTGACAAGTGACCCAGCCCTGGGGCAGGGGGAGTCCTGCCGACCCAGAGCTGTGCTTCGAAGCAAGACCCCATCACGCCCTGGACTTCAAGGGCAATATCTTGGTGCGTGGGAAATGTGCACGTGGTCCTTCAACTTGAGTGACCTTTTCTTGTTTCCTCAAGAGGACGGGGAGCCCCTCTCGCGCAGCCTCTGGTTTGATATCTACCTGCAGACAGAGTCACGTCACTCCGGGGAGTCACTGAGTTGACAGCGAATTAGCGAGACAGTGCCTTGTTTCTGAAGCCATCACGGGCCATTGCAGTTGGTCCGGGAAAGAAGAGAAGACCCATAAGTCATGGGAATGTTTTCAAACACGCAGACCTTGGATCATCACGCAAGCAGCTTTCAGGAGAGGGCGTGTGGGGCTGGGGACCCTTCCCGGTCCTCGACATGGTAGAAGCGGGCCCTCCAGCATTTGTTTTGTGGGTGGGTCTGAAGTCTTCATGCTGTTTGCTCCTGTCGTCCTCATGACCATGGACACAGAGGGGAAGAAGGGGGCCTTCGGTCACCAACTTCTGTTTGCCTGGATTCCCGTCGTTCTTCCCACAGAGTGAGCGTCGCTGTCAGACCGGGAAGGGCGGGAATGCGTGATTCGGGGGCTCCTGCTCCGGCCTGGCCTCTTCTCAGCGATGTGAGCAAAGAGGGGTTGCTGACTCAGACTTGTTTTCCTCAATCACCTTTCTAAGTCCACTTCCGGTTTGACAAAACTGATAGGCGTCTGTCCCAATGATCACGAGGATATGAATGCACAGATCAGAGAGCTGGGAAGACCCCTTTAGAACATGCCGCTGGGAAGTCTTCTGCAAATCTGAATCTCTACGTAGTTATGAGCACACTCACCATCGTGATGAAGGGAACTTGTCCCTTGATTGCTCCTCCCTGCCACCCAGAGTCCTCCTCCTGTCCTTGCTGTCCGGATGGTGGAGGTGGGATGAAGATGGGAGGGCTCAAGGGTAGGTCATGTCCTTGGCAAGAAGCAGGGTGCTCTAGGGGAAGAGGCATGACTTTATCTCCCTTTTCTGCCCCACTCACAGCCCCTTCTGAAGAGGTGTCCACAGGGGGTGATGAAGGCACCGTGCAGAGAGAGGGATTCTGGGAACGGGGAAGAGGGGACTTCGGAGGCCGGGTTCTTGGCATTTGGCGGCCGGGAGTGAGCTTGAGACCAGTGGTGGTGTTTGTACTCGTTGTTCTAGAAGCAGCAGAAGCATCTATCAATCATCAAGTGCTTCCTGTCGGTCCAGATGCTCTCGACTCTGCGTGGGTATTCTGCTTTTCACTAAAGCCTTAGAAGGTAGGCATCTCTATTTTCCCTATTAGCACACGAGGGTCCCGATGTTCAGGGACGGGAGAAACTTCCTCAAGGCACAGAGCCACCCACGGTGCCCTCTGTTTCAGCCCAGGCGCCGGCAGGGGCCCATGGCCCACACGAGAGGGAGCTCATCTTCACCTCCCGGCAGAGCCCGGGCCCCCCTACCCCTGGGACCTGGCCCCGCAGCCTGGCCAGCAGACGGAGTGGCTCTCGCGAGCTGCCCCACTTGCTCCTGTCTTCCTTTCCCCGGACAGGGTGGACAGGGCAGGTACCTGCTTTGTGCTCATTTTCTCGGAAGCAGGAGTCAGGGGAGAAACCTCTGGTGCAAGGGGCAGGAGGCGGAGAGTGCTGTGCCGTCCAGGGGCCTCCTGGGGGTCATTTTCCCAGCCTCCAGAGCTGGGTTCCTGGTCCTGTCCTCTGCTCTCACTGCCTTAGCTCTGGGCCCTGTCGCCGGGAATGAGCATGGTGACGCTCTGCAAGTGTCCGTCACCAAGGGGGTGCAGTAGACACGTGCCCACGGCTAAATGAGGACACCTGAGACGTGTTCCAAAGCACTTTTTTTTAAGATTTTATTTATTTATTTGACACAGAGAGAGATCACAAGTAGGCAGAGAGAGAGGAGGAAGCGGGCTCCCTGCTGAGCAGAGAGCCCAATGCGGGGCTCGATCCCAGGACCCTGAGATCATGACCTGAGCCGAAGGCAGAGGCTTTAACCCACTGAGCCACCCAGGCGCCCCCTGCGTGTTCTAAATCAGCAGAGAAAGAAACACATTCCCCGCAGGGGAACCGGGCCAGGAAAGGGTCCGAGGAAGGCACAGCGCACCGTCTTGTCGTGAGGAGTGAGCACACCTCGGCAAGCAGGTGCCCCCTGGGGCCAGAGAATGCCCTTGAGAACGGAGACTTTGACCTCTGGCGGTTGTGGAGGGGACGTCGAGAGAGGGGAGGGGCGTGCGCACCTGCGAATACTCTTCACTACGGGGACGGACGGACGTGTGGAATTGTCTCTACAATGCTCAGCGGCGAATCGTTACTTTACGGACATCAAGAGCTTCCAAATGTTAGAAACACAAACAAAAATTGAACAGGAGTAAGATGTAGTCACAGAGACTAACACTAACGTGTATCTTTTCAAAAGGTTCAACTTCTCGTCATTTGCTAAGTGAATGACCCCGAACGAAGACAGGGCCCAGCCGCCAGCTGCCTGGGGTCTGGGATCGAGGACGGGGGCCAGCAGAAGCTCGGTTCTCGGACGGCGGTGGTCGTTACCTGGCTCGGGGGCCCATGCTGCCGTGTGCATCCAGGAAGCTGCTCCTGTTGACATTTCCGCACACACTTGCTCGTGCACGCTGGTGTACGCACCAGGAGCGCGCCAGGGGTGGCACACACGGAACAGCAGACGTGCGGGTTCGCCTCTCCCGGAGCCCCGAGACTCCTCCCGGCGTTTGCAGCGGGCGTCCCGGGACACCGTCTCCACCAGCCCGACTCCCGCGGGAAGCGCGCGCCTCCGCCAGCGTGGCCCGCTCGCAGGGGGACCCGTGCACAGCCCGCGGTGAGGACGGACCCTCCGCGGTGGGCCTGCGAGCCCCTCACGGGCCCCCCTCGGCCCCCATGGCCTTCAGGAAGCAGGTGGGGCGGGGACCCAGGCAGACCTGGGGCCGCGGGAAGTTCCTGACCCCCGGAGCCTTGGGTTGGCGCTCCAAACCTCAGCTCGGGTGTGACGAAGGTCCACGCGACCGATCCCCTACGGTCTGTGACGGGCCGCGTGGACCGGGCCCTCAGGGTGTCCCGACTGCCCTGCTCCATCTTCCCCCCCGCCCCCCAAGGTGGAGGAAGGGGCGCGGCTTCCCAGGCCTGAGGGTCCGGCAGATCCTCAGCGCCGGCTCTGTTGTGTTTCATTGTCGGGAGGCCAGGCTGGAGCCGGGAGAGCAGCCCAGAGTCCTAGGGAAAGCCGGGCACACAGGGCTGGATGGGCAGGGAGGGATTGTCCACCCGCAGCCCTCAGGACCCGGTGAGCCCTTACAAAAGCAGATGCAGGAACGTTTCTCTAGTCGGTGTGAAGGGACACTGTCTACTCAAGCCTTAGGCCAGAACGAGCTCAAGACAGTGCCTGTCCCCCAGCTGACCACGTCCTCCCCAGGGATTCCTCCTCACCTGCCTTCGGTCCCCTCTTCCCACCCGGGCAACTCGGGATCATGAATGTTCACGGCCTTCTTCCCACCGGGCAGCAAGCCCCTGGCTGCCCCTGCTTCCCCTCTGTGCTCAGGCTGAGATGACTGGATTAAAGTGAGGACAGAAGCTCGCCTTCCAAAAATGCACTTTCCCTTGGACAGACCCAGTCCCCTCATTTATTCTTCACCCCCTGGGGCCCAAGGCAGTCTCTCCTCCTCCAGCCCTGCTCTGATTAAAAATATAACAGTGACAATGTCAGAAAAATCATGGTATTGGATATTTACTTCTTCGTACGAGTTAGGTTGAGATGCCCGTCCTTTGCCCCTTGCTTGCTAATTCCCAGTTTTTCATGCCTACAAGTGCTGTCCGGCCCCAGAGCCTTTGCACCGGCCATTTCCTCCGTGGGAGAGGCAGTTCCCCTGGATCTCTGCTTTGTCCTCTCTCTCCTCCTTTGGGGTTCTTCTCCCTGTCACTGCATAGATATGGCCTCCTGGCCACTCTGTTTACAATAGTAATTCCCTCTTCCCTCCATACACACCCCATCCTACCTCCGTCCTAATTTTTACCCACAGCCCTTAGCATTATCTGACCTACCATAAGCTTTGCTCTTTATTCTTCTATAATGCTCTTATAGACTGTATGCTCCTAAGGGCAGGCGTGCTCGTCTGTCTTCTGTCTGGCTGAATTTCCGGGGCCCACAACGGCATGTGGCATCTAACAAGCAGAGAGTATGTGTTGAATGAGTTCGTGAGTAAACCGTGGATCGAAGGTTCACGCAGGAGCTTGTCTTGGTGACATGCCGTGGGCACAGTGCTTTTTGCAAGGGCACATCTGCTGCCCGGCCTGGGTCTGCCCCAGTGACCAGGCTCCTTGGGCCCTCTTCCCAGGGGGCAGGAGTGTGAGGTGAGGTGGCCCCCGAGGTGGACACAGCCTGGTGCTCTGGACCACGAGGGTCCGTGGGGCTTCTGCTCCCTGCTCTCCCACATCTGGTTGGATGACATCCAGCAATCCCTTAGCTTTGTGAAGTTTGGATTTTCCCGTCTGAGAAATTAAAAAGAGGAAGCCTACCTTGCTGGGTTTCTAGAAATGGTTATGGACTGGCTTGTAAGACATTAGAAACAGATTTCTCCTGGCTCACGGTAGGCATTTCAGATCGGCAGGCGCTGTGGGTATGAAGGAGAAGAAAGTTCTTGTCTCCTCAGAAAGCACCGACGTGTCTGGGAGTGACTGCCACGGGGGGCCTCCCCCTCACCCCCGATGTCTCCAGACCCCTCTGGAGGAAGGCAGAGCATCCTGGGCACAGTCCGTCCTCGCCACGGGCAGGCCGGGGGCCACCCTCCTTGTGCTGACCTCTGTGCCTCTGCCTGCCCTCCGGGAAAAGGGACACATTTGCTGGGGAGGGTGTCCTGACCTGGCATAGCGACCCCCCCTTGGTGACCCGGGCACAGCTTGGCTCCCTTTGCGGGTTTTCAGTCAACATACTGCCAGTCCTTACCCCCCACTTGTCTCTAGGCCTCCAGCCCTCCTGCCTGTCCTCTTTTATTTATTTAGCTAATTAAAAGGCTATCTGTGAACCATCTAGTCTTGCAGAGTATTTTCCTAGGCTTCGTGAGGAAGGCGGGATGCGCGGGAGTTGGATATTTCCAAGGGGAAACATGAGGCCTTGGTAGAGGCAGAGACCATCTCGGGCCTCTCTTCTCCGCATCCGAGAGGTCCAGCGGAGGAAGGACAGCCATTTCCTCCCACAGCAAAAAGAGAAAGCTTGAAAATCACCGAGCTTTTCACAAAAAAGCGTGGAGGAACTTTAGATGCGTTTTACCAAGTGAAAGCAGCCAATCAGAAAGGCGGCGCGCTGTATATCACATTCTGGAAAATTCAGAGCTCTGGAGACAGTCAAAAGACCAGGGGTTGCCATGGGCCCACGGGGAATGCAGAAGATTTTGAAGGCAATGGAATTCTATATATTCTGTATGATACTGTCCTGCTGGAGATATTTGTGCCAACCCATAGAATGTATACCAACTGTATACTTGAGTTAATAACAATGTACCAATCTTGGTTCATCAATTGTAACAAAGGTCACTAATGCAGAAAACTGTTGGGAGAGAGGAGGATGCATGAGAATGCTCTATGATATCTGCTCTGGTTTTCTTTAAGCCTAAAACCTAAAGCCTATTAATTCACACACACACACAAAGAAAGTTCAAGAATGCATGTTCACTAGTGTGGGTGAGATATAAGCAGGGGGAACTCAGAGGTGAAAAGCCCATTCCAACACCTCTGGGCGACACCAGGAATGGCCAGAGCTTTGACCCACCTCCTGCCAGATCCCAGGCGGTCTCAGTCTCTATTTGCTTCCCTCTTGGATAATGAGTGAGCTATAAGTTCGGTGAATTCTGTTGTCAAATAAGGATAAACGAGAGGCTCAAGCAGCAGTGCAATGCTATAGGGGGAGAGAGAAAAAAGTTTCGGACCAAACTTGTTTAAATCTTGGGTTTGCTGCCTATGAGTTGGTCCTCGAGCAACTCGAGGCCTATGGGCCTATGTCGTCATTTACATCCCACCAGGCAGAGTTCAGTGGTAAAATGTAATAGTATTTACTCATCAGAGGGTGTGCGGATAGTAATGCTGAAATCTGGGGCGTGCATTTTTAATGATCCTCTCCTATTGACCCCTGTATCGATGTCCTCGTTTCAACCGATTCAGACTTTGCTTGCAGATTTCTGCTTTCCCTTTGTCCCTTAACCGTATCATTTTTCATGGTGACTGCTCTCATGCTGAGGCTGTGGAAATGTTCACTGGCGTCCCTAGGAAGAGACCCAGGAAACATCCCCGTGTCAGATTTCAGCTGGAGACCCCTGCAGGTGGCCTTTGGGGTGAGGGGTCCCACACGCCATTCTGGAGCACCGGAGGACGCCCGGCTCTTAAAGCCGCCAGAACTCAGTGTCGGGCTTTGGGATGCAGCCTTTTATCTGGTGGGCTGTTCGAAAGCTACTGCGGCCTCACCGCCTTGCTCGCCTCCCCTCCCCTGGGCGATCGGGAGCACCTTTTATAGCTCCCTGCCAGTAACTGCAGATCAAAGGACCACCGCTCAGCGGCTGAGGAAGTCATTTTAAGTGGGAGGTAGATATTCAGTTACTTAACGGCCCATCCGTGAGCTTAATTGGGGCCTTCATCTCTCCAACACATTGTTTTTTTGAAGAGGAAGAAGAAAGTGCTGCTTTGATCTGAAATTAAGCAAGTGTTCTTCCAATGAGCCCACCGAGGAGTTGACCGGTGGTGAGTGTGCGGTGATCCCGGTGGACCCTTGCCAGGGGGCACCTGCTTCTGGGGCATTTCCCTTGGTGGCCGCGAGCAGGGAAGGGGTGGGGAGAGCAGACAGCTGGTGGAGTCCACCCAGAGGCCAGGGCCGACGGCTTTATCCCGATGGGTTCGCGGGCGGCTTCCCAGGGCGGTCCATGCCCGCCGATTGGAGAGGTCTGGGAGCAGATGTATACAGTTAGGGAGACACGATCGAGCGGGACCCTTTCACTGTGAATACCGCCCATATGTTCCTGGGCCGACTGCAGTAACTGCAGAGCCTCTTCTCAAATGTCCGCATCCCCTCCGTTGGGTTCCACAGAACAGATGCTACCCCGGCTCCTATGAGAGTAATTTACTAACTTCACATGTGCCGAGCCCTGGGCCCCCCACTGCCGCATGCGCTTTGCTCTTATGCTCCCCAACGCACGTTTTTATGGTTTCGCAGAAACCCTATGCTGTTCTGCTCTTGCTTTCTGTGAGATTCTGATGTCTTTTCCCAGCGGCGTTTTAGACTTGCCCTAGAACATCACAGATCCAAGAACGGGCCCCAGCAGTCCCCCACGCCTGCCACGAGAGGCAATGAGAGGCATGGGCACGGGGCGTCTCCCCGAGTTTGCCAGATTCGGTGACCAGCTCAGACCCACGGCCTGATCCTGGCTTCTAATCAATGCAGGACCCTTTATGTCTCAAACACTGATTCCTGATAATATCACAGTTTTACAGAGAACACATTTTAAGAAGTAAGTGGTTCATGATGTTTAATAATTTGTGTTTGTTTTTTAAGAATTCTTTTAGAGCAGTTTGAGGTTCACTGCAAACATAGGGGAAGGTACGGAGATAACCCATGCATTCTCCTGCTCCCCCCGCGCCCTCAGTCTCCCCCATTATCAACATCCCCAGCAGAATGGGGCGTTTGTTATACCCATGATTATATCCATGACACGTCGTTTTCATCCAAAGTCTGTAGTTTATATCGGGGTTCATTCACTCTTGGTGTTTGGGCCAACTCTCTGGGTTTGGGCAAAAGCATAATATAATGACAGGTCTCCACCATTAGAGGGTCACACGGAGCAGTTTCACCGCCCTAAACATCCTCTGTGCTCCGTGTGCTCATCCCTCCTCTGCCCAATCCCTGACAACCACTCATCTTTTACTGTTCCCATAGTTGTCCTGTAGTTAATATTTCTGAGGTTAAATTGTTATCCTCAGAGGTCCTATGAGTAAAGAGTTAACTATCAAAGCTGAGGAGGTGAGGTCTGGCTGGGAGTCCACTTTCAGGACAGAAGCATTTCAGGAAAGCCTTGACCGCAGCTTTCCTGTGAGTGACCAGAAACTGTTTGCCCCCATGGATGTGGCCCAGCCACGTCTTCTGAGGCCTGCTGCTCTCGTGGGCTGGTTTAAAGTGGCTACTCAACACATAATTCTCGGGAAAGAACAGATGTCATAGCCCAATCACTCTTTATTATGGGTTACACGTTTTACCCCGGAGCTCTGAGGTCTTATCTCAGTGTTTCTCAAACCTTGAGGGACACGGTCATGACCTCCAGAGCTGGATTCCCCAGCCTTACCCACAGGGGCCCTGAGCCTGTGCGTCCGGGGTGGGCCTGGTAGTCTGCATTTCAACCCAGACCCGAGGCCCTGCAGGATGCTTCGTAGAAGGACCTGAGAAGATTGAGTGGTTCAGGGGTGGGGACATTGTCCGTGCTCATCTGTGCTCTGTGACTTTGGGGTGCAGCTGGGCCACGTGGGGATAGGTTCGTTATCTCGCGGGATGACGAGCCGTAGAAGTCTGGTCCTCAAACATGAATTCTCAGCCACTAATCTTTTACTATCCCATAATTGTCCCTTATTTAATATTTCTGAGGTTAAATTGGTACCCCCAAAGGTCATATGAGTCAAGAGTTAACCGTCAAAGCTGAGGAGGTGAGGTCTGGCCGGGTGTCCACTCTGACTCTGTCCTTCATGGGCTGGTTGAACTTGAACTAATTGCCTCCCCACTCTGAGCCTGTTTCCTCATCATGGAATTAAGCATTTGGAATTTGTGAAGGTCCTATTCAGTTCTTATCAGCCCTTGAGGAAGTATGTGCTGCTAGCGGCAGTTATGGGTCGGCATTTCTGGACGGGAGGGAGGGAGGGAGGAGGCAGCAGGCACATCATGGCAGGTTTCTCTTGTCCTCTGCTCTGCATTGGCAAGAGCCCCGGGCGAGCCCCTGGGTTCCATCAGGGGGGTGGTGGGGACAGAGAAGACCTCTCTCTCCCCACAAGCCTCTGCCTCGCGGGGGCTCCCTCCGCAACTTCGCTCCCTCCTTCCTCCTGTCGCACCATCTACTGTGTTCCCTCGTCCGGCGCTAACAAGGGTCCTTGAGAGATGACTGCTATGGTAATGACCTACAGAACTTACTGGAGCTAGCGATTAAATACGGCCAGCGGCCGGGTTCTGCCGACACCCTGAAAGACCTGCATTCTTCTATTTATGGAGACGGTTCTGCCGCCTCATTTGTATCTGAGGCGTTTCTCTGGTCTTGGGGGAAGAGGTCTGGTCTGAGAGGGAATGATCTCCAGGCCTGCCCCTGCCTCAGCCTGGTCTCCGGCCCCCCAAAACCACCTTAGCCTGGCTTTACTGTCCTCGCCGTGTCTCGCAAGGTCCTGGGGGTGGGGGCTGCCAGCCTCCGTCAGTGGGAGGTCTGGGTCAAGATTTCCGTGTGGAAAAGTCACATGCCCTCAAGGAGGCATTTTACACCTAACCCTGGGGGTGATTCTCACGCAGGGTGACAAGAATTGAGATTAAGGCCCAAACTTTGTTGATTTCTGGATATAATAGACATTCAGCTCTAGTGCAAGGATGGGCAGCAATCTGTCTCCCGAGGAGGGCAGAAAGCTCCATGGAGTCATGTCGCATTTACCCAGCAGCCTTAGCCACTGTGACCTGCCAGAGGAGGGAGAAGAGCTTCTGAGAAGCCCAGACATGAGCTAAGACCATGCAACCTGCTCACCAGTTAACAAGTAGATGACAGATGACCCAGCCATCCCCAGTGCCCCCACCCCCGCCGGCCGGCTCCACTCGCTGTCCCCTCGGTCACGACGTGCCCTGCCCCTGGCAGTCAGGGTCGGAGGAAAAATGTGTGTTCCCTGCTTGTGTTCTGGACCTTCGCCAAGAACCTACTGACGAAATATAAAAACGGTACAAATAGTGTAATTTTGCAAGTAAGTTACCAAAGTATCTTTGTATGTTTCTCTTCTGCAAAAGTAAGACTGTGTGTTCTCTTCCCTCGGAGATTGCCAATGGTTTCATGTCATAAGACCAAAGGCAGAAGAGTCCGAGCAGCTAGAAGATGATTCAAGCCCATGTTTTTGGAAGCTGGGGTTTACTGAGAGGAATCATGCTGCAGCAGAGTTATCAACAATAACTCAACAGGACTTATCAGCAATGGGAGATGGCGGCCGGCAGACCAGGCGGGTGCAGAGGAGGGGACGAGGAGAGAGATGGCTTCTCGGTGATGTCATCGTAACTGCTTTCCAGTGAGTCCCTGAGATCCCCCCTCAACCAGAGATGCTGGGAAGTCTGAGGCCACTGGACACAGAGCAATGACCTTGAGGAAAAAAACAAAGTATCCCTGTGACCAGACTCAGCTCAGACACAGCCTACCTCAAAGGGAGCCAGTGGGGCAGGATTTATCTGTGGGACACCTGGTGCTGAAGAACAAAGTACGCTTCCTGAAGTGTCTGGACTACAGAGAACCTTCTGGAATCTTGTTCCAGTGAAGGAAGAAGGGCTCAAAACACGACTGAGATGGATTTGCATCAGCAGGTTGAAGAGATGTTTGGATCCGATTTTAGTTAATTTGAAGAAAAAACACATGTAATAGTTCTTCTGCTGTGATCTAAAGTTCTTCAGAGTTTGCTGGTGAGGTGAATTCCCCCAAAGAGGGAATGATGCGGAGGGTGATGAGGTGGCCCCTGTCTCCCTGTGTGATTTACTAGGAAAACCGAAGCAGTCTCCTCGAGTGGGACTGTCACCCAGGTCTGTGTTGCTGGGGCAAGGGCAGAGGACCTCTCTCCTGAGCACAGGAGACAGAGTGTGTGTGGGTGGTGGGTCCGCTGCCAGTTCGGAAGCCATCAGCCCGATGACATCAAAGGCTTGTTTTTGTGTTGTTTTGTTTCCAGCTTTCTGAAGGTATAATTTACAAATAAAAGATTGTGCATAGTTAAGATGTGCAACTTGATGTTTTGATATACATCTGCTTTGTGAAATCATCCTCATAATCAAGTCAATTCACATACCCGTCATGTCAAATAGTTATCTTTTTTGTGCTTGGAGGGGGGGGGACACTTGATTATCTATGCTCTTAGTAAATTTTGAGAATACAATACCATATATTTTTTAAGTAGGCTCCACGCCAATGTGGGGCTTGAACTCACAACCCTGAGATCAAGACCTGAGCTGAGATCAAGAGTTGGATGCTCAACTGACTGAGCCCCTACGGTACCATGTTACTGACTAGAGTCACCAGTCTGTACAGTAGATCCCCAGAACTACTCATCTTATAGCTGAAAGTTTGTGTCCTTCCACCAATATCTCCCTATATCCTTCTCCCTTCCGCGATTGGCAACCACCGTTCTACTCTTAGCTGCTATGAATTCCTATGATCGAGATCCCACCTGTAAGTGAGATCATGGAGTATTGGCCTTCCTGAATCTGGCCGATCTCTCTTAACGTCATGTCCTCCAGGGTCATCCGCGTTGTCACTAATGACAAGTCTTCCTTCTTTTTAAAGGCTAAATAATATTTCATTGTAGATCCATGGGTATATCCAAGATGGATACTTAGATTGTTTCCCTGTCTTGGCTATTGGGAATGATGCTGCAATGGACTTGGGAACTCAGGTATCTCTTTGAGATCTGATTTGATTTTGTGTGGATAAATACCTAGAAGAGATTGCTGGATTATAAGGTAGTCCTATTTTTAATTTTATAAGGAACTTCCATACTGTTTTCCATAATGACCGTACCAACGGACGTTCCCACCAACGCTGTGCAAGGGCTCATTTGGCTCCACATCCTCACCAATATTTGTCTTTTGCCTTTTTGATATTCACCATCATTAACAGTATGAGGATATCTTATGGTTTTGATTTGTACTTCCCTGTTGATTAGTGATGTTGAACACCTTTTCATGGATCTGTTGGCCATTTATATGTCTTCTCTTGAGAAATGTTTGTTCATGTCCTTTGCCCATTTTAATTTTTCCCCTATTGATACATAATAGTTTCTTACATATTTTGAGTATTAACCCCTTATCAAATACATGGTTTCTCCCATTCCATAGACTGTCTCTTCACTCTGTTGACTATTTCCTCTGTTGCGCAGAAGCTCAAAGATGTTTCCTAAGGCTGAGACTCCTGCGCTATGAATAGAGATATTTGAGCTTTAACCGGCATCCTACTGAGAAGTTGAATCAATGGTCAGTATCTGAGGCCAGGAAAAGTGTCAGCTGCTGGAATATCATAGAGCTCTGCCTTTCAGGTATTTGCATACTCAAAGAGACTTCATCTTCAACGACAAGGATGCAAAGAATGCGTGAATAATTTAAAACAGGCTTTGAGCACGCTGACAATCAGAAACGAGCAGGTCACCTACCTAGATACCTGCGGGGTGGGGGTCTGTGTTGCTCTGAGAGCGGAGGCAGAACCGCGAGGCTCTGAGCAGGGACGTGGGAAATGAGGAGGCGCGGTTCAAGCCTCCATAGAAGAGGCGTGGTCCAAACAAAGCCGGGGGATGTCCTCGACCCTAAGCTCAGAACGACTAGATTTAAACTCATAGTAAATATCTGCAACCGGTGGAGATATTAGCGGGCTGGAAGGAGGAGAAAATGAAGCAAGACAGAGGTTCTGACTCGGTTTTACCAGCTGCGGCAGGCAGGGACCAATCATGGGAGCGAAAAGCCTCCAGAGAAGCCAGCGTGGCCGTCCTCTGCGGGTCCCTGCGAGGCAGGCACAGGGGAGAGGGCACCTGTCCCTGGGAGGGGATTTGCACACCCGTAGTCTGCATTCCTTGTGTTGGTCAGGGCACACCCAGGAGGTTGTCTTGGGAGAGGAGGCTTGCAGTTAAGGCAAATACAGAAATAAATACACTTGCCTCGATATTGAGTGAAGGAAGCTACTCAGAGACAAGACCTAAGAGCTTTGGGAAGTGCGCCCTTCGCCCGGCACAGTTTGCAGGGGCTGCTGGGACGGGTGATGTGGAGTGATGGCACCACCGGGGAAGAAGCAGAGAGGGGTATTTCATGGCAGACTGACCCCCCAAAAAGATTTGTGACCAGGAATCTGAACACTCAGGACACTTGGGCAATTTCCAGAAACTAGGCAGGCATTCCAGGGTGGAGCCCCTGGGCCCTCGTACAGGATTCGGTTTGCCCATCCGGCCCCAAGGCCCGGGAAGTGGTTCCCCTGGACAAATGCCCCTGGACACCAGATCTGGGGCGGGACTGGCCTTGAGTCGGGGCAGCTATGGCCATTCCACCAGGCCAGGGACCTACAGGGCTGCAGTGGGAGATGCGATCGGAACGGCGGAGCCTGAGCTGGGACGTTAGAGAAGAAGGGAAGGTCTCCCTGACAGGCTTCTTCTGATGTCATGTGTGTGACAGTTGCACACATCACTCTGGCTCCCATCCTGCCGTCCGGGATGGCTCAGAGCCACACCCCGCACCAGGGAGTCTGGGGAATGCCGTCTCATTCCCACCAGCCGCACGGCCGGCTGATTATTGGGGTTCTACTATTGTGAGAAAACAAGGGAGTACTAATACTGTCGGGGACCAACTAGTGGTCTAGAGCACAGGTGCTCTCACGGTCCAGAAGGACTGAGTTAAAATTCAGAACATACGAACTGTGAAGACGGAAAACCCACTGAGGACCGTGTTACCTGAGTGGAACTCTAAGTGAGGTATCTGCTAAATTTACGAAGCTGGCAAATAGCAGTCAGATTGCTTCCTTGAATTTAATATTTTTCTGATTATAGAACCAGGACCATTTCATTGTCCTTAACTTAGGAAAAAAATTAAAAAGGCAGAAAATCAAATAGAATTAATAATTATCACACCATCGAAAGGTAACGACCTCTTCTATGTTTTTTTAAATGTTTTATTTATTTATTTTATAGAAAGAGAGAGAGAGAGAGCATGATGGGGGGGGAGGAGGAGCAGAGGGAGAGGGAGACGCAGACTCCCCACTGAGCAGAGAGCCTGACATCCCAGGACCCCGGGATCATGACCTGAGCCGAAGACAGACACTTACCTGACTGAGCCACCCAGGCGCCCCTCTCTTTTCTGATTGTACATATTCTTCCTGTACGTTCCATAGATCGATATCTTACATAGTATGTTTATAAGAGAATCATACCGTATCGGCTATCTTATAACAGAACTTTTTTCCCTCGTTTTAATAATTTTATCAGTGTCTGTACTCTTGGTTGTCTATGTCCTCAGATTTCATTCTTTTTCTGCTGGAACCGAATGTAGGGAAGAGAGAGAAGCAGTCAGCTTCCTGGGCATGCTCTCCTGAGTGTCTTTCAGAAAAGGAGAAGGTCTCAAGAAGTCCTGGAGAAGGAAAGCACCACGGTCCCTCCCGGTGCGACACGGCGTGGACCGAGTCATTGAGCCCAACCCGCCCACGCTGTTCTCATTCGCTCCTTTTCCTCCGGTGCTGGTAATAACTGCCGCGGGAGGGAAGAGAGTGAAAGCACACCTCCGCTCGCCAGTGTTCTGTGTTTATAGACACCGGTGCAGGTGGAAAGGGGGCCCCAGCATCTTCGTCGCTATCAAAGCCCCAGTAGGCTGTGACGCGTGCCCCAGGTCCACCGAAACGGCGTCCTCCGGGCCAGCCACCTCCCCCGAGCTGCTGTCTGCAGGGTGCCTCATCCAAGTCCAAGTGGAGTGAGATGGGGGGGTGCAGGGGCGCCCTAAGGGCAGGCACAGCCTTCCAGCTTGAACGTTAATTTGTACTGCAAATTACATTTCCCAAGGTCAGCTTTTCCTTGGGCTCTAGATTAGCTTTAGGTGTGTGTGTGTGTGTGCGTGTGTGCGTGCGTGTACGTGTGTACGTGTGCGTGCATGCATGCACGTGTGTATGTCTTAGAGGGCAGACCCAGCTGTATAAACAGTTTATTGGTTCCCCGATCTGTCCTCATTAGGGATAGATACTTTATGGCTAGCAAATGCTCCCTGAGATTTCACTGTGAATTAATATTCCTTAAACACACACGCACGCACACACGCACACACACGCACGCACACACACCACCTCCCGGACGTGATAGATCGCAGGCTCACCCAGTGCTCGGGAGGTCAGAGCGCGCTGAGGAATCAATCTCGAGCTATTCTCCCCGAGTTCCTCAGGAGAGCCAGAAGCGGCCTGATCCCTCGCTCATCATTTCTCAGGGTCTTTCCGCCCCGCAGCCCCCGGTCCGGCCGGCGCTGAACCAGGCCGGCGTCTTTGCTGCGGACGCAGAGCGCAGGGTACGCGCTGGGGCTGCGCGCGCCGCGGAGGGAGAAGCCGGGTCCCCGTGTCCCCGTGTCCCCGCACGGTGGCCGGCCCCCAG
>CM052885.1:2538992-2565610 GCA_028534135.1 Potos flavus
TGCAGAATTTCTTTGCATAAATTACAGCCACAGTGATAGCATCGCTTTCACAAAAGGTGGCCTCCAATCGATTCAACCCTCCGAGTGGCGTGGCAGGTGGGTTTTGGTGGCAGAGAAAGGATGTCCTGCGGTCCTTCGGAGCTGCCCATTGTACCCGGGGCTCCCCTGGCAGAGGGCTGCACCTTGGGCTGTTTGCTGGTTCCGCTGATTTGCTTTCACTTCTTAGCATTCGCTAACCACTTGGTTTTTATTTTTCTGGGAATAAAGGGCGAATGGTAATGGGTACCGCCCTCCACCTTCCCGTCCGGAGGAGGCACATTTGGGGGTGAACCCCGGAGTGGAGAAATGGTGCAGGTAGCCTTTTCCTACAATGCCTTCCCTGACCTCCTTTTTCTCTTCCTCTCCTTTCCCCCATCCCTTGGACGAAGATGATTTCTAAATTTTGTACATTTTTAATGCTCTCGGGTCTTCTCATATCTGGAAAAGCACAGAACCCGTGCTGCTCTGGGAAGTTCTGAGACATGGCCTCCCTTCCCCAGGCTCAAACCCCCAAGAAGACAGTCTTCTTCAGGAGGCTGGGAGCATGTTTTGTAAGCCTTTCTATTGAAACGAGGCCGCTAGCCAGCCGTGCGTGTCTGTATTGTGGTGGCCCCAGAGTGCTCCGGACAATCTGTTTGAAAGAAAAGGGTTGGGAAGACTCTCTGGACAGAGGCAGCTAATTTCCATCCTTGAGGCTTTCTCTCACAAAGGACACTCGATTTAAAAAAAAAAAAAAGATTAAGTCTGTGGAAAATTTGCTCCCATTTCCAAATGGGTTGCCTTTGGTTGAAATAGAATATTTTCACATTTTCTCAGTAGAGTGATGCTTTTAGGGCCAACATCCTCTGAGGAGAGTGAACGTCACACATCACACCTATACGCTGCACAGCGGATTAGATGGTGAACAATTCTGTGGCTATAGGCATACGGTCGGTGTTTAATACAGGTTAAGTGGATCAGTGAAAAATAACGTTGTCATTGCTGCTCCAAAAAGTAGTGATGATTAATAGATGCAAGTTTACAATCCCTTTCATAATCTCAGCATATAAAAGCCTTATCAGCTTTTGCATCACCATGGAAACCTTTGATATGTATTCCTGGGGGCAAAACAGCAGGAAGGCCCTCCTGTGTGTGTGTGTGTGTGTGTGTGTGTGTGTGTGCGCGCGCGCGCGCGCGCGCACACACACAGGGAAAAAGCACCCGGGCAGCCGGGGGTCTGCGAGGGCTCCGAGTGCATCGTGTGTATTCAGGGCTGGTCACGAGTCCACACGCTCCCGTGGCATGATATAGGAAATGTCACATAATGCAGCCTTAGGTCGTAAAAGTTTTCCATAAATAGGAAGGGGCTGAGTGGGAAAGAATAGTGACACTAAAGACAATTAAGGGAGACAAGATGTATGGGGACAGCAGTCGATTTATTTTTTTTCAAATCGGATTATCCCGTTGCCCATCCTCTCACTGGTTTGCGATGTCAGATTCCGGATGGTTGAACAGAGAGCTGGATCAAGTCCCTGGTGCAAGCGTGTGTGTGTGTGTGTGTGTGTGTGTGCGCGCGCGCGCGTGCGAGTGTGTGTGAGTGTGTGTGCACAGCTGTAGGAACCCGTGTGTCTGTGCCCAGTGAACTCCATGGGTCTGGCCCTGTAGCCGTGAACAATTACCCAGGAAGTAACCCCTCTTACCATTTGAATAGGAAACCTTCTGAAGGAGAACCCAGCCTCAGGGCCCCCCTTGGGGCAGAAAGAAAGGCTTGACCACTCTCGGAAGGTGGCTTGGCTTAATGACATCCGCCAGGGCTGTTCCTATGTCTCCATGTTTTAGCCTCCCCCCCCTCAGTTCCTTAGATTAAGAAAGGAAAACCTATTGAAATGATCCTGTGGGGTTTCTCTTTTGTTAAAAATAAAGCTCATCCCTCCCAGATCTTGGGCGTTAGGGAGAGGGACTGCGCCGTCTGGCTCTGGAACCGGGCAGATCTGCGGGCTCATCCCGACTCCCCCCACAGCTTCTGCTTCGTCCTTACCACCTCTTCTGCAGCTTTCCTAGTGAGAATTTCTCTATCTGCAGAGCAGAGGCGATACTGCCCACCTCGCTGGGTCGTACTATAGAGTGCTGTTTACGCCGGAAAAACACGGGGCACCCAATAGAAGCTTAATAAATAAATAGGGGTCCTTACGGATCGCGCGCGTGTATATCAATGTACGCAATGTCCTTAATGTTGATTCAAAGCAAGCGCATTCTTCTGGACTAAAGATAAAAAGGTCATAAAATCCCAGAGACATACTTCCCTCAAACATTCGCAAAGCTTTAAATAAGGAGATAATATAACAGGGTCTCAGCTCTGCCGCTAATTAGTTATGTAACCTTAACGAGTTGTATCACCTTCCTAGCTTTGGTTGTGAACAGAGCTGTGTTCTCGGTGATGCTGGCCAGGCCGTGCGAGGGGAAGCAACTTTGCTGGGGCCTCCGGGATGATTCACGTCCGCCACCCTCCCAGCCGGTTCCTCCAGACCCGCTTCTTTCTCCTCTTTGGAGGCAGTGGCCCTTCTTTTCATCTTTCCCTTGTCTCCAGGCTGTTGAAGGCAGGTGTTGTCCTGGTCCTTGGGAGCAGGCAGCCAAGGTTCGGCAGTCTGGCTCTAGCCCACCCACCTCCCCCCTGCACCGGGCATGCCCCGTCCCTTGACCTGGAGCCCCAGGTCTCCGCTCTCCTGGTCAGGAAATCGCTGTGCACACCTCCCAGAAACGGCTCCACGCTCTCCCAGTTTATGCCCTGGGAATCAGCATTCCTCTGCCGACCCTCTGGTTTTGCCCCCAATTGACTCTCCTACCAGATCTTCAAGTTCCACACCCCTAATAGGAGACCGTAACCCCAGCTTCCTTCCAGCATCCTGTTTCCAAAATATTTCGAATCTGAGCCAAGAAGGACATCCAGCCATCCAGCCTGGCAGCAGAGGAGTGGGAGACTGGTCACTCTGGGTAGCGTGCCTTGGTGCCAGAGGGACGTGTCCTCCATCTGCAGGGACACAGGAGTTGGATCCCGCACAGAACAAAAGGCAGTCCTGGCAGCGTGAGCCGGGGAGGAAGAGCCACTCAGCGAAGATGGCAGTGCTGAAGGTGACCAGCAGGCTGGGTCCCAGTGATAATTAGAGGCAGCCCGGCGGGCAGCAGCTGAGGCCCCATCCCCGAGAGCCATTTCAATTGCGGAGTCGGCGCAGAAGGGCCTATTGGCCTGATAGTCATCTCTGCCCAGCCATTTGATCGCAGGGAAATAATAGCCCCAGCCTCACTGTGTTAGGCTGCAATGAGGACAATGACCCGCCGTGAAAGGAGTTAAAAAGATTCTGGGGAAGGGACAGGCAGGCCCGCACGGTGGCAATTCAAGATCTTTTGGATGCTGTTAGCTCGTTCTTTAATTAAGCCCCTCTTCTTCAGCTCATCCTGCAGAAATGGACTTGCCTACCATCTGCCATCCAAAAAGGGGAGAGGAACAGTGACTTCACACTGTTACCTTCAGAGTTTTGGTGTGACCCATGGGGATTTTTCGAGGGAGGCTGCCACAGACTTGCTTGCTCTTGCTTTCTTCCTCGCTCTGGATGATTCTATGAAAGCCACATTAGAAAGTGTGTGGGCCAAGCAATTTCCTTCATCAAGGGGAGAAGGTCATAAATAGCATTCATTCTGAGAACATCAGGCACACAACCAGCTTCCCATGAGACGCACAAGCACTAGGGTCCCCTTAATTTGCTTCATCTCCATTTCGTCCCCCAAACTGCATCTGTGCCTGACAACTGGGGCACAAAATATTTTCCTCTACCAGAAGATTCGTACTTCCTGCAGCAGCATGTAGTGAACAATCAGGGCCTGTGACATGTGACATGGGATCGTGTCACTTTCTGAACAACCTAGTTCTGTTTGGCGTCACTGTGGTGGTACCTGGTTTAGGCTGTTCAGTGCTCATTCCATTCGGCGGATCGTTCCCATTCACACGGGCCTGTGACGGGCACGAGCCCGTGTCCTGCCACAAAGCAGCAGGAGGCACCTGTCTGAGCCCCTGGAAAGCTTGTCCTTGCCAGAATTGTGTCAGCATGGCTCCAGTGCTCGTCCCCCTCCCCTACAGATGCTGGCGCATTTTCAGGAAGGGACCCCGAATGTGCTGGTTCTCTCTCGCACACAGGCCAGCTGTCTCCCTCACTAAGGGAGGCTGGTGCAAACCCAGCCCAGCCTGGATTCCCCCCCATGCCTGCTGCAGCTCCAAAGTGCTTGGGCGGCTGGTTCCCGAGGACCGGGCCTTCTCTACTGCAGTGCCCCGTGGAGAACTGCTGCGCCATGTCATGAATAGGGAAGCTAAGGTCCTTACTGATTTGTGCAGGATAAAAAGAAAGTGAAAGTCAGAGATCCCTGTCCCGGCTGCCTGGCTTGAAAAATTGACTGTGCCCTGAGAAGCTATAAATGCAACAGCGGGAAGTGGTTCTCCTCCTACCTGGGAAACTGCCCCCTGATGGGCTCGCCCATTAAACACCTGCCCCTTCAGGCCTGCTCTTCTGTCTCTAAGCCCCGCCCCTGCGGCCGGCCCCGACCCCTCACGCGTGCTCCGGACACACCCCTTCTGCCTATGTCCTCACCTCATCCTTGACGTCACCTTCATTCCTCACTGCTCTGCCTGTCAGGACCTCCGTGGATGCCCGTGTTCTCTGATTGCTCGATTCTTCCATTATCAGCCCAAAGCTCACTGGGTCTAGGGAGCTGAGAGAGCATTTTTATTATATGCTTTTAATTATTTAGATAAAAGATGCCGAGGCTCAGATTTATCTCTACTGTCTAAGGAAAAACGGAGATTTATATGCAACTCCACTTTCAAAAATGCAGCCTTGAGAAGGAAGCTATGATTCAATTGAAGATATTCAGGAAAATCTGCAAATTGGATAAGCTTCATGATTTTTAGCATTTCAAATAGATTGTGAGCCCTTATTGTGATGTGTAATTGTTTTGGAGGCTATGGGCCGATGATGGCTGTCACCTGTCCTCTCAGACAACTGTAGGGGCCCACCATCTCCCAGGGTGGGTCTAATTTGGAGGCTGGGGGAAGGAGAGAGAGAGAGAGAGAGAGATGCACCAAGAAAAGTCTGGCTTCTCAAATGACACATAACGTACTTGTGAGATAGAGAAGAAAACAGAGGCAAGAATTTTCTAGGATTTCTAGGGGCCTCTGTATGTCTAGCGCGAGGTCTCTATGCGCCACTCCACAGGGAAGTCAAAATTTCAGTTTCACAAATCACACACACACACACACACACACACACACCCCAGTTCAGGAGGGTCCAAGCAGAGTGTTCTCCCCAGGAGAGGGGCCACATGTGGCGGACTTGGGGCTTGTCAGTGTTCTGCAGGTGGGCAGGCTCTCGCGCTGGGCGGGCCCCACAGGTGTAGGAGCATGACTGTGCCAGACCTGAACCCCAGCCCTTCCCCTCTCCCATGATGGGGGGGCCTGCTGGGCCCACGACACACCCAGAGATGGTTCTGCAATGTCTCCAGATTTCTCTCCTTCCTCCTCCAGTCACTTTCCAGTCCTGCTCCCTCTCTGTGGGCTTGCTAAGACTTGTGGTTTCCCACAATTCCTTCTATTCCTCCCCTCACCTAATGCTATCCTTCTTTTCTCAACATTCGTATTGACAACTAAGATTTTTATTTCCAATTTTATGATTGCGACTCTGAAACGTTGTACCTTGCTTACATCTGTCTGTTGAATCCTGACCACACAGCTTGAAGCCTGCTGGTCGGCTCTGCCTGCACATCCCCAGCCCGCCCCACCCCCACCCCCGCCTCCCTGGGGCCGAAGGAACAGAGAGCCTGCATTCTCTGCTCCTGACCCTGTCCTTCACAGCCTGCTGCTTCCCGTATCGCCCACCTTTAATCAACGGCATCCCCGTAATTAGCCAAACTAGAAAGCTAGTCCCTCCCTATGCGCACCCCTTCAATTTATTGGGGGGGTGTCTCTCCTGACCACCGCCGCTGCTCAGGTTCAGGCGCCTATCATTCCTGCCACGCAGGTGCAAAAGCACGAACTGGGCTTCCTGCCTCCAGGTTGGTCCTCACCTTCCAATCTGTCTTCCACCTGCCTCCAAACTGATTTTCCATAAACAAGACTTGTGTTTTCCAGCACTCATGACATAAGCTCCTTAGCCTGTCACTCGAGGCTTTCCACATGCACTCTTGTACCAACCTGTCAATGCACCTCCCAGGCTCCTACTCACCCGGGCCCCCCATGCCCGAGAGACTGTGATCAGGTTCTGCAAGTTGCAATGCCTTTCCTCTCTGCTTGGTGAAATACATTTTCGAGGCCTCTTTAAATGTTATCTTTGCTATATTCTATGTAATACGCACCATGTGATATATGCTGCATCGTATATGCGGTCATGCAATATGATATATGCTACCTGCTATATGCTCTGTGATATGCTGTCCAGGACACTCTAGGTGGTGTATGGTAACGCTGTGTGGTATACGCCATATGCTATATGCAATATGGAATACGCAGTGGGGGCCTGCGAGTCAGAGTCAGAGGCTCACGGCAAGCGCGCACTTCTGTCTCCAACTCTGGGTGCCCTGCCTTTTCACATTGGCAGCTGAGTGTGGCTCAAGGTAAACGGGGTAGATGCTAAAGCCTGGGATGGCTCTGGGAGCCTCAGTGTGACTGTCGTCTCGGGCCCTGGGATGCAACCCTAGTCCACTCTTCCTCCGGCCAGGGAGATGGCATGCTCACTGTCACCGTCATCGAGAGCAAGCTGTGTGCTTATTAGCTGTAACGACACAGTTAGTATCATTACTTTGTTCTTTTCAAAGCACTCCTCCTTCGTCTTCTTATTGAGGGCAGTGGATTTTATCCCCATTACACAAGTGAGGAGAGAGAGATGCAGAGAGGAGGGCTTTTTCAAGGCAGCAGTTAAATCCCGTGTTTCCCGCCCACCCCCGCCGACCCCCGGGCCGTCCTGGGGGAGACCTGCCTCCCTTCCTCCTGCCTCTCTCCCCGCCTTGGTGCTCCTTCCTCTGGTTCTCCTGACTCCCGTCCCGTTCTCTGGCTGCTCTGAAGACTTTCCCTCAGCCTCACCCCACACCATGTCTTCCTCTGAAGAGCACCAGGTGCCAGACACGTAAAATGCGGAAGGATGAGAAGGGACAAGTCGACAGAGGCCGGTGGGCCGGCAGGAGGGACACTCCCCACCCCCAGGAATTCCCTCGGGTGTTATCAACCTGGACACCTGCATATAGGACCATCTTCACTCCACTCCCCGTGTCTTTAAAGAACATTGATTTGACATTTGTTTTCTGCGTCTTGACCAAAATAACGTGTAATAGTCATAGTTGATGTTCCCCAGAGGTGTTGATGATACTCATTTAAAATCACTAATTGAGAGGGCTGAAGTGAGTCATGCATGCGTGATGTTGTGCGAAGTTTGTCAGACTTCAGTGGGAAAGAATCACCTGGTAGACTTTCTGAAAAACGTGGTTGGCCTCATCTTTAGCGGTTGTGATGGAATAAGTCACCGGACTCCTGAAGAGAGATGGAGCGGGGGAGAGAGAGAAAGAGAGAGGGGGAGAGAGAGAGAGGGAGGAGAGAAAGAGATGGAGGGGGAGAAGAGAGATGGGGGGAGGAGAGAGAGGAGGATCCGGGAGGGGAAGGAGATGGAAGGCAGAGGAGAGAGAAGAGGATGAAGGGAAGGAGAGATGGAAGGGATAGGAGAGAGAGAAATGGGGGGAGGAGAGAGAGAGAGATGGAAGGGAGAAGAGAAAGAAATGGAGGGGGGAGGAAAGTGAGGAGGATAAAGGAAGGAGGAGAAAGAAGGATGGGGGAGGGGAGAGAAAGGAGCAGAGCGAGGGAGGAAGAGATTGGGAGGAAGGTGTGTCAGGCTGCCCAGCTGCCCTGGAGGGAGGGAAGGGGAGGTGGGCCGGAGTCCTGGGCAGGGTGGGTGAGGGGCAGGTGGACGGATGTTTGGCAGACCAACCTCACACAGCTCTTGGCTCAACTATTCGTGCGGCTTGCTTTACTGTGCCTTTCCTTTAATATCACTTCCTCAGAGAAACCTTCCCTGATCTTCTCACATAGTACAGGGTCCCCTTCCTCCCCATTTCTTGTTTTTATGACACTTCCTTGGTCTTGAAGCCCTCTCTGCCTTCTGTGATCCCTCGGCCTGCTGATGCCGTCATGCCCGCTCTCTCCGCGGCACGCCGAGCTCACTGCTGCCTCCCCAGGCCCGGACACAGCGTCTGGGGATGTGTGCAGTCCGGATCCAGGCAGCGCTCCAATCCGGGGAGTTGTGCTGTGCGTGCGCCCGGGACTACGGCAGAAGGCCGCCCTGCAGAGCGCCTCATGCACCAGCGTGGGGATGTTGCACGGCGGCCCCCTGAGCCTGCGGTGGCTGCACCGGCATCCCCCTGAAGGAGGGCGGCTGTGTGAAGGTCAGAGCGGGTAAGAAACAGAGAACAGCCAGTGCGGACCAGTCAAACCTGGAGTAGTGGTGCGCCGTGGGAACCTGGTCCGGAATCTGAGCGCCTTCGATCTTTCTGGGACATCACAAGCACCATTATAATTAGAAATAGAATTACATGGAAAGGAATCCCCTGGGGTTTCTAAGCATCCTTTTTCTCCTTCACCAAATAAAGACATATGCATTTTGCATTAATATTAAGGAACAAATAAATTATAAGCAGACCAGAAATTATAACACGGTGGTGTGATGTCTGTAGATTTTTATGGTCTCTGGAGTATGCCCCTCTAGAAAGAATACATTCTTCCTGCTGTTCAAAAAAATATTCACCATTCTTTGTTAATCCAGCTCACCATGTCCACACAGGAGGAACATTAGAACAGAAAGTGTATTTAGAATTCTATGGGCCCCATTCTTCCAGTGCATTTCAATTAGAGACACCATTTGTCTTGTGTGTTTTATCTCTTGGAACATTCTCCCGTGTGCCGTTGGAAGATAACACTATTTGCAGGTCTCTCAAGTGGCTGGGTTTTACTCTGCGTCTGCTAACACCCGTAGGTGTGTATAATCTCACTGTAGCAGGATGTTGTCATGTCTTGTTGACGAATTAGCCCCTCACCCCAAATCTCAGCAGCTAAGAGTTCAAGTGTTAAATGGTGGGACAGTCCATCCAAAAGGGAGGGGACGAGGGCAGTGCTCAGGTACTGGCTGAGAGCTCTGACTGTATTTTCCCTGGGTCATGCCAGGTGCTGTCTGGCTGCAGACCCTCGTGGGCTCAACCGGGAGCCACAGATATTGTCCAAACATGAGATTAGCAACTAGAGCATATGTGATGAAGAACAGCAAATTCTTCTACGTTGGTACTCCAGGAGGGGAGTGCAAAACGCTGTAATATAACACTATATAATATAGAGGCATTTGTTGATCATCTACAATGTGCCAGACACTGGGAAAAACACTGGGGCCATAGCAATTCGTAAGACAATCTTCTTGCCCTTAAAGTACATGGTCTGGAGGAAAAGAAAGACAAGTAGACAGTTTATAGGATGATATGGTGAGGAATGGGAGATAGGTCTTCTCAGGAGCCCTGAGGACTGAAGAGGGCTGGTAAGTGGCGTTTGAGCTGTGTGAAGATCAGCTAGAAGAACAAAGAGAATTGAAGTGGGACAGAAAGCACATTCTAGATGGTCATAGAGGGCCACACAGTACACAGCGCAAGCATGGGCTTCCGCTGAAGGACTTTAGATCCTATTGAAAAGAATCCAGTTGGGAAGTTCCAAGAGGAACCTTGAGGTCATATCTTGATGACTGTGTTCAAGGATGGATTCCATGGGGAAGAAAAGTGAGATCCAACAAATTGAGGGAACTCTTTCAGAGGAAAAGAGACAACGAAGGTCTGTGCTAATGCAGTGATGGTGGATTCTAGGGTGATTTAAGGATTACATGGCTGCAATGAGGAGGGTTTGGAATCTCATTGGGATATGTTGAGTTGATGTTTCCAGCGAGCCAGGGAATGTAGAGAGAAGACAGTGTTTGAAGGTGAAGTCATGATTTTCAGTGCATGCCAATTTTAGTTGAGGTACCAGTGAGACATTCATCTGGCCACGAGTGCCTGGAGCTCCAGAACTGGGCTGGAATGTAGACATGTAAATCAGAACTTTCCAGAGCAGTCACACACCAGGTAGATAAGCCATGAGAATAAAAGTAGCAGGAAGATAACTATAAGATCCTTGGATTCGTAAAATTAAAGAAAATCAGAAGAAAGAGGCCATGGAGGCGGGCTGGGAGCAAGCAGTCAGAGAGAGAGGGGGAGATCCAGAAAAGAAAAATGTCACAAAAGCTAACAGGAGAGATTGCTGAGGAGAGATGTCATTGAAAGTATCCATCAGACCAGGAGGACCCCATCCTTAGACTTGCAAATCTGAGGTCTCAGGGGAACTTTGGATGAGTAATGTCTGTGGATTCCACAATAGATTGAGGGATTCCTGGGTGGCTCAGTTGGTTAAGCTCCTGACTCTTAATTTTGGCTCAGGTAATGATCTCAGGTTCGTAAGATGGAGGCCCACATCGGGCTCTGCGCTCAGCTGGGAGCCTGCTTGAAATTCTCTCCCTCTGCCTCTCCCCCCACTTGCATGCTTTCTCTGTCACAAATAAAAAAAATCTTAAAAAAAGAGCCAATTGAAAACTAAATAAAGTAATGAGGGTAAAATGGAGGTAAAGGGGAACCTAGAGTTAATCTGGCTCATTTGTAGTTGGAGAGACAGAGATCCAGTGAATTTGTTTACCCAACAACACCTGTAGACTAGAAAATAGGTTTCTATGTGGTTTAGAGGAAATATGCTTAGTGAGAAAAAGGCAGGGTCCTCTGGGGGGTCCTGAATCCCAGTCTAGAAATATAAGAATACAATATAGAGTCACGGGAGGTTCTTGAGCTGAGTGCTGGCACGTTCAGAGGCACATTTTAAGCAGATCTGTCTAACATAAGCAAGTATGCCACGGAAGGGAGACAAAGGATGTGGAAGCTGGACATGGACGGCGGGGCTGTCCCATACTCTGGGGATGAGGGTAAGCATAAAGGAGATGGACTGGAGGACTGGGTAAGAATCATGAGGACAGTGTCCATGAATGGAGGGGGAGCAAATGAAATAGAGAAGAAGCCTAACTAACGTTCTCTGCCTTCTTGTCTTGGAGGAAGAGAGACTCATCGGTAGAAACGGGAAAATCTAGGAGTACTGCTTCTTGGTGTACAAAATGCCTTTAAAGATGATAATTCTGATTTCCCAGGGAAGCATGTTTTAGATTGTTCCAGAAGAAGACTACTATTCACGTGTCGCCTAATACATCTCTTTAAATTGGTGCTTACTCACTTTTCAGTGGAACACAGCTCTGCCTTCGTTGTAGTCCCTCGTGAATTCTGGATCCTAGTCTGGCTGTTATTGTCCCTCCTCCCTACCCAGCCACGGAGCACGACCTTTCACTTCTTGTCAGGAGCAGCTGAGTGAAAGGGAGCAGCAGCAAGGTTTCATATTACGAATATTTCACTATTTTTACAAAAGGGACAAGAGCACACGCATTAGTACACTATGAAAATTACCCTAAATAAGTAAAATTAAATTATACTTGTCAAAATAGATGAACACGGCACATGCCACGATTCCATGCACCTAATTCTTTTAATTATATTATTTTCCTTACTAGCTAATTTGTGAAATTCACTAACACACAGTGGGCACCCCTGTCATTAGGGAGATGGTCTGCTTCTGCTCTAATAATACACAAGGTTTGCACACCCTGCTTCCCATGGCTTCTGGCATTCTCCACCTGGGGCACCGCGTAAGCTGATCGATTGGTTCTTTTTCTCTCTTCAAGCTTGTTGCAAGCTACATATTAATTTTCTCCTTTTGAAATTGGTGACTGGGAGATGAGTGTTCTCTGGGAAGATGGGAAAAACACCAATTTGCTCTGAAATTGGAAAGTCCAGTCTAGTCTAGAAGGACTGGTACATTGCCTTCTCTTTCCTGGTTGTGTGTGCGTGTGTGCGCACCTGCGTGCATATGCGTGTGTGTGTGTGTGTGTGTGTGTTCTTATGAATGCCAAGAGCAGGCACTGTGCTAGCTTCAGTTTGCTGGCCGGTGGAGCCGTCTTTCCTGACCACTCACCTGGAGGGACGCACAGCCATCTTGGCCGCAGGGTGCTCTGGGAAATCTTCAAGTTCAGACCATGCCACTGAGTTCCCTCGAGGGTGTGCTGCGCTCTGCAAGCGTTTTGTAGTTGTTGCCTGTTCAGTCCTCACAATAGCCCCATGAGTTAGGCATTTTGAGTTTCCTTTAAGGAGGCTGAAGCTCAGAGCAGTTCGATGGACTTCCCAAGTTCATGTACCTGGTGAATGACGGGCTGGGAATCCATGTTTGTACCTGCTCCCGGATCCCTGTGGCTTTCGTCAAGCTGCCCTCGGCCGCGCGTTATTACAGAGAGTCAGGTGTGTTCAGGAGACCCAGAAGCGGGAGATGAGAAGAGAGCCGTCGGGGAGGAGGTGGAGGACAGCTGTCAGAGGCAGCCACTGAAGAAAGGCTTGCACAGTTATCTCACTCCGAATTTTAACTGCTTTTTTTTTTTTTAAAGTACGAGTTTACTGAAGAACACTGAGAAAGTCCCACGATCGACGTCTGTCGATACTGCATTTGCGTATTTTCTCTGTCAATATCTTCTTGCTTTCAGGCCGGTGTGCACCTCTGGTGTGGCTGTCACCACGGTGCCCTCCCCGCGCCCCCGTGCTGGCCCTCGGGCTCCCTTCTGAGGAAGAGCACTCAGGACGCCAGCACACGGTGCCTCCTGGCTTCCTCCTTGGCCGGGCCCCCTCTGAACCCTGGGGCGCACGGCCTGGGGCTGCCTGCACGATGTCGTCCACCCTCGTGCTCCCCGGCTGCAGGTGACAAGCAGGTGGCGGAGCCTGAGGACCTCAGGGTGGGCCCAGCCCCGGCCCCCAGCTCCGGAGCGAGTGCTGTCCCAGGCTTCCAGGTGAAGCAGAGGCTGTCCTCGCGGACGCCCACCCAGAGGCCGGCTGGCGAGGGCACAGGTGAAGGCTGATCTTGCCTGGAGCCACTAAGTTTGGGTGGTTGGGGACATTCATGGTCACCGGACACAGACACAGCTGATGATCCCACTCTCCCAGAGATCTTCACTCGGTGTACCTATTGCCCAAAAGAAAGCCTCTTTCAGATGAATCTCTCCGGTTTCATTATGACAATGTTCATATAATAAGCGGAAACAATTTATGCGGACACTACTTTTAAATGTCTAATGTGGTCATGAACCAAGTCTGATCGATGGAGACGTTGCTGCGCCCAACTCAGGAGGACAGGCTTGGCAGAGAGGCTCTTTCATTGTCCTGAGGGACAATTTGGGGATGCCTAACGTTCCCCTGATATTCAGGAACGAATTTCGATTTTTTCAGCAGTTTCTCCTCCTCATCCCAGGACACATTATTATCTTCCAAAAAGATACAAGGCAGATATATTTTCAAAGGGCTGATATATCTGACGACAACACCAGGCAGTTGGGCTGAGCACAGCTCTCAGATCTGCGGCTTTCTCCACCCAAACTCCAGGGCTGTCTTTAGCTCCTGCCGCTGGGGTGCAGTCTGAGATGAGCCCCCATCGATTTTCTCAGGGGAGTCCCACCATGAACGGAGGGATAGGGGCTCATAAGCTTTTGCTTCGCTCCTCCTTCCAGTTAAAAGACTGGCAGACTCTGTCTAGATGGGGAGCTGATAAGCATTTTTAAATCTCCTCTTCGTGTATCCAGGTCTTCGGAAATTCCTGGATGTTGTAATGACACACGGCATCTCACTGCTTGTCGCATTCCTGGCCCAGGACCTCTGTCCGATTTTGCCCCCTCTGAGAACACTTCTGCCATCAGTGTCTCCTTCTCAACCGTCAGGACTCTTGCGGATGTGCTGCTCTGACCATGTGACCTGGAGAGTTTCCCAAGTGTGTCTTTTGTGCTTCATCTACCCTGCTGCATTTTTAAAAAGCATTTATCAGTATTTGAAAATATCCTATTGCCCTAGTGGTTTGCTTATTTACGGCCTTTCCTCTACTTTTTTTTTTTTTTTAAGATTTTATTTATTTATCTGTCAGAGAGAGAGAGAGCACAAGCAGGCAGAGACAGAGAGAAAAGCAGGCTCCCTGCTGAGCAATGAGCCCGAAGCGGGACTTGATCCCAGGACCCTGGGATCGTGACCTGAGCCAAAGGCAGCCGCTTAACCAACTGAGCCACCCAGGTGTCCCAACCTTTCGTCTACTTTTGCTAGAATGAAACTCCGTGAGAATAGGATGCTTTCGAGTTATTCCCTGAGTTATTCCCCACAGCCTGGAACATAGCCATCGCCCCATAAATATTTGTCAAATGAATGAATGAAGAAATGAGCAGATGAGTAATCGAGTTCCTTCACAGAAACTGCTAAAATGTCTCGACTGGGTTGTGTCTCTATCCCTGCTGACCACCTCCATCCCATCCTCCTAGCCTTGGCTCCAGATGCTTTTCCCCTGGATGCAGATCCTGTCGGTGGTCCCTTCCCTCTGCAGCAAACCCGACACCTTCAGCCTTCCTTGTGTGTTTTAAACCTCCCGCTACATTGCAAAAGTTTTCATTTCATCCTTCTCCACCCTTTCCCTTTTATTTATTCTGCTGGAGCCGATGCATGCTGGTGGGGGGACATCACAGGCTCGGGAAGCAGCACCCAGGAGGTCAGGAGACAGCTGCTCTGCCTACCGGATGGTACAGTTCCCGGGTATCCCTACAGGGGACAAAATGGGGTCAGAGCAGACGGTCCTTGTCATCTGTTTCCAGGCAGTGTCCCACAAGTGCGTGGAGACAGTACCTGTTCAGTTCACTGTGGTTGGCCCATGTGTACCTTAGGCTCCTAAAGGCGACTTCGGCTGCATTTTTTTTTTTTTTTTTAAGATTTTATTTATTTATTTGACAGAGGGAGAGATCACAAGTAGGCAGAGAGGCAGGCAGAGAGAGAGAGGCAAGCAGGCTCCCTGCTGAGCAGAGAGCCCGATGCGGGGCTCGATCCCAGGACCCTGAGATCATGACCTGAGCCGAAGGCAGAGGCTTTAACCCACTGAGCCACCCAGGCGCCCCTCGGCTGCATTTTCTGCTCCGTGGTACAGACCGAGCTCTGAGATCTGAGGCTACTAGCCAGACACGTGCTTTAACATAAGTTCGTGCTCATTCATCTTCAGTAAAACAATCTTCTACATATATATGTTTTATAGATCCGCATTGGGAAAGAATTTAAAATGATTTTTTTTGTTCTGTCTTCAAATAGGTAATACATTTCAAAATCGGGGTGTAACTTACATAGAGTTCTAGGAAGTGCTTTAAAAACTCAGAGACTTGACTCTGATTTGTAAGGTGGGCTGAGCAGACAGAATTTCAAGGCTCTCAAGTGTGTATTCAGTGGTGGGATACATTGTATTTGAGTTAGAACTTACCACTTTTAGGATAAATAAGATGCAGGCTGCTCTCTATCTGTTTTTTAAAAGTATCCCAGGAAACTAGGCTTAATGCTTTGCCAGAGAGTGAGCATTTGCCCTTGACCTTGGCATCAATGCCCTCCCTCCAACATCTAACTATTCTCCAGAGGAGCCAGCTTCGCACCCTTGCGTGGGAGAGAGGGCGGGGGGTTGGGGGGGAGTCAGGGAATAGCAGACTCTAGCAAAGGGGGACAAGGGGGAAGAAGAACACTCCCTCCCCCCCCCCGCCCAGTGCCAATATGTGTGAGGCATTACTGGATGGTTTAAATGTGGGACTTCTTTTTATTCGTTTGATCAATAATCAGCACATAGAAATTCAGCAGATACTTTACACCATTTCTTTCTATCTTTTCGGATGGAATTCTACTTGTATTTGTAATACTTTGAAATTACTTAATCTCTCATTAAGCTGCTGGAGTATGCCTTTTTAAATGATGTTTGCATAGGCCATTAATCAGAATGAATAAAAGAGAAGTCCTACGATCTAGGACATTGCTTTTAGAATTGATGCCTACCCAGTTCCTTATCCTGAATTTACTTAGAATACAGACAGGACTTACATTTGCATGAACCATTGAGGACTGCTTATGCTGAGTTACAGTTTAAGTAACTACATAACTACAGTGGGTTAAAAAGTGCCAAAACCAGGATGCCTCTTTCCATATTTGCCCTCCGATTTAGTCCAGAGGATAACTCATATATACATCCACTTATTTGTACAATTTTTATACATTTATATGTGGTATATAATGTTAGACTCCCATCTGTCATGTATTGGAGATTTTTCAGGGAAAGCAATTGTCACCACAAAGTTTATAAATAGTTACCATTCTGATTAATGCCACCAACCAGGAGTATATGCTAACCTGACCGGTGCAGAAAGCCCCCCACCCCGAATTCTGCGTGATGCAAATTCCTGTGTCAAGTACCTGAACTAGACTTGGTCTCTAAGCTGCCATCTACCCCTTCGGCACCATCAGGAAGGGCGCTAAGCCCTGCACACACCTGCACAGAGGAGTTTAGGTGGTGTTGGCTTTTTTTTTTTTTTTTCCACTTTTCCTTGGCAATGTGGCCATTTTTATTAGGTGGCTCCTTCAGCTAGCTGGCTATTTCCACAATCTAGCCTCATTTCTGGTCTTTTGAGAAAACACACTCGTGTGCCTTGGAATGTAAACACGTAATTGCAAAATTCAACTTCAGTCACAACCTGGAGCCTCTGCCATTTTCCTTTGGCCCTACTTGGTGGACTGGAGGATTGTCTCTTCCTCCGTCTGCATTAGAGTCCTCGGGCTGCTGTAACAAAGCATCACAGAGCAGGTCGCTTGAACAACAGAAATGTGTTATCTTTCGATTCTGGAGGCTGGAAATCCAAGATCAAGGGGTCGGCGGGCTTGGTTCCTTCTCCGGGCGTGAGGGACAGTCTCTTCCAGCCTTTCTCCCTGGCTTCTCGTGGTTTGCGGGCAATCTCTGGCATTCCTTGGTGTTTTGATGCATCCCCCCAATCTCTGTCGTCATCTTCATGTGTGAAGATGTTCTTCTGTGTGCGCATCTACATCCATATTTCCCCTTTTTATAAGAATTAGATCAGAGGCGACCCACTCTATGACTTCATCTAAAAGAATTACATCCACCACAGCACTGTCTTCAAAGAAGTTCCCACATTCTGGTACTGGGGGATAGGAAGTTAACATGTGCATTTTGAGGGGGATGCAATTCAACTCATAGCAATTCAACTCATAACACCACCTATGGCCCAAAGCAGCACGTGTGTCACAATACCATCCCAATGGTGGGGATGGGATTGCCACCAACTGCCCACATTGAAAGCACTACCAGCTCCACTGATGGCGCCCACTGCTGCCTGTGCCAAAGTCACACGTTGGGCGTTTCCTCCAAGGGTGGCACTCCTCACACATCAAATCATTGGCCCCATGCTGTCAGATCTCAGGTGCTCCGCCGTCCGAGGAGGCCATAGCGAGCCGTCTTCCACGTGTGCTTCCACATTAATGTATCCATCTTGCCAAGGAACCAAGCATGACCCGCAGGTCTGGAGTAGGAACAACCACGAAGGCGACCTCGCTTTGCCCCGATGGCCCCCGTGCCTGCTTTCTGTGGAGAGGATGCAGGAAAGAAAAAGGCACTCATGGTGTTGGGCCATCAGAGCTCCTTGGGAATTTGGTTAAATGTCCTCTCCTTCTTGTCCCACATCTCCTGTACTCTGAGGCAGTAGCACAAGAGTGCAGACGGTCACGGCATGAGGCAAATGCATATTTAGAAGGAGCCCTCACGGCTTTCGTCCAGGACATCTGTGCTCCTCGCAACTATCTCCTTGATCCATCACATCCCATGATCCAAATAATCCAGTTCTGTGGGTTCACGCTTTTCTTCCTCTAGGGGAGTTCACTTTCAGTCTCTTTCCCACCAAGAATTACACCATCTTGCAGGCATAGACAGACATGCCCAAGTTATGTCATAAGGTTACTTCCAGGCCCAACGTTTATATGTCATTTCATAGATATTTTCTGCAGATTACGCTGGACAATCAAGTGATTTCCTCAGTGTTCAAGAGCAATATGTAGTATTCAGCTACTATAACGCGAACCATTCCTAGTCCATAATTAACAGAATGTGTCCCAGCATGGCGTCTTGCACACGATGGTTGTAAAATATGTTTGCCAGATAGAGGAGTAGATGTAGGATAAGACTTACGATACCTTACAGTCTTATCTCCATTCTGCGGCCGAGGACATGGACGCTCAGGGAGCTGAAAGAGCTCCCCCAAGATCGTCCAGCAAGGAGATGGCGACTCTGAGAGGTAAGCCGTCTCGGACCCTGAAACTGCTGCTTCCTACATCACTTTGCTACACAAAGTCATAACGGGGATATTTTTAAACCATAGTCTTTTTGTTGTCTCTCCTGGAATCACAAAGCCTGCTGTGTTTTATAAAAGTTGAATGAAGTTAGGAGGCAATCACACTGAATAGGAAGTCTTATTCATGTTTTAAGAAAAAATACCCCAAAATGTTACAATTCTACTTAAAGCTACTGAATTGTTGGCCATCTTAGAGCCAATTTTATAGACAGAGGTGGATTTGGCTCTGGACGCTGTGTATGAAGAGGATGTGACCACATTTAAAGTCATTCCATGGAGGATGACATGGATAGAGTAAGAGGAGGGAGTTCCGTGCCAGGAAATGTGGTCAAAGCCTGGCTGGCTGGCTGGGCAGGCAGCACATAGCACCTAACTCACTGTGAATGTCCACGTGGACGGACGGATGGATGGATGGATGGATGGACGGATGGATGGAACATTACACGGTCACCAGATTTCATTACCTTGAAAATGCCTCTAAACTCCAGGACTCTATCAGTCTAGGATTCTCCGGTTCCAAATCTGGCCCTACGCAAAGAGCATTATTCCTTCTACAGTCTGTGTGCTACGTGAGATACTTGACTGCTCGGTATGCCGTAGATCCATATTCTGACATTCTGAGAGAGGAAATTCTCTGTGAATGCTCAATGCCGATGAGTGTATTGGCTGTCTGGCATGCCATCATTCATGCCATCTGTTCCGGTGGCATCATGCCTAATTGCAAGGTGGCCTGATGGTTTTAAGGGGCCCTGCATGCCAATCACATTTGAGCTTAGCTAGCTAACCTGCAGAACCCAGAATATAACAAGCTGAAAAAAGTTACCCTGCTGGTCAATTGCAAGTGCAAATGAAAGGATCATGCTTCATTAAAAATCACCATCTTTTTTGACTGTGGTAGGCATCCTTGAGATAGCCTTTCCTGAGTTCCCACTCCCCTCCATGACCGCTGCCGTGGGATCTCATGCCGTGGAGAGATCACGGACAAAGACCACATCTTGTCCAGCCAGAGCCACTGAAGCCTTACAAATGTTCAGAGTGTCTTAGACTCTCCTGCTTGGAAACAAATGCACCGAGCTGCCAGAATTTCACAGCATTGTCTTCCTATAATAAGCAAACATCTGTTACCCTAAAATTCAGTTTATCTTTTGGAAAAGACACAGTAGAAGTCTGGATAGGAGTGAATTTGCTTACCTCCTGGAATTGCCATGGAAAAGACCCAACATAAGCATTAAAATATGTAGATTGTTAACTGCGTTGTCGACACTGGAAATCTGGGAACGTGTGTTTAGGTTTAGAGCTGCTGGTTAGAGATGAGAGAGTAGGCTGGGAGATGTTAAAAGACTTACTCAAGATCAAATAGCCAGTTAACGCAGAGCTGGGATCATAACGCCTGACATAGTCTCCTTTCTCCCCAAACACAGCTGTCGTCATGGTAATTGCTATTCTAGCAAAATGGCAATCAGGGTTTTTGAGAAGTCTGGATTGACCATGTTTTTCTTTTTAGTTCACCGTCCCTTTATTGACCTTTCCTCTCTCTTTTTCTTTTTTAGCATAATCAACCCAACTGGTCATGCACTTAAACATGTTTCTTCAGTGTAATGACTATATAAAAATTTTGAAGATTGGAGGCTCATTGTCTTTGAGACATTTAATATGGCCAGCCCATCTCTTATTTTTATGAAGTCATGTGTCTCGTGAGCCATGCTCTCACTGTGTCTGCGGCAGACAGATGCTTTCGCGTCTCTCTGCGGGCTGTAACACAGTACTGAGCGCATAGCAGGGCCGCCGTAGAGAGGAGTGGAAGGCAAAACGGCAGAACGCCGTCAAAGAATGTAGATATGAATGATGTTGAATGATGTTGGCTCTTAAAACAGAGTCCAAACTTTTTTTAAGAGGATTTATTTATTTATTTATTTGAGAGAGAGCGTGTGTGTGTGTGTGTGAGAGAGGGAGAGAGATTGCGAGATTGCGAGAGCATGAGCGGGGGTGGGGAGGGGCAGAGGCAGAGCGAGAAGCAGCCTCCCCACTGGACAGGGAGCCAGATGCAGGGCTCGATCCCAGGACCCCAGTTTCAGGACCTGAAGTGAAGGCAGACCCTTAACCAACTGAGCCCCCCAGGAGCCCCAGAGTCCAAACTTTTGAGAGCAGTGTCCCCCATATATCATTTCTACTTCAGCGGTCTCTGCTTGAATACATTTGTGTGCCTGCGAGGCAGGCTGAACTGGACAGAGACAAGTTAAAAAACTGTGCGTCGCAATCTGCAAACCCACTTAGTCGGTCTTCTCTTCCCCACCCCGAATGCGCAGCCATCGTCGTCTTCTGCCTCAAGCTCAGGCATGACAACAGACTCATTGTCAGTTATTAAAACTCCAGACTGGTCTAGATCAGCCCTTGTATCTTACACCCCAGCCCATGGCTCAGGTCGGACTCAGGCTCTGCAGCCTTGAATGGGGAAGCAAGGTGTCCTCTACTCTTACTTGCCCACCTCGTAACACACCATCGACACCATCGTTAGCTCTACTTTCTGCCTTTGCACGGGCTGGGTCCTGTGTGATTAGGGACCTCCGTACAGATTCCTAAATGCTGGCTTGGTCACATTGGGCCATCAGATGTGGGTTTACTGGAGATGCGATTGGCTGTCTTCCTCCCCTCCTACCCCCATGTATCAGGCAGTACATTGTTTCCTGGAATAGATGACCACCCACCTTTGGCCCAGAGGGTTTTCTGGGAGTCTCCTCTTGCTAACAAGAAACACCACACATTCTTGCTCTTGAACATCTGTGTATGTCCTTGCATCCCAGAGATAAAGACAGACCTCTCTCAATGGAAATGCAGGTATCTACCCACGAAAGTAAACCTGCCTGGAGTCAAACCGTAGACCCCTTTCCAATGTTAGTGCGTTCACCTCCGGTGGTTATGCAGACACTTCGCTGTAGTAACACAGACCCACCCAACAGAATGCAGACAGCTAACCAGTGGAGCTGCATCCGTTCCGAAGGGGATGCGGGCGCCGCCCCTGCCCCCCCAGCTGAAATCGGGGTGCCTCCTGAGAGCCCTGCCTGCTCTGCTTTGGGACAAGACAGGTGTCCCCATGAGTTTGTTCCCAACTCTGTGGGCAGCTTGGTGATTTCCAAACTGGGCTGGAGAACAGGTTACCTTTTAGACTTTTCTCTTGGCAGATATCCCCACTCACTTTCTGTGGTTCCAAGAAAGGACTGCCGCACTCCCACTGATAGGATGCTGATTCTTGGGCATTCCACGCCCTGATTTCCCTTCTCTCTCCAGCTCTGACCTGTATCCAGTCTCCTATTTTAAGTCCAAAGAAGGGCAATAGATTAAGTATCTGAGAGCAAGGTTGATGACTTCTTAGCAATTCCTTTAGAGGATAGGTCTGGCCGCCATTTTTCAAAAATGAGGGATTGTCACCTTGCTTCTCATTTAATGGCTTTAACAAGACTCTAAAAATGGGAACGATATTGAATAGCCAGTTACATTTATTTATATCAAGCCTTGATCTGAAAAAATTCTGAACTGGTTCTTTATAAAAAAAAAAAAGAAGAAGAAGAAGAAAGAAAAGAAAAGAAAAAAAGGAAAAGAAAAGAAAACGTGTGACTTCTCATGCATTGTACGCAGTTAGATAATTTTGCTAGAAATACACAAATCTTTAGGACTCTCCATGCGAAACGATCCGATGTGCCTTTGGTTATACACCACTTCCCTAGACCAAAGATGTGCAATGATAAAAATTTTTAAAGTTTCTCTGGAAAAAAAAATGCCGCATTATCTTGTTGAAGCGTATGGGAAAACAGTGAGTCATGTTCTCAGGGGCAGCAGAGACCTAGAGCTCTCCAGAAAGAAAAAACTCAATCAATGCAGTAGAAGGCCTTGTGGGTCCCTAAACTTTCAGCCTCCATAAGTAGTAATGCCATTTTGATAGCTTCCATTTTCTGATCTGCAAAGAATGGGAATTAAATGTATCTCAAAGAGTTACTTGAGGGTTTGCACAAAGTATCATAAATACAATCCCCCAACTGGCACAGAGGAACATTTTTTTTTCAATCTGTGAAAGAGTTATTTATTGAACTCAGATTCTTATCTAAATGAACACACATTTTAAACAATAGACATTTCTTAACAGTTAACTCCTGAAGACCCGGGTAGATATTATGTCCTTGTTTTAGGTGGATGGCGAAGCTGGACTCGAGGACATTTTTGCTAAATACGTAAGAGCCTTTCTTCAAAGACAAACCATAGCATCATCCTCTTCCTCTAACATCACAACTGGTGAATGCAGTCACTCCGCAAAGCTAAAATTTTCTGCGATTGCTGTCTGGGTCAATTACCATCATTTGGCCGGTCCCTCTCCTTCTTGTAGGGAGGCCTTGTCAACAAGCCAATCCCTCCCAGGCTTCATGTGGCTGCAATTAAGCTTCACCCCTCCCCTCGGGTTTCAGAATCTGGGCATATTGTGGATAAATCCACACCATCTGAAAAGGTGGGGAGGAGAAAGAAAAAAACAGGGCCAGCATTCCATGAAACCTGCTTGTCTTTCTGCAGCCTTCTTCCTTTCTTTGGTGACTTTTATTATGTTCTATTGATTTTCATGTTATTTCCTATTTTTGAGCAGAATGGCTTGAAGCAGTAACGGCAGCAAAGCCATGGGTCTGTCAGCCGTCTCTGTCTTTCTCACCCACACACATGTTCTCTCCGTCACATACACACAAACATCATTCGTGCGAGTGTTGAGTTTCCAAATATAGGAAATAAGACTGCAATTTCTAGAACACTCATAGGACCATCCTTAAAAGCTTTAGAATTTAGCACTATTGCTAGAATGCACATGAAAAGGGATGCCAAGCGCACTGACCTCCACGTTGTCCAGAGCCCCCCCCCCACTACCGAGGACGTGCCACGTGCGCCCATCATGCGTGACATTCGGCCTGAAAGGACTTCTTTAAGTTTCTGCTCCGTGTTAGGCCACATGATGGTACTCAGGAAAATCCACACAACAATCCCGAAGAGGACAATAGGGCAGGTCAGCATAAGGCCAGGGAGATTTAAGCCAGGGGCCACGGTAAGCAGACTTATTGGATGCCCACCTAGATTATAACCCACCGGCGCACATGCCCGGTGTAATCCCCGCAACAGTGAATACAATGATTCTCACTCCCGTGGTGAGGTTAGGTTACGTAGCACAGCTGGCTCTAGAAAAGGAGGATGGCTCTGGGCAGCACCTGTCTAATTCAGATGAGCACTTAAAGAGACAGGCCCCATCCTACATGAAGAGATTTGAAGCATGAGCTGGGATTGTACCCAAGGAAGATCCTCCATTGCTGGCTTTGTGTTGGAGGGGGCCAAGTGGCGAGGAATGTGGGACGCTCCCAACAATGGCAAGCCCAGAAACAGGGTCCATTACCCTATTCCTCAACCAGGAACTGGATTCTGCCAAGGACAAGAGTGAGCTGGGAAGAGGGCCCTGGATCCAGAAGAGAGCCCAGCCACCAACGCTTCGATGTTGCCTCGTGTGCAATTTGCTAGCAGAAAACTCAGTCATGTCACATCTGGGCTCACAGAGCACAGAACTAATAAATGAGTGGGATTTTCCCATACCAACTTTATTGAGATATGAGTTACACACCATAAAAACCATTCTTTTAAAGTTTACAATTTAGTAATTTTTATTATATTCACAGAGCTGTCCACTATCTAATTGCAAAACACTTCTATCACCCCCCAAAACAAAGGCCTTCCCGTTAGCAATCAACTCCCCTCCCCCCGCCCCCGACCTCCTGGCAACCACTCGCCCACCTTCTGTCTTACAGATTCAGCCGTTCTTGACATTTCATGTAAATGACATCATAGGACATGTGCCCATCTGTGTCTGGTTCCTTTCACTGAGCTGTACCATGTGTAATTACTCCGTTCCTTTTCACGGCTGAATAAATGTCCACTGTATGGATAGATCACATTTTATTTATGCATTCATCAGTTGATGGACATTTGGGTTGTTTCTCGTTTTTGCTTATTAAGAATAATGTTGCTGGAACATTTGTGTCCAGATTTTTGTGTGGACACATATCTTCAATCCCTTTGAGTGTGCGCCTAGGGGGTGGGATACTGCAGGATATGGAAAGTCTATGCCTAATGTTTTGAGGACCTGCCAACATGTTTTCCCAAGGGACTGTACCATTTTGCTTCCCACTAGTGATGAACAAGGGTTCCAATTTTTCCACAGGCTCACCAACCTTTGTTATTGTCTGTTATCATCATGGGATTATTGGCCATTCATTTGTCTTCCTTGAAAATATGTCTATTCAAATTCTTTTCCCATTTAAAAAAATAGATTGTCTTTTTATCATTGAGTTGTAAGAATTCTTTATATATCCTGGATACGAGTCTCATCTAACAAAAATGATTTACAAATACGTTCTCCCATTCTATGAATTATCTTTTCACCTTTCGGTGGTGTGCTTTGAAGCACAGAAGTTTTAGATTTTGCTAAAGTCAAATTTATTTATATTTTATTTTGTCACTTGTGCTTTTAGTGTTCTATCTAGGAGACCACCACCTAAACCAGGGTCACAAAGTTTCACTCCTGTTTCTTTCTAACATATCCATAGCTTTAGCTCTTTGGGGTCAATGTTTAGTAAATTTTGAGTTAATTTTTGTATACGATGTGAAATAGGGGTCCGACTTCATCTTCTGTGTGTGGGTATTTAGTTTTCTAGCATCATTTGTGTAAAAGATTATTTTTCCCCCGTTGAGTTTGTCTGACACCTTGCCGATCTCTATGTGTATCCTTGTATCGGTACCAAATTACCTTAAGCTTTGAGGAAGTGTGAGTCCTTCGAATTCGTTCTTTATAAAGACTGTCTGGCTATCCCTGGTCCCCTGCATCTCCCTAGTAATCTTAGGACTAGTTTGGATTAGTTGTTTTCCTACAGAGGAGTCTTCCTAGGAGCAGGCAGGATGTGAGGGTCCACACTGCCCCACCGCCACTATTTATAGAAAGTCGAGAAGGCATTAGCGCTGGAATACTCAGCCTTGTGTCTTAGTGTCAATCACTTTATATCATCTCATCACTTCCTTAGGAGGACAGTGGACTGGTTGAAGATACCTGGCTTGAGGTAAGCACCCAGATTATAACTGAGAAGGGAAACGAAAACTGAGGGCCAGAGGTATGGAACAAGATAGAACTATAGGCCTGAGTGAAGACACGGCCAGAAAACAGGTAATGAGCTTTGTGTTGCCGGGCGCACATCACATACTTTATAAACAGTTGTCGAATTAATTAATGAACAAAGGTCAAGAAGCGGAGTGACGGTGTGGGATTTGTACGGAGGCCCTGAATGGTATGAAAGCTCAGAAGCTCATTTTTGTATGGCTCTAGCCGCCGGCCTGGGTCCATAGGCACTAACTGCAAATAAGGAAGAATATGCCGTGGGACTTCAGATCCTGTGTCCTATGTGAAAATCCCTATTTCTAGTGTTAGCATATGAGCTCAGATTAACTAACTGCATTTTCTTGCTAAAAGGAAGACCCAAGGCGTGATTTAATTAGTCAATCTCTTGCAAATGAATGGTTTAGAAGAGAATAGCTGTAGTAAGTTATCCTTGTAGCATTTTTATCCCTCATTGATTCTGCTCTGGTAAGCACATGCAATTCAACATCGAGAAGAAGAAGAATATGCTGAAGACACTTCATTTTATAATGCTGGAAAGCAGATTTATAGAGACTCCTGCAGACTTGGGATGCCAGCCGATTTTTAAAAGTGTGAGCCTTCTCCCAAGTTATTCATTATTTGGGGGAGCCTGATCCACACGACAGTGAGAAATTTATGATGTAAGTTGATGATGGCGTTAGAAAAATGAGATCTAGCCATTATTGTCTGATCAAATACCGCATCCTATAGAAGTGGAACTCTTGATTCAGATATTCCAGCTTGAATGGATGGGTTATCAGCCAAAGAATCAACCGGCTGATCCCACGAAAGCATTTACAGGGAGGGTAGTGCAGTTGTAAACTAAAGGGCATTATAAATTCCCAGCCCGGTAGCTCTTCGAGCAGGCACTGGCATTGTGTGGACGGCAGACATTTCTATTGCATAAGCAACCCCTGACGGCCACCTCGCTTTGCGTGCAAGGCCCAAGGCTACTGGCAGAGCTGATGAAATTTTTTCAACACGAT